>CM065327.1:13683336-14132398 GCA_033032175.1 Saturnia japonica | reverse complement strand
CCTCATAAGGGGCCACCTCAGCGGTCTGAGGGGTCGAGGTGTGTGACACCCTCCGACGAACCTACGAGGGGCGCATCGAACACTGATGCGCCACGCCTCGGGCCTGTGCGTTAGCTGCAAGGGCGAAGGACGTGCCCGCGTCCGACACCCGCAGACCGTTTTTTACGGCGGCAGGAGGTCATTCCTGACCCTGCGCCGCCGGGTTCGTCGACCGCGGGAGGGGAGCTCTGACGTCTGCTCCCTCTCCCCTCCGCCGCCTCCTTTGCGAGCATGACGTCCTCGCAGAATGAGGCGACGGAGTTCCACCCGCTCTCACTCTCAACCATGGACGAAACGACGGTCGGGAGTGAGAGATCGGGCCCTGTAGCCGCGATGAGGTCGCGGCGTGACGAGTCCCATGCGGGACAGGCGGCCAGTGTGTGCTGCACGTTATCGACCGCGCAGCCGCAATGATGGCACCCAGTTGTTTGCTCTCGGCCTATGCGACACAGGTAACTCCCGAAACATCCGTGTCCCGAGAGCACCTGCGTCAGCCGGAAGGTTAGGGTGCCGTGCCGCCTCCGTATCCATGCCGTCAAATGAGGCCTCACGGCCTCGACGGTCGTCACGCCGGCGCTGGGGTGCACCAGTCGTCGGTCCCACTCCGCCATGACCAGGATCTGGTGGAGCTCTGCCCTACGCGCCTCGATCGCACGAGGCGCAGACTCGCACCCCAACCTAACCTAACCTAACCTAACCTAACCTAACCTAACCTTTTTTTTTTTTTTTTTTTTTTTTTTTTTTTTTTAACGTGGAGAAACCCATCATGGGTACACACCCGCCCGGGGGGACGAGTGGTTATGTGAGACTCCTACTCACTAAAACTCCACGGTGTACCATCCGCCGCCATACTGGGGCGACGCGGGCACTGCGCTGGCATTCTGCCGCGCCGCCCCGGCGGCCGGCCCGGCTAAACCGGGCCCCGGCCTAACTAGGAGACGGCTCAGTACACCCTAGCCGTCTCCACCGTCCGCCGAGCCTGTGCAATGAGAAGACGGGCCCCCCGACCCGTCTCCTCTGGCTCGGCTAGGGTGGCGGGAGTTGGCGAATGAACCGCCTCCTCCTGCCACCCGTTCTTCTTTGTCGGAGAGGGCCGCTCAGGGGATCCCCCTCGCGTGCCCTCTCCGCAGCCTCCTTCTGCGAGATGACTTCCTCGCAGAAGGAGGCCATCTTCTTCCATGCATTCTCGCTGCCGAGCATGACTCTCACCACACTCGGCAGCGAGAGGTCTCCTCCAACAGCTACGGCCAGAGTGCGGCGCTGCTCCATCCACGCAGCACACTCGGAGAGAGTATGCTGCGCCGTGTCTTCTGCAGCCCCGCACTCGTGGCACGTAGTGTTCTGTTCCCTCCTGGCAATCTTGTGCAGGTACCATCCGAAACAACCATGTCCGGATAGCACCTGCACAAGTCTAAAGCTCAGGGAGCCATGCTCCCTGGCGCACCAATCCCGGAGGACCGGGCGGACGGCGTCTATGGTATAACGCCCATAGCGGGCGTCCCCAGGTCCTCCTCCCACCTCCTGAAAAATTTTCTCGGGCCTCTCCCGCCCATCAATCTCCGTGGGAGCTGGAGGCTCCCCTAACCCTCTCCCCCGCCGTGAATTTGTACACGGCGGCGAGCACCTCCGCCTCCAGCTCCCACGGCGGGGGCCGGAAGAACCAAGGCCGCCCCCGCGGACACCGATCGGTACCCGCGAATTACCCTCAGCGCCACGACACGCTGCGTAGCACGCAGTATGCGTCTGTTCGTAGCGCTGAGAGCATCCGACCAGATCGGTGCCCCGTAGACGGCCATGCTCCGCACGACCCCTGCGAACAAACGGCGACAGCTCGCGCCCGGCCCCCCCGAATTCGGAAGAAGCCGACCGAGAGCTGCCGCCGCTCCCACTATCCGCGGTTCGAGTCCCTTAAAGTGGGACTCGAACCGCCAACGTCCGTCCAGGATGAGGCCCAATATTTCATCTGGGCCCCAACCCGGACCCTCACCCCCTCCACATTTATGTGGGCCCCAGGAGGCGGCCCACACCGAGGCCCATGAAATAGTATGGCCTCGGTCTTATCCGCCGCCACCCGAGGCCCAACGCCTTTATGCGCCCGACCACGAGGGCAGTGCCCTCTGTGGCCAGGCGCGCAACCTCTTCATAATTCCCCCCCGGGCCACGACTAGGGTGTCGTCCGCGTAGCATAGCACTCGGACCCCCGAAGGGAGCGCTACGCGGAGCACCCAGCGTAGCCCAAGTTCCACAGGAGCGGCCCCAACACCGACCCCTGTGGAACACCACACCCGACGTGTCGCCGAACCACAACCCCTCCCGTCTACGAAGGCGACCTCCCTGCCCTGGAGGTAGTCCCCCAACAGCTGCCGCAGGTACGAGGGCACTCCGAAAAACCGGAGCGCCTCCCGTATAACACCGTGCGGCAGACTGTTGAAGGCGTTGGCGATGTCGATCGACACCGCCAACAACCTACCTTCCCCCTCGGTCGCCTCCGCAGACCACTCCTTCAGGGTGGAGAGGGCGTCCAGCGTTGAACGCCCTCTCCGGAAACCGAACTGCCGGTCCGAAAGTACCGGCCCAACTTCCTCCATGTGCCGGACGACACGAGACGCCAGAATGCGCTCCAGCATTTCCCCGTGTCGTCCAGCAGCACTAGGGGCCGGTACGAGGACGGGCAGTCTGGGGGGCGACCCTCCTTCCCCAGAAGGCAGAGTCGCCCCATCTTCCGAGCCGGGAACCGTCCAACCACAAACATCGGTTGAATAGCTCCCGAAGCTCTACCCCCATGTGGTTCAGCGCCACACCTAACACCTGGCCCGGAACCCCGTCCGGGCCTGGCGCCCTCCGCTTGTTGCGGAGGCGCTCCACCACCGACCCCATTTCCTCCTCAGTGACGGGGGGGGGTGGTAACAGCTCCTCCGCAACACTCCCATCTAACATGGGGGGCGGGAGGAGCTCCGGAGGGTCGGGCAGCAATGTGGCCACGACCCTCGCCAAGACCTCTGAGTCCAGGGACTCCGTTAAAGGGGGCGCCTGCCCCCGGAACTTCTTCCGGGCTACCCGGTATGGGCGCCCCCACGGGTCCCTGTCCAGGGTCCTCAGGAGCTCCTCCCACTGCTCATCCTTTGCCCGGCTGATGGCCACCTGCAGGGATTTCCTAGTTTCCCTGTAGTGGCCAAGCAGCCGGGCCTCCTCTCCCTTACCCGAGTTTGCCGCCGGCGGCAGCGTTGAAGCTGCCGCCGCGCCGCGGAGCAGGACACCCGGAGATCGGCAATCTCCGGGGTCCACCAATACACCGCCCGCCTGCCTTGCGGGCGGTTTTTGCTCCGCGGCATCGACGCGTCGCAGACCGCCGTAAGGGCCTTACAAACGGCCCGCGGACGCGTCGATATCCTCCTCACTAGGAGCTGGCGCACGCCAGCTCTGCACGATGGCCGCCTCTTCGGCGAGCTGCCGGTCGAGGCGGCCCAGAACCCATCGGGGGAACTTTGCCCCCCCCCGAGAATGGTGCGCCAGCTCCTCTGAGGAGGTGGAGACCTCAAACCGGATATACCGGTGATCAGAGAAGGTCTCCACCTCCTCCAGCACCCTCCAATTCTGCACACGGCGTGCGACAGATGGCGTGGCGAAGGAGAGGTCCACCACGGACCCTCCATTATGTCGCACGCACGTGTGCACATTCCCTCGGTTGAGGAGGGACAGCCCAGCCTGGACTGCCCACTCCTCCACCACTGCCCCTCGGGGCTCCGTGGTCACCGCTCCCCATGCCCTCGACTTGGCGTTAAGGTCGCCAAGCAGGACAATGGGGAGCGGTGACAGCCGCCTTACCACCGGCCCCAGGGAGTCCAGAAACTCCTCAAACTCCCTCAGGGGCCGGTTTGGGGAGAAATACGTCCCCACAACCCCGAATCCCCCCCAGGCGGCCGCCACGAACCCAGAACCCCTCTCCCTAACAGAGAGGGGTGTACCCGTACTGTAGATGGCTACAGAGCCGTCCAAGTCGCCTGCCCAGTACGGTTGAGCGGGACACAGTACGGCTCCGCAGCCACCGCCACACTGATGTTCCACTCCGCCACTGATTGCACAAACAAGTCTTGTGCAGTGGCGGAGTGGTTCAAATTACCCTGGAGGTAATTGGTGCAGCTCCGGTCCATTAGCGGGCTGATCCAATCACCTCCGACCTGGGTCTGCTAGCCCCAGCACCAAAAGGCCTCACCTTGCTTGTAGGGGGCCTGCAGCTCGCCCCTCCCATGTAGTGGTCCGCTGGTTTACCAGCGGCGGCACACACATCACAATGCATCTTGGATGATGCACATTCTGCCGCCGCGTGGCCAGACCCCCCACACCTGTAGCATAGGGCGCTCCTGTCGGCCATCGCCTCACATAGAGGGCGAGTGTGGCCCAAGCCCATGCACCTGAAGCACCGCAGGGGCTTCTCCGGCAATGGGCATATTCGGGCCACACTCCACCGACCAGGAGGCCCTGCATCGGCCAATTTTTTTGCCTCCGCTGCTGGGAGCGACACAAACGCCGCCCCCCCTCCCCATTTTGCCGGATGGAGCCGACCCTAATCATGGCCGGCTCACATCCGGTCGCACCGACTATGGCCGCCCTCAACTCGCCTTCGTCGACCGAGTCGTCGATTCCAACGACCCGAAGCTCCGCCCGCTTTATTGGCCTGGTAACTACAGCTACGCCGGCCAATGCAGCCCGCAGCTGTGTCACCAGGCCATCCGCCTTCATATCACCATCGGGGCCATTTACTTCAATAATTTTAGCCCCCGTGGCCGTCGTGCGGAGCTTCGGGTCGCTAATCCCAAGCTCCGCCAGCTTCACATTCTCCCGCGCCTTGGACCGCCGCCGCATAAGTAACCCCCCGAGCCACAGCCTCAGGCTGCAGCGTGATGAGTACAACTGCTGTACGCGGAACCTTCGGCTGGACCTTCTTGGCGGTCCCTTTAGGCGCAGGAGCAGCCACAGTTGCTGTCGGAACCCTGGGTTTCTTAGCCCGACGCACCACAGTGGTCCACGCCTCCTCCCCAACCTGAGATGGGGCCCGGGAAGCAGCCTGGGAGACAGAAGCCCCCGGGAGAGCGGCCCACTCCAAACTAACTGGAGCAGTGGGTGCTGAGGGCTCAGCTGCTCCCTCAGACCTGGCCCGTGAAACAGACCGGGACTTTTTTGTTCCCCCGATTTGGCACTAGGGCCAGCATGGCTGGCCGGCCCAGGTCCCGCAGCAACCTAACCTAACCTTTTTTTTTTTTTTTTTTTTTTTTTTTTTTTTTTTTTTTTTTTTTTTTTTTTTTGTACGTGGAGAAACCCGTCATGGGTACACACTCGCCCGGGGGGACGAGTGGTTATGTGAGACTCCTACTCACTAAAACTCCACGGGGTTTACCATCGGCCGCCATAGTGGGGCACGCGGGCACTGCGGTTGCAATCGGCCGCGACGCCCTGGCGGCTGGCCCCAGTCGGGCCCCGGCGCTAAAGAGAGACAGTCTGGTACAACCCCAACTGTCTCCCAGACGGCTGTACCAGTGCAATGGGAAGACGGGCCCCCCGACCCATCTCCCCTTGGTCCAGCAAGGGCGGCGGAAGGAGGCGAGTAAACCGCCCCCTCCTACCACCCACCGTCTACGCAACCCCCTACGGAGGTCGTTGTGCTGGTGGCGGTCTACCCTTTATCAGGGGTGGCCTGCACTTCGCGCCCGTCATATAATGGTCTGCTGACCTCCCTGCATCAGCACACAAGGCGCAATGCAGCTTTGCAGCGACACATTGTTGCGCCTTATGGCCAGGCAGCCCACACCGGAAGCAAAGTATCCCTCGGTCCACATCCGACATGCAAACAGGCCGAGTGTGACCCACATCCATGCATCGGTAACATCGCATGGGTCCACCCTCAAGGAAGCGCACACGTGCCGCGCTCCAGCCCACCAATAGGCGTTTTGCCTCCACCAACACCTTCGCAGCTGCTACGGAAGCGCAAGGTGGACCGCACCACTTCCCCGGCCATAGATGTTAATAGAGCCGGCCCTAATAAGAGCCGGCTCGCAACCCCCCTTTGCTGCTGCGGCTGTAACTACCTCTTCTATCGACACGGAGTCGTCTAGCCCGACGACACGGATGTTCATCCTTTTAATGGGCCGGACCACCGTGGCCAACCCCGACAGTTCCTCTTGGAGGCGCTCCGCCAGCATGTCAGCCTGCCCCGAGCTCTGGTTCCCTTGGATCTCAATGATCCGGGAACCAGTGGCAGTGGGGCGCACTGAGAAATTCTCTATGCCGAGAGCTGACATGCTGACTCGGTCCCGCGCCTCCATAAGAGCGTCCTTGTAGCTTAATCCCCCCGCCACAGCTTCCGGCCGCAGCGTAATGACCACCGCAGCCGAGCGCGGTGTCAAGGGGAGTTTTGCCTTGGGCTTGGATTTTGATCTAAGCCCACCTCCAGATGGGCCAGAAGTCACTGCCGTGGAAGCCTTAGCCTGCTTCTTGCGTCGACGTCGGCGATGAGCCACTGTAGTCCAACCGTCATCATTTGGTGTAGATAAGTCTGGAGCAGGTGTAGCAGGTCCGAGCGTATTCCGCTCGCTGTCCATGGGCTCCTGGGAACTATCAACTACAGTCAGCCCTTTCACAGAAGGTGTAGGGGCAGGTGTCACAGACTTCGGCACTGCGCGTTTACGGCTGGAAGCCTTTGATACTGCAGGCCTGGATGAAAGAGCGCTAACGACTTTGTCGGTGGCTAGAGGGGGGCGAACCACCTTGGAAGGTAGGAGACGATCGTCCAGAGCCTCAATGCGGGCGGTGACGACCTCCCCCATCGAGACCCGGAGCGACCGCTCCATCCTGTCCATGTGGACCCCCATCGCATCCACCACCAACTGCACCAGGGAACCAGGATCACTATCCGACTGCACCTGCGACGACGACGGCACAGGATGAACCTCCACCCTGCCACGCAACGAGGAGAGCTCAGCCTTGAGCTCCTCCACCTCCTCACGGAGCTTCCTCGTCTCGCGTCGCAGAAGAAGGTTCTCCTCCGCCACCGTACGAGCGAGAGCTGTTGCGGTAACCTCGTGAAGAGTCCACGCCGCCTCCTTCAGCGTTTTTACAAACGTGCCCTTTAAATTTCCAGATCTCTTGGCAACGTCAAGGATTTGGTCCGTTTTTTCCTTTGCGAGGGCTCTGAGTGTCTCGGGGTCAAGAAGCTCGATCCCCTCGAGAACCCCCACATCCGCAACAGCAAGCTCATCATTACCTGTCTTCTGGGCAAAGACATAGTCCCGTGGTTCGCTTGTCTTGCTCGCCGACATCGAACGGGACACTCTACTTGTACATCCCAAGTCACGAAGTTTCCCTCGCCCAGCTGACGTGACCTTACTAGGAGTGGCCTGTACCTCGTCCGCCCCAGCCTCGTCATTACCATGTGACCGCTTAACAGCCACAGATACTGGGGCTGAACTATCTGCCTTTCCAGTCCAATGCCTTATCGTGAAATTGTCAAGCGAGGAGATCCTCTCGAGCCTAACAATGGGCAAATCAGTCCTTATCTTCGAAGCCAAAGTCGTCAAATTTCCATCAGAATCCAAGGTCCGTTCACATGCCGTGGTCGTCGGGTTTTTATCAAAATCGCGCAAATCTTTGCCCCCCCCAGAAAACGTGGGGCAGCCCGAGGCTTGCTCGGGGAGGGATTCTCCCTTGCGGGTACCCTCCTGGGGTAGTTTCTTTTTAGGATTTGCCTTCATCTTCTTAACTCTACCCGTCAGTTTGCGGTACGCCTGCCGGGACCAGTATAAAAACTACCAGTCCCGCCAGCCGCTGTCCGGAACTGGGCCCTTGGGGCTCAAATTGAGCCCTCATCGGCCCCAGCCCGGTACTGGGTGCGCCGCGCACATGCCACACCCAGGAGCTTTTAATGGCCCTCCAGCCAATACCCCTCCACAGTCCCCTCTGATAATCAGAGGGATACCGGGAGGAGTTTGTCAGGTATCAGCCGCCGACCAGACTGGTCGACGTTGCCCGGGGTGCACCACGAGGAGGTTCCTGACACGCACCCCAACCTAACCTAACCTAACCTAACCTAACCTAACCTAACCTAACCTAACCTAACCTAACCTAACCTTTTTTTTTTTTTTTTTTTTTTTTTTTTTTTTTTTTTTTTTTTTTTTTTTTTTTTTTTTTTTTTTTTTTTTTTTTTTTTTTTCGTGGGGAAATCCTACATGGATCCGCCTCCCGAGCCGGGCAGCTCGAGAGGGGTATGTCAGACTCTTACTGACTAAAACCCCACGGTGTTCTCCACACACCTATGTGGCCGGGGAGCAGGAATGCTGAAGCAATAACTTCACTCAACCGGCAGGTGTCAGCCCCTCATGGGGGGCCTTGGGGGGCCTCTTCCTTCGGTCTGAGGGGTCGGATGATTGGACACCCTCTGACGAACCGTCGAGGGGCGCATCGAACACAGATGCGCCTCGCCTCGGGCCTGTTCACTACTGCAAGGGCGAAGGACGTGCCCGCGTCCAACGCCCGCAGGCCTTATTTACGGCGGCTGTAGGTCATCCCTGACCCGTCGCCGCCGTACGGTTCGTTCGACCGCGGGAGGGGAGCTGTGATGCCTGCTCCCTCTCCCTCTCCGCCGCCTCCTTAGTGAGCATAACGTCCTCGCAGAATGAGGGCGACGGAGTTCCATCCGGTCTCGCTCTCGACCATGGGACTTCACAACAGTCGAGAGCGAGAGATCCAGGCCAATCCCCGCGACGAGCTCGCGGCGTGGCGTTTCCCAGGCGGGACATTCTTCGAGGGTGTGCTGCGCGGTGTCCCCTCGCACACCACAATGGTGGCACCCTGCTGTCGGTTCCCGGCCCTATACGACCAGGTAGCTCCCGAAACAGCGTGTCCCGAGAGCACCTGCGTTAGCCGGAATGTCAGGGTGCCGTGCCGCCTGGTTAGCCATTCGGCCAATACGCCGAACGGCATCACTGTCGCCACGCCTGAGCTCGGTCGCTCAAGTCGTCGGCGCCACTCGTCCACCACTAGGACCTGGTGGAACTGTGACCTCAGCGCCTCGATTTCCCGAGGCGCGAGTCGTAAACCTTGCTCCAGCGCCTCCACACGTCGAAGATACAGAGACGCGTGGGCTCTCGCCTCCAGGTCCCAGGGTGGGGATCCGGCTAGAAGGGAGGCCGCCTCGAAAGAGATCGTGCGGTACCCACGGGTGGCCCTTATAGACATCGCCCGCTGCGGTTTCGCAATTGGGCAATGTTCGTGGCCGTCAGGCCGTACGCCCATACGGGTGCCCATACAAAGGCCATAGACCGCACGATTCCTAGGTACAGCTCCGGCAAGAGGAATTAGGCCCCCCCATGTTCGGCAGTAGTCGGGCTAACGCACCCCTGTGCTCATGAGACGGGGAGCCAGTTGCCGGAAGTGCTCTTCGAAGGTCCATCGGCTGTCGAGGACGAGGCCGAGATACTTCATGGACGACTCGACACCGATGGACACGCCTCCCACGACAATCTGGGATCCTTGAGGCGGCGCATTCCGAGGCCCATGGAAAAACAGAGCCTCGGATTTACGCAGCGCCACCTCCAGCCCCAGTCGCCGGATCCTTCCAACGACTTGAGCACACACGCTGTCGCTAACATCATTGCGTCGCGGTGCGTCTTCCCCGGGCTAACACCAGCGTGTCATCAGCGTAGCACACGACGCTAGCGCCTCGGAGGAGCGCACCGCGCAACACCCAGTCGTATCCGATGTTCCAGAGTAGGGGCCCTAACACTGACCCCTGGGGAACACCGGATACGACGTCTCGCCGACACATCCCTTCTTGACCCGGGAAGGTTACGTACCTCTCACTGAGGTACGCCCCGACTATGCGGCGGAGGTAGGACGGCACTCCATGAAACCGGAGTGCCTCTCTAATTTAGCCCAGGGCAAGGTGTTAAAAGCGTTGGCGATGTCAGGGACACCGCCAGAAACCACCTCGCCCGAGCAGTTGCTTCCTCCGCCTGGATCTTCACACGCATTATGGCGTCGATTGTGGAGCGCCCCTGGCGGAAGCCAAACTGGTTATCCGCCAGATCCGGCCCTATTGTTGTTAAGTGCTGGACGAGGCGGACTGCGATTATCCGCTCGCAGAGCTTCGCCACCTCGTCCAACAGCACTATGGGCCGGTATGCGGACGGAGAGTCCGCAGGGCGCCCCGCTTTCCTGAGCAGGACCAGCTTGCCGGTTTTCCATAAACGTGGAAACCGGCCCCCTGCTGAAAGACACGCCGTGAAGATTCCCAAAAGCCGGGGCTCGAGGGCCTCTTGAGCCAGGACCCATGCACGACCAGGTATGCCGTCAGGTCCTGGGGCGGTGTTTTTCGCTTGCATGCGTTTCACCGCCACCCTCAACTCTTCCGGGTCACCTCGGGGACCTCGTTGTCATCGCCAGAGTGGTCCGAGTTGGGCGCAGCATAGGCGGAGCCATCTGCGGTGGCGTGTGCTCGCCCTTGAGGGGAACAGAGCGGCCACACCTCTTGGAGGAGCTGTGGCTCAAGACTCTGGGTTACGGGGGGGCCCACTGACGTAACTTGCCACGTACCATACGGTACGGGCGCCCCCACGGGTCCCGATTGAGCGTCTCCAGAGCTCCTCTGGCTAGAGCCTTCGATTGCTCGATAGCCTTACGGAGGGCCAGTTTGGCCGCTCTGTACTCCTCGTAGAGCTCCTCCTCCGTAGAAGACGCGGACTGCACGCGGCCTCGCCTGCGTCGCTCCCTAGTGTACCGGCGTCGGACAGCCACAACACGCTACGCGCAATTGCGCGATTTCATCAGTCCACCAGTACACTTGACGCCTGGCAGGTATCGGCCCCTTAATTCGGGGCATTGCCGCGTCGCAGACCCGTGTCATTTCCACTCGCAGCTGCCCGCCTTTCGTCGACGTCTGCAGCCTGGTCGGATGGTTCGTCAGTCACCCAGGCCTGCAAGACGGATGCCTCCAGAAGTCTCACGATCGAGGCGCTTCAATGCCCAACGCGGACCTGCTCTGCGGGGGTCCTCCGGACTGGTCCGTCCGAAGTTTGGGTGGAGATGTCGAACTGTATATATCGGTGGTCCGACAACGTCTCACCCCCTCAAGGACTTTCCAGCCCCGAACACGGCGCGCTAATGCAGGGCTAGCGAACGTGAGGTCTATATCGAACCGCCTGCTGTCGCACGCACGTGTTGACAGACCCCGATTGAGAAGAAGCAGGCCCGTTTCGATGGCCCACTCCTCCAGAGCCCGCCCCTGGCGTCCGTGGACAGGGAACCCCAAGCCGTTGACTTTGCGTTGAAGTCCCCGAGAACCAGGACGGGGCGAGGATTACTGCGACGACAACGCTGCCTAACTCCCGAGGAGACCCTCGAAGTCGGCGAGACTTCTACTTGGGGGTGCATACACCCCCACTACCACCATGTCACTGAAATGCGCTACTGCGTAACCCTGACCCTCGAGATGTTAGAGAAGGGCAGGGCACCAGCAGCGGCCTGGGACACTAAAGCCACCGAGCCGTCCAGATCGCTCACCCAGTTATCGGCGGGTGGGACATAGTACGGCTCAGCCATCACGGCGACGTGGATCAACCCTGCGCCATACTCTGTAAACTGAGGTCCTGAGCTCTGGCGCAGTGGTTGAGATTACCTTGAAGAAAATGGAGAGTGCCATTATAATTGATGACATTCCATTTCTGCCTCCTGGGACATTGCCGGCGTCTGAGTATCCACCGGCAACGTTACGGGCTGAGAGGGACCTTGCCTCTTCCTGCCTCTTCTCTTGGCCCCTTACTGGGTTGCGGCGCAGGCTTCCCGCAAGCCCTGCTGCCCATCGATGATCGGAGGGCTTGTAGTGGCTGCACATACCGCACAATGCGGAGCAGCTTCACACCCACCGGCTTTGTGCCCCGGTTGACTACAGCGGAAACACAATTCACTGCAGTCAACCTCACATGTGCACTTGACCCCAGGTGCCCACCTTGGAGGCACCTGAAGCACCTTGTAGGCCGGGGCGGCAGGACTTTCAATTGTGCCGAAACCCACCCATATAGGAGGCGGCGGCCATCGCCCAACCTTTTTGCCGCATCCACCGGACAAGACACCACGGACGTCCACAGTCCCCTTAACCCGGGACGGACGCCGTTCGTTTTGATTTGGTCCGGTGAACACCCTGCAGTTTCAGCGACCGCAGCGACCACTTCTTCTGCCGTAACAGACTCATCCAAGCCCGTGATGCGCACGTCAGCACATCTCATGGGCCTGGAGACTTTGACGCCTTCGGCGGGGACGGCTTCTCTTATCTTGGCCGCCAATGCATCCGCCTTTTCGCTACTTGCAGCGCCCGGTATTGTCAGGAGGTACCCCCAGTTGCTGCCTTTCGCCACCGAATACCGGAAATACCGATGTCAGCCATCCTCACATCAGTCTTGATTTTCTTGAGGACCTCCAAGTAGGAGAGTCCTCTTTTCTGCGCTCCGGCTGTACTGTGACCGACACTGCAGTAGTTTTCGGTGACCGGAGTTTAGTATGCTTTCCCTCTTCGAGGTCGACTTTTTCTTCTTTCTCTTCGGCTTCTCAGGCCGGCCGTTCTTTCCAACCAGCACCCATTCCCCCTCCACAGGTTTAGATGCCGATGTTTCTTTTCTGCTCGTAGAAGGGGCTTGTGTTGCTGGCTTGGCTGCAACCTTAACTCCCTTTTTCCCTGCTGATTTTTGAGGGACAGGGACCTCAGACGGCCGCGCTTCCAGAGCAGCTACAGTTTTGGCCGCTATTTGTTCGGCTTTTCTGTCTGCAGCCAGAGGTGGTCGGAGTCGTTTCTCTGGCTGGAGCCTATCTTGGAAAGAATCCAGGCGGGCAGTCATGATGTTCATCATTCTCTGCACCGCCTGGTCTAACACCTCTACTGTAACCACGGCCGAAGAGTCAGTTTGAGGCCCCACTTGGCGAGGCTTCGGCAGTGGGGGAAACTCCTCCCGTGCCACAGCCAACCTTTTAGGAACTGGAAGAGAGGCAGACTCCGAAGATGTGGCAGTTGCAGGTCTGGGCACCTCTCTCATCACAGGCTCCGGACAGCGGTCCTTTGCCATCTCAGCCTTACGCCCGCGAGCTCTTTACGGAGCTCTGCAATTCTTCCGCCTGTTTGGAGTACCTCTCCTCTAAACTTTTGTAGGCAGCCTGGACCCTCACCAACTCTTCCGAGGTAGTCCGGCTGCTAAATTCTTGTATCGCCACTGTGATAGACGCCGCTGCATCCTTCAGGGCCTTCTGGAATGTGCCCTTGAGGTTATGGGATTTTTTGGGCAACTTTCAGAATAACCTCTATGTCACCCAGAACCCTCTTATTCAATTGACAGGCTAGTTCCTCCACGGGGGCAGGGGCAGCATTTCCCTTCGCTGCACGCTCAAGCCGCGCCCGTGAGGCTAGCTCCGCCACCTCCTCCTCGGCTGAGAGGCGAAGTTCCTCCTCTTGAGTTTTAGGTATCGCTCCTTTGCTTCTGCCATACCCGCATACTCCCCAGTGGTGATGGGACGCCCTCTACCTCGCTTTGGAGACATAACACGAGGCCTCGTTGTTTCTTCAATCTCGTCACCAGAAACCGAATCCGCAGCCGGTTTCCGTTTTCGGAAAAACCTGCTCATATGAGGGGGACAGTCCACCTTCAGCAGATTCCACAGTCTCCATCGTATCTGCGCTATTTTCACTCGCGTCTGAAAAATATTCGACGGAGAGACGGTCGATTGAAGGATCTCCTTAAAACCACAATCGGTATTGAATCGGTTGTCCTGTTGGTCGCCAAAGTCGTCGTTAAATCTTCTCCTTGCAAAATTGTGCCCCCCCAGGAAAACGCGGGGCAGCCCGGGCTAGGCCCGGAGAGGGATTCTCCTGCTCCATTGGAGCCGGTACCCTCCTGGGGTAGTTCATTTTTGAATTTTGCACTATCCATATTTCCGTCATTGATATCAGTGGTCCGTGTGCATGCCAGAGTCGTCGTGGAATGTTCCTGATCGGGAATCCATTTTCGTGCAAGGTCATCGTATTTAGATTAAGCTCATGTACAAATTTGCCCCCCCCAGAAAACGTGGGGCAGCCCGGGCTAGGCCGGGGAGGGATTCTCCAACTCCTGAGGAGCTGGTACCCTCCTGGGGTAATACTATGATATTTGTACAATCCATCACCTTTAACTCTCCTCCAGTTCGCAGTGCGCCAGCCGGGATCGGTATGAAGACAACCACTCCGCCAGCCGCTCCCCGGAATTGGGCCCTTGGGACTCAACTTGAGCCCTCATCGGCCCCAACCCGGTACTGAGTGCGCTGCTCACACGCCACACCCAGGAGTGTTTATCGGCTCTCCAGCCTAGATCCGTAGTGTTCAGCGAGACAGGGTCACCTCGAGAAGGATGTGGTCTTCACCACGCACTACGGTCTTGAGGTGGCAGGCTAAGGCTCTCTCCAAAAGGAAAGAACTGTATTGCGCCTGTGGGTCCACCTCCTGCAGATCAGAGATACAAGTACCTCATCACGCCTGCTCGACCCCAACCTAACCTAACCTAACCTAACCTTTTTTTTTTTTTTTTTTTTTTTTACGTGGGGAAATCCTACATGGATCCGCCTCCCGAGCCGGGCAGCTCGAGAGGGGTATGTCAGACTCTTACTGACTAAAACCCCACGGTGTTCTCCACACACCTATGTGGCCGGGGAGCAGGAACTGCAAGCAATAACTTCCACTCAACCCGGCAGGTGTCAGCCCCTCATGAGGGGCCCTTCCTTCGGTCTGAGGGGTCGGATGATTGGACACCCTCTGACGAACCGTCGAGGGGCGCATCGAACACAGATGCGCCTCGCCTCGGGCCTGTACACTAACTGCAAGGGCGAAGGACGTGCCCGCGTCCAACGCCGCAGGCCTATTTACGGCGGCTGTAGGTCATCCCTGACCCGTCGCCGCCGTACGGTTCGTCGACCGCGGGAGGGGAGCTGTGATGCCTGCTCCCTCTCCCTCTCCGCCGCCTCCTTAGTGAGCAGAACGTCCTCGCAGAATGAGGCGACGGAGTTCCATCCGGTCTCGCTCTCGACCATGGACTTCACAACAGTCGAGAGCGAGAGATCAAGGCCAATCACCGCGACGAGCTCGCGGCGTGGCGTTTCCCAGGCGGGACATTCTTCGAGGGTGTGCTGCGCGGTGTCCCTCGCACAGCCACAATGGTGGCACCCTGCAGTCGGTTCCCGGCCTATACGACACAGGTAGCTCCCGAAACAGCCGTGTCCCGAGAGCACCTGCGTTAGCCGGAATGTCAGGGTGCCGTGCCGCCTGGTTAGCCATTCGGCCAATACGGGCCGAACGGCATCCACTGTTGCCACGCCCGAGCTCGGTCGCTCAAGTCGTCGGCGCCACTCGTCCACCACTAGGACCTGGTGGAACTGTGACCTCAGCGCCTCGATTTCCCGAGGCGCGAGTCGTAAACCTTGCTCCAGCGCCTCCACGCGTCGAAGATAAAGAGACGCGTGGGCTCTCGCCTCCAGGTCCCAGGGTGGGGATCCGGCTAGAAGGGAGGCCGCCTCGAAAGAGATCGTGCGGTACCCACGGGTGGCCCTTATAGACATCGCCCGCTGCGGTCTTCGCAATTGGGCAATGTTCGTGGCCGTCAGGCCGTACGCCCACACGGGTGCCCCATACAAGGCCATAGACCGCACGATTCCTAGGTACAGCTTCCGGCAAGAGGAATTAGGCCCCCCCATGTTCGGCAGCAGTCGGGCTAACGCACCCGCTGCGCTCATGAGACGGGGAGCCAGTTGCCGGAAGTGCTCTTCGAAGGTCCATCGGCTGTCGAGGACGAGGCCGAGATACTTCATGGACGACTCGACACCGATGGACACGCCTCCCACGACAATCTGGGATCCTTGAGGCGGCGCATTCCGAGGCCCATGGAAAAACAGAGCCTCGGATTTACGCAGCGCCACCTCCAGCCCCAGTCGCCGGATCCTTCCAACGACTTGAGCGACACACGCTGTCGCTAACATCATTGCGCCGCGGTGCGTCTTCCCCCGGGCCTAACACCAGCGTGTCATCAGCGTAGCACACGACGCTAGCGCCTCGGAGGAGCGCACCGCGCAACACCCAGTCGTATCCGATGTTCCAGAGTAGGGGCCCTAACACTGACCCCTGGGGAACACCGGATACGACGTCTCGCCGACTCATCCCTTCTTGACCCGGGAAGGTTACGTACCTCTCACTGAGGTACGCCCCGACTATGCGGCGGAGGTAGGACGGCACTCCATGGAACCGGAGTGCCTCTCTAATTGTAGCCCAGGGCAAGGTGTTAAAAGCGTTGGCGATGTCAAGGACACCGCCAGAACCACCTCGCCCCGAGCAGTTGCTTCCTCCGCCTGGATCTTCACACGCATTATGGCGTCGATTGTGGAGCGCCCTTGGCGAAAGCCAAACTGGTTATCCGCCAGATCCGGCCCTATTGTTGCTAAGTGCTGGACGAGGCGGACTGCGATTATCCGCTCGCAGAGCTTCGCCACCTCGTCCAACAGCACTATGGGCCGGTATGCGGACGGAGAGTCCGCAGGGCGCCCCGCTTTCCTCAGCAGGACCAGCTTGCCGGTCTTCCATAAACGTGGAAACCGGCCCTGCTGAAGACACGCCGTGAAGATTCCCAAAAGCCGGGGCTCGAGGGCCTCTTGAGCCAGGACCCATGCACGACCAGGTATGCCGTCATGTCCTGGGGCGGTGTTTTTCCCTTGCATGCGTTTCACCGCCGCCCTCAACTCTTCCGGGTCACCTCGGGGACCTCGTTGTCGTCGAGAGTGGTCCGAGTTGGGCGCAGCCATAGGCGGAGCCATCTGCGGTGGCGTGTGCTCCGCCCTTGAGGGGAACAGAGCGGCCACCACCTCTTGGAGGAGCTGTGGCTCAAGGCTCTGGGTTACGGGGGGGCCCACTGACGTAACTTGCCACGTACCATTCGGTACGGGCGCCCCCACGGGTCCCGATTGAGCGTCCCCAGCAGCTCCTCTCTGGCTAGAGCCTTCGATTGCTCGATAGCCTTACGGAGGGCCAGTTTGGCCGCTCTGTACTCCTCGTAGAGCTCCTCCTCCGTAGAAGACGCGGACTGCACGCGGCCTCGCCTGCGTCGCTCCCTGGTGTACCGGCGTCGGACAGCCACACACGCTACGCGCAATTGCGCGATTTCATCAGTCCACCAGTACACTTGACGCCTGGCGGGTATCGGCCCCTTAATTCGGGGCATTGCCGCGTCGCAGACCCGTGTCATTTCCACTCGCAGCTGCTCCGCCTCTTCGTCGACGTCTGCAGCCCGGTCGGATGGTTCGTCAGTCACCCAGGCCTGCAAGACGGATGCCTCCAGAAGTGCTTCACGATCGAGGCGCTTCAACGCCCAACGCGGACCTTGCTCTGCGGGGGTCCTCCGGACTGGTCCACCCGAAGTTTGGGTGGAGATGTCGAACGTATATATCGGTGGTCCGACAACGTCTCCACCCCCTCAAGGACTTTCCAGCCCGAAACACGGCGCGCTAAAGCAGGACTAGCGAACGTGAGGTCCACTATTGAACCGCCCTGCTGTCGCACGCACGTGTTGACAGACCCCGATTGAGAAGAAGCAGGCCCGTTGCGATGGCCCACTCCTCCAGAGCTTCGCCCCTGGCGTCCGTGGACGGGGAACTCCAAGCCGTTGACTTTGCATTGAAGTCCCCGAGAACTAGGACGGGGCGAGGATTACTGCGACCGACGACGCCGCCCAACTCCCCGAGGAGACCCTCGAAGTCGGCGAGACTTCTACTTGGGGGTGCATACACCCCCATTACCACCAGGTCACCGAAATGTGCTACTGCGTACCCCCGACCCCTCGAGATGTTAGAGAAGGGCAGGGCACCAGCAGCGGCCTGGGACACTAAGGCCACCGAGCCGTCTAGATCGCTCACCCAGTTATCGGCGGGTGGGACAAAGTACGGCTCAGCCATCACGGCGACGTGGATCAATCCCTGCGCCATACTCTGGAACATGAGGTCCTGAGCTCTGGCACAGTGGTTGAGATTACCTTGCAGGAAATGGAGTGCCATTATTATTGATGACATTCCATTTCTGCCTCCTGGGGCATTGCCGGCGTCTGAGTGTCCACCGGCAACGTTACGGGCTGAGAGGGACCCTTGCCTCTCTTCCTGCCTCTCCTCTTGGCACCTTTACTGGTTTTGGCGCAGGCTTCCCACAAGCCCTACTGCCCACTCGATGACCGGCGGGCTTGTTATCGGCAGCACATACCGCACAATACGGAACGGCTTCACACCCACCGGCTTTGTGCCCCGGTTGACTACAGCGGAAACACAATTCACTGCAGTCAACCTTACAGGTGCACTTGACACCTAGGTGCCCACCTTGGAGGCACCTGAAGCACCTTGTAGGCCGGGGTGGCAGGACTTTCAACTGCGCCGAAACCCACCCAATAAGCAGTCGGCGGCCATCGCCCAGTCTTCTTGCTGCATCCACCGGACAAGACACCACGGACGTCCACAGTCCTCTTAACCCAGGACGGACGCCGTTCGTTTTGATTTGGTCCGGTGAACACCCTGCAGTTTCAGCGACCCGCAGCGACCACTTCTTCCGCCGTAACAGACTCATCCAGCCCGTGATGCGCACGTCAGCACATCTCATGGGCCTGGAGACTTTGACGCCTTCGGCTGGGACGGCTTCTCTTATCTTGGCCGCCAATGCATCCGCCTTTTCGCTACTTGCAGCACCCGGTATTCTGGAGGTACCCCCCAGTTGCGTTGCCTTTCGCCACCGGATACCGGAAACGCCAATGTCAGCTATCCTCACATCAGTCTTAATTTTCTTGAGGACCTCCAAGTAGGAGAGTCTTTTTCTGCGCCTCCGGATGCACTGTGACCGACACTGCAGTAGTTTTCGGTGACCGGAGTTTAGTTGACTTCTCCTTCTTCGAGGTCTTCTTTTTCTTCGGCTTCTTAGGCCGGCCGTTCTTTCCAACCAGCACCCATTCCCCCTCCGCAGGTTTAGATGCCGATCTTTCTTTTCTGCTCGTAGAAGGGGCTTGTGTTGCTGGCTTGGCTGCAACTTTATCTCCCTTTTTCCCTGCTGACTTTTGAGGAACAGGGACCTCAGACGGCCGCGCTTCCAGAGCAGCTACAGTTTTGGCCGCTATTTGTTCGGCTTTTCTGTCTGCAGCCAGAGGTGGTCGGAGTTGTTTCTCTGGCTGGAGCCTATCTTGGAAAGAATCCAGGCGGGCAGTCATGATGTTCATCATTCTCTGCACCGCCTGGTCTAACACCTCTACTGTAACCACTGCCGAAGAGTCAGTTTGAGGCCCACTTGGCGAGGCTTCGGCAGTGGGGGAAACTCCTCCCGTGCCACAGCCAACCTTTTAGAAACTTGAAGAGAGGCAGACTCCGAAGATGTGGCAGTTGCAGGTCTGGGCACCTCTCTCATCACAGGCTCTGGACAGCGGGCCTTTGCCATCTCTGCCCTTACGCCCGCTAGCTCTTTACGGAGCTCTGCCAATTCTTCGGCCTGTTTGGAGTACCTCTCCTCTAAACTCGTGTAGGCAGCCTGGACCCTCACCAACTCTTCCGAGGTAGTCCGGCTGCTAAATTCTTGGATTGCGACCGTGATAGACGCCGCTGCATCCTTCAGGGCCTTCTGGAATGTGCCCTTGAGGTTATGGGATTTTTGGGCAACTTTTAGAATAACCTCTACGTCACCAAGAACCCTCTTATTCAATTGGCAGGCAAGTTCCTCCACGGGGGCAGGGGCAGCATTCCCTTCGCTGCACGCTCAAGCCGCGCCCGAGAGGCTAGCTCCGCCACCTCCTCCTCGGCTGAGAGAGGATTTCCTCCTCCTTGAGTTTTAGGTATCGCTCCTTTGCTGCTGCCATACCCGCATACTCTCCAGTGGTGATGGGACGCCCTCTACCTCGCTTTGGAGACATAACACGAGCCTCGTTTTCTTCAATCTCGTCACCAGAAACCGAATCCGCAGCCGGTTTCCGTTTTCGGAAAAACCTGCTCATATGAGGGGAGTCCACCTTCAGCAGATTCCACAGTCTCATCGTATCTGCGCTATTTTCACTAGCGTCTGAAAAATATTCGACGGAGAGAGACGGTCGATTGAAGGATTCCTCCTTAAAACCACAATCGGTATTGAATCGGTTGTCATGTTGGTCGCCAAAGTCGTCGTTAAATCTTCACCTTGCAAAATTGTGCCCCCCCAGAAAACGTGGGGCAGCCCGGGCTAGGCCCGGAGAGGGATTCTCCTGCTCCATTGGAGCCGGTACCCTCCTGGGGTAGTTCATTTTTAATTTTGCACTATCCATATTTCCGTCATTGATATCAGTGGTCCGTGTGCATGCCAGAGTCGTCGTGGAATGTTCCTGATCGGGAATCCATTTTCGTGCCAAGGTCATCGTATTTAGATTAAGCTCATGTACAAATTTGCCCCCCCAGAAAACGTGGGGCAGCCGGGCTAGCCCGGGGAGGGATTCTCCAACTCCTGAGGAGCTGGTACCCTCCTGGGGTAGTACTATGATATTTGTACAATCCATCACCTTTTTACTCCTCCTCCAGTTCGCAGTGCGCCAGCCGGGATCGGTATGAAGACAACCACTCCCGCCAGCCGCTCCCCGGAATTGGGCCCTTGGGACTCAACTTGAGCCCTCATCGGCCCCAACCCGGTACTGAGTGCGCTGCTCACACGCCACACCCAGGAGTGTTTATCGGCTCTCCAGCCTAGATCCGTAGTGTTCAGCGAGACAGGGTCACCTCGAGAAGGATGTGGTTCTTCACCACGCACTACGGTCTTGAGGTGGCAGGCTAAGGCTCTCTCCGAAAAGGAAAGAGCTGTATTGCGCCTGTGGGTCCACCCCTGCAGATCAGAGATACAAGTACCTCATCACGCCTGCTCGACCCCAACCTAACCTAACCTTTTTTTTTTTTTTTTTTTTTTTACGTGGGGAAATCCTACATGGATCCGCCTCCCGAGCCGGGCAGCTCGGGAGGGGTATGTCAGACTCTTACTGACTAAAACCCCACGGTGTTCCTCTTTCACCCATTTGGCCGGGGAGTAGGGACAGCTTACGCATTACTTCTACTCGCCCGACGGGTGTAGGCCCCTCATAAGGGGCCACCTCAGCGGTCTGAGGGGTCGAGATGTGCGACACCCTCCGACGAACCTACGAGGGGCGCATCGAACACTGATGCGCCACGCCTCGGGCCTGTGCATTAGCTGCAAGGGCGAAGGACGTGCCCGCGTCCGACACCCGCAGGCCGTTTTTACGGCGGCAGGAGGTCATTCCTGACCCTGCGCCGCGGGTTCGTCGACCGCGGGAGGGGAGCTCTGACGCTGCTCCCTCTCCCTCTCCGCCGCCTCCTTTGCGAGCATGACGTCCTCGCAGAATGAGGCGACGGAGTTCCACCCGCTCTCACTCGCAACCATGGACGAAACGACGGTCGGGAGTGAGAGATCGGGCCCTATAGCCGCGATAAGGTCACGGCGTGACGAGTCCCATGCGGGACAGGCGGCCAATGTGTGCTGCGCGTTATCGACCGCGCAGCCACAATGATGGCACCCAGTTGTTGGCTCTCGGCCTATGCGACACAGGTAACTCCCGAAACATCCGTGTCCCGAGAGCACCTGCGTCAGCCGGAAGGTTAGGGTGCCGTGCCGCCTCCGTACCCATGCCGTCAAATGAGGCCTCACGGCCTCGACGGTCGTCACGCCGGCGCTGGGATGCTCCAGTCGTCGGTCCCACTCCGCCATGACCAGGATCTGGTGGAGCTCTGCCCTACGCGCCTCGATCTCACGAGGCGCAGGTCGAATCCTCTCTCCAAGGCCTCCCCGCGCCACCTGTAGAGCGACGCGAGGGCTTCCGCCTCCAGATCCCATGGCGGACATCCGGCCAATAGGGAGGCCGCCTCGAAGGAGATCGTGCGATATCCCCGGGCTGCTCTGACGGCCATCGCCCTCTGCGGTTTGCGCAGAGCGGCGATATTACGGGCCGCCAGGTTCCAGCCCACACCGGGGCCCCGTAAAGGGCCATGGACCGCACGATCCCCATGTAGAGCCTTCGACAAGCGGAATTTGGACCCCCAGGTTGGGCAACAGCCGCGCTAACGCGGCCGCAGCGCCCATAAGACGGGGGGTCAGCTGCCTGAAGTGCTCTACAAAGTCCCATCGGCTATCCAGAACGAGTCCAAGATATTTCATATTGGACTGGATGCCGATTGGGACGCCTCCCACGATGATCTGGGACCCTCTCGGTGGCGCATTCCGAGGCCCATGAAAACACAGAGCCTCAGATTTTTGCAGCGCCACGTTTAGTCCCAGACGCCGGATCCGACCGACGACGTGTGCCACCCCAGCGGTTGCCAATATCGCGGCTTCGCGGTGCGACTTAGCTCTCGACGTGACCAGTGTGTCGTCGGCATAACACACGACACTGAGGCCACGGAGGAGCGCACCGCGTAACACCCAGTCGTATCCGATGTTCCAGAGAAGAGGGCCCAAAACTGACCCCTGGGGAACACCGGATACGACGTCTCGCCGACACATTCCACTCCGACCGGGAAGACTACATACCTCTCGGAGAGGTACGCCCCTACTATGCGGCGGAGGTAGGACGGCACTCCGTGAAATCGGAGCGCCTCTCTAATTGTGGCCCAGGGCAAGGTGTTAAAGGCATTTGCGATGTCTAGAGACACCGCTATCACCACCTCGCCCCGAGCAATGGCCTCCTCCGCCAGACTCCTCACTTGCGCGATCGCGTCAATCGTGGAGCGCCCTCTGCGGAAACCGAACTGGTTCGCCGCCAAATCCGGCCCCACGTGCGTTAAATGGCCGACGAGGCGGTTTGCAATCACTCTCTCGAAGAGTTTGCCCACCTCGTCGAGCAGCACAATGGGGCGGTACGCGGACGGCGAGTCCGCCGGGCGCCCCGGCTTTTGGAGCAGGACTAGACGGCCGGTTTTCCACTTCGACGGAAACCGGCCCTGCTCCAGACACACGCTGAGGAGTCCCAATAGTCGGGGCTCGAGGACCTCTTGGGCCAGGACCCACGCTCGACCAGGCAGGCCGTCGGGCCCTGGGGCGGTGGTTTTTGGCCGCGAGGCGTTTCACCGCCACCCTCAATTCTTCCCGGGTCACGTCGGGCACGTCGTCTCGGTCCACGTCGGGCTCGGCCGCGGGCGGAGCCATGTGGGGAGGTGAAAACTCCTCCCTGGAGGGAAACAGAGCGCTCACCACCTCCTCGAGGAACTCTGACTGGAGACTCTGGGTTACCGGGGGGGCCCATTGGCGAAGTTTGCCACGTACCATCCTGTACGGGCGGCCCACGGATCCCGATTGAGCGTCTCCAGGAATTCCTCTCTGGCCAGAGCTTTTGCGCGCTCAATGGCCCGTCGGAGGGTGAGCTTAGCTGCTCTGTAACCCTCATGCAGCTCCGCCTCTCCGGGGCTTGCGACCTGCGAATGACGTCGTCTGCGCCTTATCCTGGTGTACTGGCGGCGCGCTGCTACGCAAAGTGCACGCAGCTGCGCGATTTCAGCGTTCCACCAGTACACCTGGCGCTTAGCTGGACGACACCCAACTCTCGGCATCGCCGCGTCACACATATGCGACACGGCGGCTCGCAGTCGCTCCGCCCCATCTTCGACATCGGCAGGCCTCTCGGGTGTTCCGTCCATCACCCAGGCTTGCACGATGGCGGCCTCGAGGAACACCTCGCGATCGAGGCGTCCCAGAGCCCAACGTGGACTGTCCTCCTCCGGGCCTCTCGGGACCGATCGTCCCGAGGTCTGGGCGGACACTTCGAACTGTATATAAAGATGGTCCGAAAGTGTCTCTACCCCCTCCAGGACTCTCCAGTCCCGAACACGGCGTGCTATTGCAGGGCTTGCGAACGATAGGTCCACTATGGATTCGCCCTGCGGTCGCACACACGTGTTTATGGAGCCCCTGTTAAGGACGAGTAGGCCTGATGTTACGGCCCACTCTTCCAGTGCCTCACCCCTATTGTCCGTGGATGGGGAACCCCAAGCCGTGGATTTGGCGTTGAAGTCCCCGAGGACTAGGACAGGGTGAGGGTGGCTGCCCGAGACGACAGTGCCCAACTCCACCAAGAATGCCTCAAATTCGGCGAGACTCCACCGAGGGGGTGCATACACCCCCACCAACTCAACGTCGCCGAGACGCGCCGCCACGTATCCCTGGCCCTCCTTTATCTTAGCGAAGGGCGGGGAACCGGCGGCGGGTCGGGAAATAATGGCAACCGAGCCATCTCGATCTCCCGCCCAGTTATCTCGGGGCGGCACGAAGTATGGCTCGGCTATCACGGCGACGCTGATTGACCACTGTGCCATGCTTTGGACTAGCAGGTCCTGCGCACTGGCACAGTGGTTCAGATTCCCTTGGAGGATACGAATGGCCATTATTAATTAGCTTCTTCATCCTAACCTAAACCTAACCTACCTACCTAACCTAACTAACCTAACCTAACCTAACCTACCTAACCTAACCTAACCTTTTTTTTTTTTTTTTTTTTTTTTTTTTTTTCGTGGGGAAATCCTACATGGATCCGCCTCCCGAGCCGGGCAGCTCGAGAGGGGTATGTCAGACTCTTACTGACTAAAACCCCACGGTGTTCTCCACACACCTATGTGGCCGGGGAGCAGGAATGCTGAAGCAATAACTTCACTCAACCGGCAGGTGTCAGCCCCTCATGGGGGGCCTTGGGGGGCCTCTTCCTTCGGTCTGAGGGGTCGGATGATTGGACACCCTCTGACGAACCGTCGAGGGGCGCATCGAACACAGATGCGCCTCGCCTCGGGCCTGTTCACTACTGCAAGGGCGAAGGACGTGCCCGCGTCCAACGCCCGCAGGCCTTATTTACGGCGGCTGTAGGTCATCCCTGACCCGTCGCCGCCGTACGGTTCGTTCGACCGCGGGAGGGGAGCTGTGATGCCTGCTCCCTCTCCCTCTCCGCCGCCTCCTTAGTGAGCATAACGTCCTCGCAGAATGAGGGCGACGGAGTTCCATCCGGTCTCGCTCTCGACCATGGGACTTCACAACAGTCGAGAGCGAGAGATCCAGGCCAATCCCCGCGACGAGCTCGCGGCGTGGCGTTTCCCAGGCGGGACATTCTTCGAGGGTGTGCTGCGCGGTGTCCCCTCGCACACCACAATGGTGGCACCCTGCTGTCGGTTCCCGGCCCTATACGACCAGGTAGCTCCCGAAACAGCGTGTCCCGAGAGCACCTGCGTTAGCCGGAATGTCAGGGTGCCGTGCCGCCTGGTTAGCCATTCGGCCAATACGCCGAACGGCATCACTGTCGCCACGCCTGAGCTCGGTCGCTCAAGTCGTCGGCGCCACTCGTCCACCACTAGGACCTGGTGGAACTGTGACCTCAGCGCCTCGATTTCCCGAGGCGCGAGTCGTAAACCTTGCTCCAGCGCCTCCACACGTCGAAGATACAGAGACGCGTGGGCTCTCGCCTCCAGGTCCCAGGGTGGGGATCCGGCTAGAAGGGAGGCCGCCTCGAAAGAGATCGTGCGGTACCCACGGGTGGCCCTTATAGACATCGCCCGCTGCGGTTTCGCAATTGGGCAATGTTCGTGGCCGTCAGGCCGTACGCCCATACGGGTGCCCATACAAAGGCCATAGACCGCACGATTCCTAGGTACAGCTCCGGCAAGAGGAATTAGGCCCCCCCATGTTCGGCAGTAGTCGGGCTAACGCACCCCTGTGCTCATGAGACGGGGAGCCAGTTGCCGGAAGTGCTCTTCGAAGGTCCATCGGCTGTCGAGGACGAGGCCGAGATACTTCATGGACGACTCGACACCGATGGACACGCCTCCCACGACAATCTGGGATCCTTGAGGCGGCGCATTCCGAGGCCCATGGAAAAACAGAGCCTCGGATTTACGCAGCGCCACCTCCAGCCCCAGTCGCCGGATCCTTCCAACGACTTGAGCACACACGCTGTCGCTAACATCATTGCGTCGCGGTGCGTCTTCCCCGGGCTAACACCAGCGTGTCATCAGCGTAGCACACGACGCTAGCGCCTCGGAGGAGCGCACCGCGCAACACCCAGTCGTATCCGATGTTCCAGAGTAGGGGCCCTAACACTGACCCCTGGGGAACACCGGATACGACGTCTCGCCGACACATCCCTTCTTGACCCGGGAAGGTTACGTACCTCTCACTGAGGTACGCCCCGACTATGCGGCGGAGGTAGGACGGCACTCCATGAAACCGGAGTGCCTCTCTAATTTAGCCCAGGGCAAGGTGTTAAAAGCGTTGGCGATGTCAGGGACACCGCCAGAAACCACCTCGCCCGAGCAGTTGCTTCCTCCGCCTGGATCTTCACACGCATTATGGCGTCGATTGTGGAGCGCCCCTGGCGGAAGCCAAACTGGTTATCCGCCAGATCCGGCCCTATTGTTGTTAAGTGCTGGACGAGGCGGACTGCGATTATCCGCTCGCAGAGCTTCGCCACCTCGTCCAACAGCACTATGGGCCGGTATGCGGACGGAGAGTCCGCAGGGCGCCCCGCTTTCCTGAGCAGGACCAGCTTGCCGGTTTTCCATAAACGTGGAAACCGGCCCCCTGCTGAAAGACACGCCGTGAAGATTCCCAAAAGCCGGGGCTCGAGGGCCTCTTGAGCCAGGACCCATGCACGACCAGGTATGCCGTCAGGTCCTGGGGCGGTGTTTTTCGCTTGCATGCGTTTCACCGCCACCCTCAACTCTTCCGGGTCACCTCGGGGACCTCGTTGTCATCGCCAGAGTGGTCCGAGTTGGGCGCAGCATAGGCGGAGCCATCTGCGGTGGCGTGTGCTCGCCCTTGAGGGGAACAGAGCGGCCACACCTCTTGGAGGAGCTGTGGCTCAAGACTCTGGGTTACGGGGGGGCCCACTGACGTAACTTGCCACGTACCATACGGTACGGGCGCCCCCACGGGTCCCGATTGAGCGTCTCCAGAGCTCCTCTGGCTAGAGCCTTCGATTGCTCGATAGCCTTACGGAGGGCCAGTTTGGCCGCTCTGTACTCCTCGTAGAGCTCCTCCTCCGTAGAAGACGCGGACTGCACGCGGCCTCGCCTGCGTCGCTCCCTAGTGTACCGGCGTCGGACAGCCACAACACGCTACGCGCAATTGCGCGATTTCATCAGTCCACCAGTACACTTGACGCCTGGCAGGTATCGGCCCCTTAATTCGGGGCATTGCCGCGTCGCAGACCCGTGTCATTTCCACTCGCAGCTGCCCGCCTTTCGTCGACGTCTGCAGCCTGGTCGGATGGTTCGTCAGTCACCCAGGCCTGCAAGACGGATGCCTCCAGAAGTCTCACGATCGAGGCGCTTCAATGCCCAACGCGGACCTGCTCTGCGGGGGTCCTCCGGACTGGTCCGTCCGAAGTTTGGGTGGAGATGTCGAACTGTATATATCGGTGGTCCGACAACGTCTCACCCCCTCAAGGACTTTCCAGCCCCGAACACGGCGCGCTAATGCAGGGCTAGCGAACGTGAGGTCTATATCGAACCGCCTGCTGTCGCACGCACGTGTTGACAGACCCCGATTGAGAAGAAGCAGGCCCGTTTCGATGGCCCACTCCTCCAGAGCCCGCCCCTGGCGTCCGTGGACAGGGAACCCCAAGCCGTTGACTTTGCGTTGAAGTCCCCGAGAACCAGGACGGGGCGAGGATTACTGCGACGACAACGCTGCCTAACTCCCGAGGAGACCCTCGAAGTCGGCGAGACTTCTACTTGGGGGTGCATACACCCCCACTACCACCATGTCACTGAAATGCGCTACTGCGTAACCCTGACCCTCGAGATGTTAGAGAAGGGCAGGGCACCAGCAGCGGCCTGGGACACTAAAGCCACCGAGCCGTCCAGATCGCTCACCCAGTTATCGGCGGGTGGGACATAGTACGGCTCAGCCATCACGGCGACGTGGATCAACCCTGCGCCATACTCTGTAAACTGAGGTCCTGAGCTCTGGCGCAGTGGTTGAGATTACCTTGAAGAAAATGGAGAGCTGAGTGCCTGCTCACACGCCACACCCAGGAGTGTTTATCGGCTCTCCAGCCTAGATCCGTAGTGTTCAGCGAGACAGGGTCACCTCGAGAAGGATGTGGCTCTTCACCACGCACTACGGTCTTGAGGTGGCAGGCTAAGGCTCTCTCCAAAAGGAAAGAACTGTATTGCGCCTGTGGGTCCACCTCCTGCAGATCAGAGATACAAGTACCTCATCACGCCTGCTCGACCCCAACCTAACCTTTTTTTTTTTTTTTTTTTTTTTTTTTTTTTTTTTTTTTTTTTTTTTTTTTTTTTTTTACGTGGGGAAATCCTGCATGGATCCGCCTCCCGAGCCGGGCAGCTCGAGAGGGGTATGTCAGACTCTTACTGACTAAAACCCCACGGTGTTCCTCCTTCACCCATTTGGCCGGGGAGTAGGGACAACTTGCGCATTACTTCTACTCGCCCCACGGGTGTAGGCCCCTCATAAGGGGCCACCTTCAGCGGTCTGAGGGGTCGAGATGTGTGTGACACCCTCCGACGAACCTACGAGGGGCGCATCGAACACCGATGCGCCTCGCCTCGGGCCTGTGCATTGGCTGCAAGGGCGAAGGACGTGCCCGCGTCCGACACCCGCAGGCCGTTTTTACGGCGGCAGGAGGTCATTCCTGACCCTACGCCGCCGGGTTCGTCGACCGCGGGAGGGGAGCTCTGACGTCTGCTCCCTCTCCCTCTCTGCCGCCTCCTTTGCGAGCATGACGTCCTCGCAGAATGAGGCGACGGAGTTCCACCCGCTCTCACTCGCAACCATGGACGAAACGACGGTCGGGAGTGAGAGATCGGGCCCTATAGCCGCGATGAGGTCGCGGCGTGACGAGTCCCATGCGGGACAGGCGGTCAGTGTGTGCTGCGCGTTATCGACCTCGCAGCCACAATGATGGCACCCAGTTGTTGGCTCTCGGCCTATACGACACAGGTAACTCCCGAAACATCCGTGTCCCGAGAGCACCTGCGTCAGCCGGAAGGTTAGGGTGCCGTGCCGCCTCCGTACCCACGCCGTCAAATGAGGCCTCACGGCCTCGACGGTCGTCACGCCGGCGCTGGGGTGCTCCAGTCGTCGGTCCCACTCCGCCATGACTATGATCTGGTGGAGCTCTGCCCTCCGCGCCTCGATCTCACGAGGCGCAGGTCGTATTCCTCTCTCCAACGCCTCCCCGCGCCACCTGTAGAGCGACGCGAGGGCTTCCGCCTCCAGATCCCATGGCGGAGATCCGGCCAGTAGGGAGACCGCCTCGAAGGAGATCGTGCGATATCCCCGGGCTGCTCTGACGGCCATCGCTCTCTGCGGTTTGCGCAGAGCGGCGATATTACGGGCCGCCAGGTTCTCAGCCCACACCGGGGCCCCGTAAAGGGCCATGGACCGCACGATCCCCATGTAGAGCCTTCGACAAGCGGAATTTGGACCCCCCAGGTTGGGCAACAGCCGCGCTAACGCGGCCGCAGCGCCCATAAGACGGGGGGTCAGCTGCCTGAAGTGCTCTACAAAGTCCCATCGGCTATCCAGAACGAGTCCAAGATACTTCATCGTGGACTGGATGCCGATTGGGACGCCTCCCACGATGATCTGGGACCCTCTCGGTGGCGCATTCCGAGGCCCATGGAAACACAGAGCCTCGGATTTTTGCAGCGCCACATTTAGTCCCAGACGCCGGATCCGACCGACGACGTGTGCCACCCCAGCGGTTGCCAATATCGCGGCTTCGCGGTGCGACTTAGCTCTCGACGTGACCAGTGTGTCGTCGGCATAACACACGACACTGAGGCCACGGAGGAGCGCACCGCGCAACACCCAGTCGTATCCGATGTTCCAGAGAAGAGGGCCCAAAACTGACCCCTGGGGAACACCGGATACGACGTCTCGCCGACACATTCCACTCCGACCAGGGAAGACTACATACCTCTCGGAGAGGTACGCCCCGACTATGCGGCGGAGGTAGGACCGCACTCCGTGAAATCGGAGCGCCTCTCTAATTGTGGCCCAGGGCAAGGTGTTAAAGGCATTTGCGATGTCTAAAGACACCGCTATCACCACCTCGCCCCGAGCAATGGCCTCCTCCGCCAGACTCCTCACTTGCGCGATCGCGTCAATCGTGGAGCGCCCTCTGCGGAAACCGAACTGGTTCGCCGCCAAATCCGGCCCCACGTGCGTTAAATGGCCGACGAGGCGGTTTGCAATCACTCTCTCGAAGAGTTTGCCCACCTCGTCGAGCAGCACAATGGGACGGTACGCGGTCGGCGAGTCCGCCGGGCGCCCCGGCTTTTGGAGCAGGACTAGACGGCCGGTTTTCCACTTCGACGGAAACCGGCCCTGCTCCAGACACACGCTGAGGAGTCCCAATAGTCGGGGCTCGAGGACCTCTTGGGCCAGGACCCACGCTCGACCAGGCAGGCCGTCGGGCCCTGGGGCGGTGTTTTTGGCCGCGAGGCGTTTCACCGCCGCCCTCAATTCTTCCCGGGTCACGTCGGGCACGTCGTCTCGGTCCACGTCGGGCTCGGCCGCGGGCGGAGCCATGTGGGGAGGTGAAAACTCCTCCCTGGAGGGAAACAGAGCGCTCACCACCTCCTCGAGGAACTCTGACTGGAGACTCTGGGTTACCGGGGGGGCCCATTGGCGAAATTTGCCGCGTACCATCCTGTACGGGCGGCCCCACGGATCCCGATTGAGCGTCTCCAGGAATTCCTCTCTGGCCAGAGCTTTTGCGCGCTCAATGGCCCGTCGGAGGGTGAGCTTAGCTGCTCTGTAACCCTCATGCAGCTCCGCCTCTCCGGGGCTTGCGACCTGCGAATGACGTCGTCTGCGCCTTATCCTGGTGTACTGGCGGCGCGCTGCTACGCAAAGTGCACGCAGCTGCGCGATTTCAGCGTTCCACCAGTACACCTGGCGCTTAGCTGGACGACGCCCAACTCTCGGCATCGCCGCGTCACATATATGCGACACTGCGGCTCGCAGTCGCTCCGCCCCATCTTCGACATCGGCAGGCCTCTCGGGTGTTCCATCCATCACCCAGGCTTGCACGATGGCGGCCTCGACGAACACCTCGCGATCGAGGCGTCCCAGAGCCCAACGTGGACTGTCCTCTTCCAGGGCTCTCGGGACCGGTCGTCCCGAGGTCTGGGCGGACACTTCGAACTGTATGTAAAGATGGTCCGAAAGTGTCTCTACCCCCTCCAGGACTCTCCAGTCCCGAACACGGCGTGCTATTGCAGGGCTACCGAACGATAGGTCCACTATGGATTCGCCCTGCGGTCGCACGCACGTGTTTATTGAGCCCCTGTTAAGGACGAGTAGGCCTGATGTTACGGCCCACTCTTCCAGCGCCTCACCCCTATTGTCCGTGGATGGGGAACCCCAAGCCGTAGATTTGGCGTTAAAGTCCCCGAGGACTAGGACAGGGTGAGGGTGGCTGCCCGAGACGACAGTGCCCAACTCCACCAAAAGTGCCTCGAAGTCGGCGAGACTCCATCGAGGGGGTGCGTACACCCCCACCACCACGATGTCGCCGAGACGCGCCGCCACGTATCCCTGGCCCTCCTTGATGTTAGCGAAGGGCGAGGAACCGGCGGCGGGTCGGGAAATGATGGCCACCGAGCCATCTCGATCTCCCGCCCAGTTATCTCGGGGCGGCACAAAGTATGGCTCGGCTATCACGGCGACGCTGATTGACCACTGTGCCATGCTTTGGACTAGCAGGTCCTGCGCACTGGCACAGTGGTTCAGATTCCCTTGGAGGAGACGGATAGCCATTAACTAGTTTGTTCCATCTCATCCGTCTGGACCGTCGTCGGCGCTTTAGGAACAGCCGACGAGGTCAGGGGCTGTGTCGGGGCTTTTCCCCTCCTAACCCTCTTTGCTTTCTTTGACTTGGGTGTCGGCGAAACACACGCTCCGCCCCCCATCCGATGTCCCGTTGGTTTACCCGCTCGTGCGCAGACAGCACAGTGTGGGTCCGCTTTACAGTCTCCAGCTTTGTGACCAGGTTGACTACAGCGATAACATAGCTGACTGTAGTCAACATCGCAGGGACAATTAAGCCCAACGTGGCCAACCTGGAAGCAGCGGAAACACCGTTGTGGGCGAGGCTGCAGGATCTTCACCCGCGCCGACACCCATCCCACCAGTAACCGTCGACCATCGCCAAGCTTTTTCGCCGTCGCCACTGGACAAGTTACTATGGCTGTTCCTGTACCATCAGGTCCAAGACGCGGCTCGCTACTTTTCACTTGTCCAGGTGGGCACTCCCCAGCTGAGGCGATGGCTGCGATTAGTTTCTCGGCCGTGACCGAGTCGTCAAGGCCTGCGATACGCACGCTTGCGCTTCTTACCGGCCTGGACACCCTAATATCCTCCCCTGGGAAGGACAGTCTTATTTTGTCCGCCAAAGCATCAGCTTTATCATTGCTGTCAGCGCCAGGTACCTCCAATATAGCTGCTCCAGTCGCCGCCCTCCTGTAATTCACACCCTCGATTCCGAGGGTGTTTAGGTCTACACTATCCCAGGTCTTGGACAGCACCTCTTTGTACGTAAGACCTCTCGTTACCGCCTCCGACTGCAGCGTGATTACCACTGCAGTGGACTTTGAGGCACGAAGTCTACGAGTCTTTTTACCCTTCTTAGGAGGCGCTGCCTTAGGCTTTGCCTTCTTGGACCTTGACGCCTTTTTGCCCCCCTTGCCGACTAACACCCATTCCCCCTCGGAGGTCTTGGGAGCAGCCAGCTTCTCGCTGTAGGAGGAGGGACGAGAATTGGGTGCAGCTGACATAGGTACTGCTTTCCCTACCTTCGAGCTGTTCTTCTTCACAGCCGCTTGCCGGGAGTCTGCCAGCCGTGGAGGCCGAGTTTCGGGAACTACCGGTTTCGACGAGAGCTGTGCAGCCTTTCTGTCCGCCGCTAAAGGAGGGCGAAGTCGTTGTTCCGGGAGGAGCCTATCCTCCAACGCCTCGAAGCGTGCACTCATTATATTGAGAATCTCCCTGAATTTCCCATCAATATCCGAAGTGTCGCTCCAAGGACGCTTTTGTTGCCTCTGAGGCAAAGGAGGAAACTCTTCCCTTGAAAGTCTTCTTGGAGGTGAAGAGGGTGGCGCGACAACGGAAGAGACGCTGGCTTCAGGCACTGGCTGGCGGACCTTCAAGAAGTCCGCTCTTAACTCCGCGAGCTCTTTGCGGAGCTCTGCCAGTTCTTCTGCCTGTCTTCTGTTTCTCTCCTCTACTCGCGTGTATGCAGCTTGGACCCTCTCCAACTCCTCGGTGGTGGTCCGATTGCTGAATTTTTCTACTGCGTCCTTAATGGAAGCAGCCGCATCCTTGAGGGCTTTTGTGAACGTGCCCTTGAGGTTCGTCGACTTTTGAGCGACCTTGAGGATCACCTCAACGTCACCCAGCACCCTGTCTGTTAAGTGGGAGGAGAGTTCCTCCTCCGGAGCAGTTGCGATATCTTTCACGGCCCTATTTTGCCGCGTCCGTGCTGCCACCTTCGCAATCTCCTCCTCGGCTGAGAGGCGGATACCCTCTTCCTTTAGACGCAAGTATTCGGCCTTTTGTTTGGCTAGGCCTGCGTATTCGCCTGTTGTAATGGGGCGACCCCTTCCTTTCTTTGGAACAGGAGTGGTACACCCTAATTCCACTGGCTGGAATCGGACTCCGAGCCGTATCTTCGGCCTCCACCCGGTCCAAGCTACCACCTTTCCTTTTTTCGCCCCTCTTTGTGTCCCAGAAGGCGCCAGAAGGAATGTCCTCGGTGGACTCCACTGTAATCATGGAAGCCTGACTGGATTCGCTGCAGACCGACACCCGGTCCAGCGATAAGTCCCTCTCGATTATCACGACGGGATTCATCACCGCCGCTTCCACATCTAACGTACTCCTCTGCTGGAGGCACCCTCCACATTTTCCTTAAAACTAGAATTACAATTAGGGCTATATACAATATTTACAGTTTTTTTAGAAGTTTCGCTCATTTTTGTTCCCACGATTGTGGGGGAAGTAACGGTCCACCCAGGCAGTGCCCCCTGTACCTGGGTAAGCCTAGCGTAACCCGTCAAGAGAGTCGGCCGGTTCTATGACGGGGGTCGCACTAGAGACTGAACATCCCATCAGCCATGCATCCTCTCGCGGTGCGCCGCCGCTTAGGATTTGGGGTAATTTTTTATAGAGGTTGTCTTCCTCGCGGTCCGGGCGGTAAAGCCAAGACCCTCGGTCCCATACGAAGCCGCGAGACGTGACCACGACACTCCGATGAGATTACGAGATCGCGGTGGCAAGCCGGACAACGTGTCCAACCTGTCCGCCCGACAGCAGTGTGAACGCACGCCGAGCCCGCCAACAAGCCATGTCCTTCGTCAGCTCTGAGGAGCAGAGAGTAGAGAAACGAGGCCCCCCCTGTCAGGTATTAGCCGTCGGCCGTGAAGCGGCCGCCGTTGCCCGGGATGCACCACGCGGAGGTTCCTGACTCGCACCCCAACCTAACCTAACCTTTTTTTTTTTTTTTTTTTTTTTTTACGTGGGGAAATCCTACATGGATCCGCCTCCCGAGCCGGGCAGCTCGAGAGGGGTATGTCAGACTCTTACTGACTAAAACCCCACGGTGTTCCTCTTTCACCCATTTGGCCGGGGAGTAGGGACAGCTTGCGCATTACTTCTACTCGCCCGACGGGTGTAGGCCCCTCATAAGGGGCCACCTTCAGCGGTCTGAGGGGTCGAGGTGTGTGACACCCTCCGACGAACCTACGAGGGGCGCATCGAACACTGATGCGCCAAGCCTCGGGCCTGTGCATTAGCTGCAAGGGCGAAGGACGTGCCCGCGTCCGACACCCGCAGGCCGTTTTCACGGCGGCAGGAGGTCATTCCTGACCCTGCGCCGCCGGGTTCGTCGACCGCGGGAGGGGAGCTCTGACGTCTGCTCCCTCTCCCTCTCCGCCGCCTCCTTTGCGAGCATGACGTCCTCGCAGAATGAGGCGACGGAGTTCCACCTGCTCTCACTCGCAACCATGGACGAAACGACGGTCGGGAGTGAGAGATCGGGCCCTATAGCCGCGATAAGGTCACGGCGTGACGAGTCCCATGCGGGACAGGCGGCCAGTGTGTGCTGCGCGTTATCGACCGCGCAGCCACAATGATGGCACCCAGTCGTTGGCTCTCGGCCTATGCGACACAGGTAACTCCCGAAACATCCGTGTCCCGAGAGCACCTGCGTCAGCCGGAAGGTTAGGGTGCCGTGCCGCCTCCGTACCCATGCCGTCAAATGAGGCCTCACGGCCTCGACGGTCGTCACGCCGGCGCTGGGGTGCTCCAGTCGTCGGTCCCACTCCGCCATGACCAGGATCTGGTGGAGCTCTGCCCTACGCGCCTCGATCTCACGAGGCGCAGGTCGTCTTCCTCTCTCCAAGGCCTCCCCGCGCCACCTGTAGAGCGACGCGAGAGCTTCCGCCTCCAGATCCCATGGCGGAGATCCGACCAGTAAGGAGGCCGCCTCGAAGGAGATCGTGCGATATCCCCGGGCTGCTCTGACGGCCATCGCTCTCTGCGGTTTGCGCAGAGCGGCGATATTACGGGCCGCCAGGTTCTCGGCCCACACCGGGGCCCCGTAAAGGGCCATGGACCGCACGATCCCCATGTAGAGCCTTCGGCAAGCGGAATTTGGACCCCCCAGGTTGGGCAACAGCCGCGCTAACGCGGCCGCAGCGCCCATAAGACGGGGGGTCAGCTGCCTGAAGTGCTCCACATAGTCCCATCGGCTATCCAGAACGAGTCCAAGATATTTCATATTGGACTGGATGCCGATTGGGACGCCTCCCACGATGATCTGGGACCCTCTCGGTGGCGCATTCCGAGGCCCATGGAAACACAGAGCCTCAGATTTTTGCAGCGCCACATTTAGTCCCAGACGCCGGATCCGACCGACGACGTGTGCCACCCCAGCGGTTGCCAATATCGCGGCTTCGCGGTGCGCTTAGCTCTCGACGTGACCAGTGTGTCGTCGGCATAACACACGACACTGAGGCCACGGAGGAGCGCACCGCGCAACACCCAGTCGTATCCGATGTTCCAGAGAAGAGGGCCCAAAACTGACCCCTGGGGAACACCGGATACGACGTCTCGCTGACACATTCCACTCCGACCCGGGAAGACTACATACCTCTCGGAGAGGTACGCCCCGACTATGCGGCGGAGGTAGGACGGCACTCCGTGAAATCGGAGCGCCTCTCTAATTGTGGCCCAGGGCAAGGTGTTAAAGGCTTTGCGATGTCTAAAGACACCGCTATCACCACCTCGCCCCGAGCAATGGCCTCCTCCGCCAGATCCTCACTTGCGCTATCGCGTCAATGTGGAGCCCCTCTGCGGAAACCGAACTGGTTCGCCGCCAAATCCGGCCCCACGTGCGTTAAATGGCCGACGAGGCGGTTTGCAATCACTCTCTCGAAGAGTTTGCCCACCTCGTCGAGCAGCACAATGGGGCGGTACGCAGACGGCGAGTCCGCCGGGCGCCCGGCTTTTGGAGCAGGACTAGACGGCCGGTTTTCCACTTCGACGGAAACCGGCCCTGCTCCAGACACGCGCTCAGGAGTCCCAATAGTCGGGGCTCGAGGACCTCTTGGGCCAGGACCCACGCTCGACCAGGCAGGCCGTCGGGCCCTGGGGCGGTGTTTTTGGCCGCGAGGCGTTTCACCGCCGCCCTCAATTCTTCCGGGTCACGTCGGGCACTTCGTCTCGGTCCACGTAGGGCTCGGCCGCGGGCGGAGCCATGTGGGGAGGTGAAAACTCCTCCCTGGAGGGAAACAGAGCGCTCACCACCTCCTCGAGGAACTCTAACTGGAGACTCTGGGTTACCGGTGGGGCCCATTGGCGAAGTTTGCCGCGTACCATCCTGTACGGGCGGCCCCACGGATCCCGATTGAGCGTCTCCAGGAATTCCTCTCTGGCCAGAGCTTTTGCGCGCTCAATGGCCCGTCGGAGGGTGAGCTTAGCTGCCTGTAACCCTCATGCAGCTCCGCCTCTCCGGGGCTTGCGACCTGCGAATGACGTCGTCTGCGCCTTATCCTGGTGTACTGGCGGCGCGCTGCTACGCAAAGTGCGCGCAGCTGCGCGATTTCAGCGTTCCACCAGTACACCTGGCGCTTAGCTGGACGACGCCCAACTCTCGGCATCGCCGCGTCACACATATGCGACACGGCGGCTCGCAGTCGCTCCGCCCCATCTTCGACATCGGCAGGCCTCTGGGTGTTCCATCCATCACCCGGCTTGCACGATGGCGGCCTCGAGGAACACCTCGCGATCGAGGCGTCCCAGAGCCCAAACGTGGACTGTCCTCCTCAGGGCCTCTCGGGACCGGTCGTCCCGAGGTCTGGGCGGACACTTCGAACTGTATGTAAAGATGGTCTGAAAGTGTCTCTACCCCCTCCAGGACTCTCCAGTCCCGAACACGGCGTGCGTTGCAGGGCTTGCGAACGATATGTCCACTATGGATTCGCCCTGCGGTCGCACGCACGTGTTTATTGAGCCCCTGTTAAGGACGAGTAGGCTTGATGTTACGGCCCACTCTTCCAGCGCCTCACCCCTATTATCCGTGGATGGGGAACCCCAAGCCGTAGATTTGGCGTTGAAGTCCCCGAGGACTAGGATGGGGTGAGGGTGGCTACCCGAGACGACAGTGCCCAACTCCACCAAGAATGCCTCAAATTCGGCGAGACTCCACCGAGGGGGTGCATACACCCCCACCACCACAACGTCGCCGAGACGCGCCGCCACGTATCCCTGGCCCTCCTTGATGTTAGTGAAGGGGGGGAGCCGGCGGCGGGCCGGGAAATGATGGCCACCGAGCCATCTCGATTACCCGCCCAGTCATCTCGGGGCGGCACGAAGTATGGCTCGGCTATCACGGCGACGTTGATTGACCACTGTGCCATGCTTTGGACTAGCAGGTCCTGCGCACTGGCACAGTGGTTTAGATTCGCTTGGAGGAGACGGATGGCCATTATTAACTGGTTTGTTCCATCTCCTCCGTCTGGACCGTCGTCGGCGCTTTAGGAACAGCCGACGAGGTCAGGGGCTGTGTCGGGGCTTTTCCCCTCCTAACCCTCTTTACTTTCTTTGACTTGGGTGTCGGCGTCACACACGCTCCGCCCCCCATCCGATGTCCCGCTGGTTTACCCGCTCGTGCGCAGACAGCACAGTGTGGGTCCGCTGTACAGCCTCCAGCTTTGTGGCCAGGTTGACTACAGCGATAACATAGCTGACTGTAGTCAACTTCGCAGGGACATTTTACCCCTACGTGGCCACTCTGGAAGCAACGGAAACACCGTTGTGGGCGAGGCTGCAGGATCTTCACCCGCGCCGACACCCATCCCACCAGTAACCGTCGGCCATCGCCAAGCTTCTTTGCTGTCGCTACTGGACAGGTTACTATAGCTGTTCCTGTCCCATCAGGTCCAGGACGCGGGTCGCTACATTTCACTTGTCCAGGCGGGCATTCCCCAGCTGAGGCGACGGCTGCGATTAGTTTCTCGACCGTGACCGAGTCGTCGAGTCCTGAGATGCGCACGCTTGCGCTTCTTACCGGCCTGGATACCCTAATATCCTCCACTGGGAAGGACAGCCTAATTTTATCTGCCAGCGCATCAGCCTTTTCGTTGCTGTCGGCGCCGGGTAACTCCAGTATGGCTGCTCCTGTCACCGCCCTCCTGTAGTTAACGCCCTCAATTCCGAGGCTGCCAGGTCCACGCTTTCCCGGTCTTCGCCAGTACCTCCTTATATGTAAGACCTCTCGTTGCCGCCTCCGACTGCAGCGTGATCACCACTGCAGTGGATTTCGGGGAACGATTCTTACGGGTTTCTTACCCTTTTTCTTAGGAGGCGCTGCCTTGGGCTTGGCCTTCTTTGATATAGCCACCTTTTTACCCCCCTTACCGACTAATACCCATTCCCCCTCGGAGGACTTGGGAGCAGCTAACTTCTCGCTGTAGGAGGGGGGGAGAGAATCGGGTGCAGCCGACTTTGGTACTGCTTTCCCTACCTTCTGGCTGCTCTTCTTCGCAGTCGCTTGCCGGAAGTCTGCCAGCCGTGGAGGCCGAGTTTCGGGAGCTAGCGGTTTCGCCGTGAGCTGTGCAGCCTTTCTATCCGCCGCTAAAGGAGGGCGGAGTCGTTGTTCCGGGAGGAGCCTATCCTCCAACGCCTCGAAGCGCGCACTATTATATTAAGAATCTCCCTAAATTTCCCATCAATATCCGAAGTGCCGCTCCGAGGACGCCCTTGTTGCCTCTGCGGCAAAGGAGGAAACTCTTCCCTCGAAAGCCTTCTTGGAGATGAAGAGGGTGGCGCGACAACGGAAGAGACGCTGGGTTCGGGCACTGGCATGCGGACCTTCAAGAAGTCCGCTCTTAACTCCGCGAGCTCTTTGCGGAGCTCTGCCAGTTCTTCTGCCTGTCTTCTGTTTGTCTCCTCTCCCGCGTGTATGCAGCTTGGCCCTCTCCAACTCCTCAGTGGTGGTCCGACTACTATATTTTACGACTGCGTCCTTAATGGCGCAGCCGATCTTTGAGGGCTTTTGTAAACGTGCCCTTCAAGTTGTGTGATTTTTGGGCAACTTTAAGGATCACCTCAACGTCACCCATCACCCTTTCGGTTAATTGGGAGGAGAGCTCCTCCTCCGGGGCGGTGGCGATCTTTTCGAAGCCCTACTGTGGCACGCACGTGAAGCCATCCTTGCCACGTCCTCCTCGGCTGCGAGTCGGATACCCTCCTCTTTAAGACGAGGTACTCGGATTGTAGCTTTACCATCCCGACGTATTCCCCAGTTGTTGGAGGGCGACCTCTGCCTCTTTTAGTGACCGCGACCTTCTTTAGAGCTGGAGAGGACTCATCTACCGACGCCGGGTCCGACGGTTGCGGAGGGTCAGGGTCTTCTGGCTTCCTTTTCCTTCGCCAAAAGGTACCGCTAGGAATATCGTCATCAGACATAACCGATACCATTGTGCCCACGCTGGAATTACTAGTAACCGATAAGCGGTCCAACGATGCACTCCTCTCAATGATTACAACGGGCACAACCGTCCCGCTATGACTTTCCTTTTCTGGCTCTACGACACCAGACTTCGGGACACTACCCGCTCCCGTACCATATTTATCCAAATCGAATGCAGAATCAAAAGTCAATGTTCTTGCCAAGGTTGTCGTTGTTATATCGGAATCACGCAAAATTTTGCCCCCCCCAGAAAACGTGGGGCAGCCCGAGCTAAGCTCGGGGAGGGATTCTCCATTTCTGGTACCCTCCTGGGGTAGTGATTTTTTAAATGTTGCACTATCCATCTTCGTTACTTACTTTCCGTCTAGTTCGCAGTACGCCTGCCGGGCCGGTATGAAACCCCACCAATCCCGCCAGCCGTTTTCCGGAATGGGCCCTTGGGACTCAACTTGAGCCCTCATCGGCCCCAACCCGGTACTGAGTGCGCTGCTCACACGCCACACCCAGGAGTGTTTTCGGCTCTCCAGCCTAGATCCGTAGTGTTCAGCGAGACAGGGTCACTCGAGAAGGATGTGGCTCTTCACCACGCATACGGTCTTGAGGTGGCAGGCTAAGGCTCTCTCCAAAAGGAAAGAACTGTATTGCGCCTGTGGGTCCACCTCCTGCAGATCAGAGATACAAGTACCTCATCACGCCTGCTCGACCCCAACCTAACCTAACCTAACCTAACCTAACCTAACCTAACCTAACCTAACCTAACCTAACCTAACCTAACCTAACCTAACCTAACCTAACCTAACCTTTTTTTTTTTTTTTTTTTTTTTTTTTTTTACGTGGAGAAACCCGTCATGGGTACACACCCGCCCGGGGGGGGGACGAGTGGTTATGTGAGACTCCTACTCACTAAAACTCCACGGTGTACCATCCGCCGCCACACTGGGGCGACGCGGGCACTGCGCTGGCATTCTGCCGCGCCGCCCCGGCGGCCGGCCCGGCTGAACCGGGCCCCGGCCTAAATAGGAGCGGCTCAGTACACCCTAGCCGTCTCCTCCGTCCGCCGAGCCTGTGCAATGAGAAGACGGGCCCCCCGACCCGTCTCCTCTGGCTCGGCTAGGGTGGCGGGAGTTGGCGGATGAACCGCCCCTCCTGCCACCCGTTCGTCTTTGTGGAGAGGGCCGCTCAGGGGATCCCCCTCGCGTGCCCTCTCCGCAGCCTCCTTCTGCGAGATGACTTCCTCGCAGAAGGAGGCCATCGCCTTCCATGCATTCTCGCTGCCGAGCATGGCTCTCACCACACTCGGCAGCGAGAGGTCTCCTCCAATTTCTACGGCCAGAGTGCGGCGCTGCTCCACCCACGCAGCACACTCAGACAAAGTGTGCTGCGCCGTGTCCTCTGCAGCCCCGCACTCGTGGCACGTAGTGTTCGGCTCCCTCCGTGCTATCTTGTGCAGGTACCATCCGAAACAACCATGTCCGGATAGTACCTGCACAAGTCTAAACGTCAGGGAGCCCCGCTCCCTGACCAACCACTCCCGGAGGACCGGGCGGACGGCGTCTATGGTATAACGTCCATAGCGCGCGTCCGCCAGGTCCTCCTCCCACCTCCTATAGACCTCCTCCCGGGCCTCCCGCCGGACCCTGTCTACCTCTGTGGGAGCTGGAGGCTCCCCTAACTCTCTCCTCGCCGCCGTGAACCTGTACACGGCGGCGAGCACCTCCGCCTCCAACTCCCACGGCGGGGAGCCAGCAAGAACCATGGCCGCCCCCGCGGACACCGACCGGTACCCACGGATTATTCTCAGCGCCACGACACGCTGCGTAGCACGCAGTACGCGTCTGTTCGTGGCGCCGAGGGCATCCGCCCAGATCGGTGCCCCGTAGACGGCCATGCTTCTGATAACTCCCGCGAACAAACGGCGACAGCTCGCGCCCGGCCCCCCCGAGTTCGGAAGAAGCCGGCCGAGAGCCGCCGCCGCTCCCACTATCCGCGGTTCGAGTCCCTTAAAGTGGGACTCGAACCGCCAACGTCCGTCCAGGATGAGGCCCAGATATTTCATCTGGGCCCCAACCCGGACCCTCACTCCCTCCACATTTATGTGGGCCCCAGGAGGCGGCCCACACCGAGGCCCATGAAAGAGTATGGCCTCGGTCTTCTCGGCCGCCACCCTGAGGCCCAACCCTTAATGCGCCTGACCACAAGGGCAGTGCCCTCTGTGGCCAGGCGCGCCACCTCCTTAAAACATCCCCCCCGGGCTACGACTAGGGTGTCGTCCGCGTAGCATAGCACTCGCACCCCCGAAGGGAGCGCTACGCGGAGCACCCAGTCGTAGCCCATGTTCCACAGGAGCGGCCCCAACACCGACCCCTGTGGAACACCACACCCAGTGCGACGCCGGACCACAGCCCCCCTTCCGTCCACGAAGGCGACCTCCCTGCCCTGGAGGTAGTCCCCCAACAGCCGCCGCAGGTACGAGGGCACTCCGAAAAACCGGAGCGCCTCCCGTATAACACCGTGCGGCAGGCGAACCTAACCTAACCTAACCTAACCTAACCTAACCTAACCTAACCTAACCTAACCTAACCTAACCTAACCTAACCTAACCTAACCTAACCTAACCTAACCTAACCTAACCTAACCTAACCTAACCTAACCTAACCTAACCTAACCTAACCTAACCTAACCTAGAGATATAGTTAAGGCAAGACTAGGAAAAATGAGGGGAAAACTAGTTACAGAGGAGATTAAAAACAAAGACCCTCTGATAATCCTCAAAGACGTGTTTTCCTATAACACGGATGAAGAAATAATGGGGGCGCTGCGAAAGCAGAATAGCAACATTTTTGAGGGGTTAAATGGGGAAGACAATAGGATGGTAATAAAATATAAGAGGGAGGCGAGAAATAACATGACTAATCATATAGTTTTAATGGTATCCCCGACGCTGTGGAGCAGGCTGGTGGAGTGTGGGACGGTCCGTGTGGACATGCAGCGGGTCCACGTTTCGGACCAGTCCCCGCTGGTGCAATGCTCCCAGTGTCTGGGATACGGACATACAAGACGCCTTTGTAAAGAAGAAAAAGAGACGTGCAGCCATTGTCTCGGCCCACATAAGAAGAGTGAGTGCCCGCAGTGGTGCGCCGGTGCAGCCCCGGTATGCAGAAACTGCACATCCGCCAAACTGGACAGCGTAGCGCATAATGCGTTCAGCGCGGAATGTCCGGTGCGGCGGAAGTGGGATGCACTAGCCAGGTCTGCAACGGCGTATTGCTGAGGGCAGCCACAGGAGAACACAGGGCGCACGATCCCATGGCAGAACTAGCACAGGAAAACCCAAGCGAGTATTGAGACTCGTGAGCCAACATGTGTTGGTAATACTCGGCCGCGGCGGGGTTTTAGTCCGTACCGTAACGGGAGGCGGGATGCTGGGCTGCGCGATCGGCTCCGATCACAACTGCATCACGTTGACACCCTGTAATTGGCAACCTTTTATAGAAAAGATCCCCCAATTTCAGGGGAGTAAGAAACGGATATGATGCAGTTGTGATCAAGGCATGCGACGAGGTGCTAGCTACAAACATGTGTAACTAAAAATGCCTTGATGATCAAGTAATTTGTAGTTAAGAAAAGAACACACCCTCAGCACTAAGTCCGCATCCGCAGCAAAGCACCTTCCTGGAGGAACACCGTTGTGGCCGGGTGTTATTGGATAGTCAAGACACGCAGTTGGAGTTGTTTCTGCGAAAAATAAGAGAAGGTAGAAACTTGGGATACTATAAATAGAGCCATAAGGAGACTAACGAAAACAGAAGTTTGAAATATTGACAAAAAATGACACGGCTCTTTATTGGTTATTTCTCGGCTAAACTCAAAACCGGAATCAAAATTTATTGTTATTTATTTATATCATTTAAAATTAGATTACTAAATTGCAAAAATTAAAACACGACCAACAAAGTTCCGGACCACTAGCGTCTGGAGTTTTAAAGAAAATCATTAATTATATTAAAACATGTTAAATAAAAATTAGGAAAAATAAAGTTCCGGACCATCCATGTCTGGAGTTACGCGCAAATCATTTTGTAAAATGATCTCCATTAAAAAAAAAAAAAAAAAAAAAAAAAAAAAAAAAACCTAACCTAACCTAACCTAACCTAACCTAACCTAACCTAACCTAACCTAACCTAACCTAACCTAACCTAACCTAACCTAACCTAACCTAACCTAACCTAACCTAACCTAACCTAACCAGTACCTTGCGAGACGCCGCACGCTCAACACCTCGCTCCGCGTTAAAAATTACTAAAAAATAGTAAAAGTGCAGTTTTCGGGCTGGAAAGTGTTTCAGTGCTTAAGTAAGAGTGGGAGGGAGCTATACTAGTGTTGGTGACCCTCTAGCTACAAGGACCTAGGATCTGGAGACCGATTAAGTTCCCTCTAAGATTCCTACAAAGACTACACCCCCACAAATAAGCCGCGAACAACACCATAAGGGCGCCGTGAAGACCTTCCAGACGACACCACCCTTAAAGAATTAGGACCACGGGAAGAGGAATAAAACTAAGTGTAACCGCCGCAAACACCACGCGATCACTGATGGTTAACCTCGAATGCATGACACGATTTCTACGCTGTTGCAGTGACCCAAAACAACAACACTGACCCAGATAAACAACTTTGGCCCAGAAAAAACATCACGCGGTCGTCTACGTGCGACCTAGTTGAAAAACGGGGTCAAGTAAACAACGCGTCATTAGAAAGATCTGTGTCGACGACACATTGACCTAAAACAACAACACTGACCTAGAAAAAACATCACGCGGTCGTCTACGAGCGACCTAGTGGAAATCGGGGTCAAGTAAACATCGCGTCTTCAGAAAGATCTGTGTCAACGGCACACTGACCTAGAACAACACCTAGTGACCGTGAGTTAATTGAGGTCAGGTAAGCAACGCGTCATCAGAAGATCTGTGTCATCGCCCAGCGGTTGCGTCACTCAACACCCACGTGCACCCACTTTTTGCTCACCCCATCCACCAATACACCTTCACAAGGTCAACACCAACGGCCCGGACTACGGCAGGCAGCGGTACTCATAGACACTAAGTGAGAAAAAAAAAAAAAAAAAAAAAAAAAAAAAAAAAAAAAAAAAAAAGTGTATTTATAATTAAAACATTAACATTGTATTAACATAGATTTAAGTAATACTCGTAGTTAGTAGTTTTTCTTGTAAATTAAAAACAAACAAAAAAATGGATAAGTCATCACAACACGCGCGGGCACAGGAACCAGAAACTGCTGGCCCCTCGAAAGTAGCATCACTGAGGGTAAAGGGCCCTAAAAAAGGCAGCCGGGGCGAAATCCACATCGTCCGAAAAGCCGACGCGCCCACCTACCACTCGCCAGCAGCCTACTAAAGCCGCGTCAGAATCCGCAATAGGTAAAAAAGTCGACCCCGATGCGACTCTGGAGAGGCGTAGAGTGACCCCCCCTAAAAGCTTCTACATCACAGACCCGTCTTCGACAGAGTCTGTTGCAGTAAAGCCCGTGGTGGGGAGCCTCCCGTCGGAGACATACAATGGAAATTATGTGGCATTTCGCCCCCCCGCCCTATTGTCTCAGACGAGGAGAGCTCGGTCGCATCCTCGGCGAGTCAGATGCCCAAGCAGCGAAGGGAACGGGATAGCCTTCTCTACGGTTCTCCCGGGAGGCGCACCGGAGTGGTTATGGACCAGGGCAACAGCAGTGGCAAACGACCTGCTGCAGAGGGGGAAAGAAGCGTTGGAAGCAGCTGGAAACATGAAGCGGGAATGCAAGGTGGTGGCTCACGAATGCCTCCAGGGCCTTTACCAGACGGCCTTGTCCCTCTTCAGATTCTCGCTCTAGACACAGATTCTCCCTTGAAAAGGAGCGCGCTAGACAGGCCAGGGAGCTGGTCATAGTCGAGCGTGCGCATGCCAGGGAGATGGCCACAATGCGACAGAGTCTAGGGGAGGCCATTGTCGGAGCGGGGAGGACCTCGTACAAGCAATAAAGGAGGTAAGGTGCGTCCGGGAATGGCTCAACTTCGAAATGGACGAGCCCATTAAAATGATAGGCAACATTAACAGGCAGATGGCGCATCTGGATAAGAAAATATCAGATGAGAGTGAGAGGACTCGTCTGGAGAGTCGAACTATAACGGCGGACCCAAAATGGGGCCTTATGGAGAAGGAGCTCCAGACTCTTCAGACGAGTAATAAGCGGTTATCAAACCAGCTGGACGCTCTCCGACGGTCGGTCGACAATATCCAAACCGACCTGAAACAAAATCTTGATAACCAAGTCGCGCCTCATGCCGGAATCCCACCTGCGGCAGTGTTCCCTCAGTTAGAAGCGGTCTCCCAACTGCAGAACGAGGTAGCAGTAGTAAAAGAAACTCTCGAGGAAGCTGCTCGAGAAGCCTACCTGCAGAACCCCCCCCTGAAGCCAGAACCATAGACCTCACCCCGCAGCTCCAGCCTATTAACGAGAAGCTGGAGATAATGTCCTCCAACATCAAGGACTTGCGGGAAAGACAGCAATTAAGGAAACACCGGTGCCAAGTTTGGAGACAGAACTGGCCATGACAGAGGTCAAGGAGACCCTTGCTACCATCAAGGAGGGGGGTCTCTAGTCTTGGCGCCGGTGAGGTAAAACTCAAAGACCACTTATGCTAAGGTAGCAGCGAAACCGCAAGTTCAAAGAAGGCCCAATCACACCCTAATTGTCTCCTCAAGTAATCCGCAGGATACAGGAGACAATCTTATAGATCACATAAGGGTGGCCCTTGATACAAGGAAAACAGGAGCAAAGATAGACCGGCTCAGAAAAGCCAGGAATCAGAAGGTGGTCCTTAGCTGCGGATCAGAGGACGATTTTAAACCTAGTAAAATCCAGGCTTAAGCTCAGGGAGGGCCTAAATGCGGAAGTAGCAAAAAACGACAAACCCACTCGTGGTCATTAAAGACGTAATGACATATCTTACGGATGATGACATTACTCAGAATCTGTTAATGCAAAACAGTCATCTTTTGCAAGAGTTACACGAAGACGACAAAAAAAATGCGGGTAAGATATCGAAGACGTGCAAGGAACCCTCTGCAGTGTCATCCGGTGCTCGAGGTCTCGCCAAAATTACACAAAACCTTCGTGGACGCCGGGAGGGTCTATATCGGCCTTCAACGCCAGCCAGTGTTGGACCACTCTCCTCTGGTGCAGTGCACCAAGTGTCTGGGCTTCGGACATACTAAGACTGTATGTCGTGATGAGTCTCCGAGCTGCAGTCACTGTGGAGAGAAACACTCCTGGGAAAAGTGCCAATCCCGGAAGTACGGCGAGCCACCAAAATGTAAAAACTGTATGGCAGAAAAGGCATCCCTTGCAGACCGGGCGCACAATGCATTTAGCGATGTGTGCCGGGAACGCCACAAATGGGATGCGATAGCCAGATCAAGGGTAAACTATTGCTAAGGGCTCCTCTACCAACGTATGTTCGGCGCCCCGACGGGTGGAGGGCACATGTTTGCAGTTCATTCAGGCAAACCTTCAACGCTCCAAGACTGCGACCGCGGAGCTACATCAAGTAGCAAAGGATTTAGGAGTAGTGGTGGCCCTCGTTCAGGAACCCTATGTGGGGTCAACGGGTACCATGAAAGAGCATCCTGGCACGCGAGTAATTCAGTGTACCCTAAACCGTGATAAACCGGTTAAGGCTGCCGTCATCGTTTTCGGTGATCGTCTAGAGGTCATTCACGACCCACAGATGGTGACCGAGACGGAGGCGGCTGTCTTGCTGGTCGGGGGGGGGGGCTGAAAACTTGGAGTGGTGTCAATCTACCTGGAGGGGAACAATGACATAGAGCCCTATTTAAATCGGATAAAAATAGTATGCGAGAAACTCGACACCGAACACCTCATAGTGGCAGGGGATGCGAATGCATGGAGCCACTGGTGGGGTAGTAGCTCGGAGGACGGTAGGGGTGCGGCGTACCATTCCTTCTTGGATGAAATGGGGATGGGAGGAATCCTTAACACTGGGACTACTCCGACGTTTGAGGTACTCAGGGGGGACAGGATGCACAGAAGCTGCATAGATGTGACGGCTTGCAGTGAGTCCCTCCTGGGTAGGATTGAGGGGTGGAGAGTCGACCGAGAACTAACAACTTCGGACCACAATTCGGTTGTATTTTCGCTTCGTCTGGAGAAGGCACTAACATCTTTGCCTTCAGTTTCCACGCGTAGGTACAACACGAAGAAAGCAAATTGGTCGGATTTTGGTCGTCGCTTCTCTGCCCTATTGGAGGAAAACAACATCTCGATGTCCATTGGGAGATCCAAAACCCCAGAAGATCTTGAGGAAGCAATCGAAGCTTACACCGGTGCCATCCATGAGGCCTGCTCCACAACCATCCCGCGAGCAGGCCCATGGGAAGGAAATCCTGTTCCACCTTGGTGGAATAGGCACCTGGGTGACCTCAAGAAGGATGTCCTTAGGGGAAACGAAGAATAAGAAATGCCGCGCCCATACGCAAACAACACGTTATAGACGAATACCTCCGAGCTAAACTGGAATACGCTGCGGAGGCCGGAAGAGCACAAACCGAAAGCTGGAAGGAGTTCTGTTCCACGCAGGAAAAAGAGAGCATGTGGGACAAAATCTACAGGGTTATCAGGAAATCGTCAAAGAGGCAGGAGGACGTGCTCCTGAGAAACCAGGTAGGAGACACTCTGTCCCCTCTGCGGTCGGCGGAGCTCCTAGCCGGCTCATTCTACCCAGACGACTCGGAAGCGTCCGACGATCAGTACCACAGGAATCTCAGGCAAATGGTGGAAGATAGTCAGCCCGGTATTTTCTCAGATGACGACCCCCCCCTTTAACAGCTGTGGAACTGGATACGGTGCTTAGGGCTCAAAACCCGAAAAAAGCACCGGGGCCAGATGGGTTGACCTCGGATATATGTACGGCGGCGATTGACTGCGATCGGGGATTGTTCTTGGGAGCTAGCTAACAAGTGCTTGGCTTTGTCACATTTCCCGAGAGCATGGAAAGTCGCCCATGTCATAATCCTTAGAAAACCGGGTAAGGAAGACTATACCAACCCTAAGACCTACAGACCTATAGGCCTTCTGCCAGTCCTGGGAAAGATAGTGGAGAAGCTGCTCGTTGGTCGTATTCAGTGGCATATTATACCAGCCCTAAACCGTAGGCAATACGGTTTCATGCCGCAACGCAGCACCGAGGATGCCCTTTATGACCTAGTTGACCATGTCAAGACAGAGCTTCAAGACAAAAAGTCAGTGCTCGTCATATCGCTAGACATAGAGGGGGCATTCGACAACGCATGGTGGCCAGCTCTACAATATCAACTACAGGAAAAGAGGATTCCTCGGAACCTGTATAAGCTGGTGGACTCCTACCTTAGAGACCGCAAGGTCACGGTTAATTATGCACGTGCAGCATACGAGAAGGGTACTTCCAAAGGTTGCGTCCAAGGTTCCATAAGTGGACCTACCTTTTGGAACATTATACTTGACCCGTTGCTGCAGTTAATCGCGAAGGAGGGGGTCCACGTTCAAGCTTTCGCTGACGACGTGGCTCTGGTGGTCTCTGGCCATAAGATTGGACCTATGGAGGTAACTGCAAACAACATCTTGCAGAGGGTGTCAGATTGGGGGACTCAGAATAAGTTGAGGTTTGCACCACACAAAACAAGTGCGATGGTGCTCACTAAAAAACTAAAAATTGATTCCCCCAACCTGTTCATGAACGGCACCAAAATACATCTGGTGTCTGAAATAAAAATCCTAGGTCTAATCATCGATAACAAGCTGACCTTCAAGCAGCACGTGTCGACCATGTGTAGGAAGGCTGCCGATATTTACAAGCAGCTCGCATGTGCCGCGAAGGTTACTTGGGGTCTCAATGGCGAGATAGTAAGGACAATTTACGTCGCAGTGATAGAGCCCATCATGACGTATGCTGCAAGCGTATGGTTCGAAAAAGCGGGTTTAGTATATAACATCTCACAGTTTTAACACTTTACAGAGGGGTTTCGCGCAAAAGGTTTGTAAGGCGTACCGCACTGTCTCCCTCACCTCAGCCCTCGCGTTGGCGGGCTTACTCCCCTTAGACCTGAGGATACAGGAGGCCGCAGCACTTTATTGTGCGAAACGGGGTCTATCCCAGGACTTTATTCCACCGGGGACAAAGCTAGAGCAGCGAGTGAGCTACGTAGAGCGTCCACACCCATCCGAACTAATTAACATCAAGTTCGATCTCCAGGAGGAAACCAGATACCAGAACACCTTTCCTCAGCCAGACTACCGGCTCAAAGATATTACACTGATGGTAGCAAGATAGAAGGTAAGGTAGGAGCTGCCGTCAGTTGTTGGAAAGGTGAAAGTGAGGTATTTTCCCTCAGATTCAGCTTGCACCAAGCTTGTACTGTATTCCAGGCGGGAACTTTATGCGCTTTTTAGGGCTGTTCAAGTAATCAGGGACAGTAGGGAAACCGGGGCCTCAATCTGGAGTGATTCCAGATCAGCCCTGGACCTCTTAAGTAACCCGATTCTAACACATCCCATACAGAAGGCCATATGGGGATGCCTGGAGGACATACGAGAGGCTGGAGCAGATATTCAGCTGTTTTGGTTTGAGGGCACACGTCGGAACTGCCGGGAATGAGCGAGCGGACGAGCTCGCGAAATCGGCAGCGCTCAGTGACGCACCCCTAGACTACGACTTGGTCCCTGTGTCCTTTGTCAAGAGGAAGATCAGAGAAGAGTCGGTCCTGCGTTGGCAGGACCGGTATGACTCCTCCAGCACTGGTAGTATCACGAAGATCTTCCTCCCTAATATAGCCGACGCATATCGGCTGACGAGGAAGGTAAAGTGGTCTCCGACTCATGTGCAGATCTTGACGGGGCATGGGGGTTTGAGCGAATACCTCCACAGGTTCAAGCTGAAGGCGGATCCAGGATGTGAGTGTGACTCGCAGAAAAGGGAAACAGTGTGGCATCTACTAATTGATTGCCCAAGGTTCTCAGCCGCCAGATACGACCTTCAGTCGCAGCTGGATATGCCGCTGGAGCTGCCCAATATGCACGTTTTGCTGGCGGAGCAGTCCAGTAGGCAGCCTTTACTAGCTTTCGCGGAGAAAATCTTCCGTGTGGCGGCAGTAAGAAACAAAACTATAACACCTACAACACCAATAACATCAGCAGACCCCCAAAATACTACATACACACTGGCCAACGATCCGGACCCTGTATTGCAGCCCCAATTGGCCCGCACCATGACAATAGATCATCTGTTGTCTAGTGGGCAGAGAGGGGAATCTGGGATAAGAGTTCGGGGGGTGGCCCTCTTCATGGATAACAATTATGAATCGTTGGGCATAAGTTTCTGCCTTGTAGGAACTCGGAGCCATATTGCGATTTCGCCCGGTCTATCCAAAATACTGAACGGTAGTACAGAAAGAACGGCGATGAGGCGTAAGATCTATGACGCCCTGCCGACAACGGTGGTGTTGGGAACCTCGTGTAAATTGGTGCGGACCAAAAACAAGGTCATAGCGCTGCTTGCATGGGGAACCAGGACGCCATTCGCGCAGGCATGCTCATTGCTGTCCCGTATTAGTGAGGAGGGATCGGTTGAGGAAACTACACCTCGCAGAATTAGCTTAGATGCAATGGTGGTCGAGTACGAGAAGGGCAGGGTGGCAGACCTTATGGGATGCGTGCTAGCCTCTAAACTCCACGAGGTTGTCGTGTACGAGGCCAGGGGTGCAAACCTTGGGTTCTTGGTGCGCGATAAACCAAAAAGGGAGTCTGCCATCTCCGATACCATTGCTGGGCTAAGTGGAGCCGAGCGACTGCAGCTAAAGGTAGCAGCCAGAAAAGAAGCCGCTAGAACAGCTATAGGCGACAGTCCAGAGAGAGGACCATCTTTGACCATTACACAGACTTTAATAACCCAGACACACACAACACAATATGACCCACAACAAGCCGCCATTGACCGCTTTCGAAAGAGAGTTCCAACAGTGAGACCGGACCCACAACCGAAGAGAACCAGAGTTGATATGGGACAGGTGACTGCGCCAGTTCAGATCCCGATTGTAGGGCCACTGGACCATATGGAGAACGCGATCCTCGAGTTTAAGGCAATCCTGGAGGCCACGATAAAAGTCAACACATTGACTTGTAAGAAGATCCTAGAAGACTATCATCTGGGTATCGTGGCTTCAATGGAGGCGAGACTTGAGGAAGCAGAAGCTGCCATCTACAACAACGATACTGCCCAGACACTCGCAGGAAAGATGTCGGGCAGCTACATGGCAGCTTTTAACTCCACAAGTGGCTTCGTTTTGCGGGAAGAGGACGATTCGCAGGAACCAGATCCAAAGCTGAGGTTCCAGACCCCCCCCAACGATCCTAATTGTCGTGGTGGCCCGGTGCACCAAGATCATGTTGGATGACAGGATTATCGAGAAGGTGAAAGCCGTCTCGAGGGTCTTGACTCCTACAATGTGCACTGAGGCAATACCAACGATTGAGTGGACAAATGGGGTCCCAGGTTGCGGGAAGAACGACGTGGCTGGTGAGGAAACTTCGATGTGGAGAAGAGACGCAGTGGCGACCACCACAACTGAGGCAGCTAAAGATCTTCAGGAGAAACTGGTGCAGACGCACGGCAGTAAAGCCGAAAAAAGAGCGCGCACCATGGCTTCCATCCTCGTGAATGGTTTTAGAGAGTCCGATAAACGTTCGCGGTTAATAGTGGACGAGGCTCTTATGAACCATTTCGGGGCGATCCTGACTGCTGCCCGGCTGGCGGGGGTGAGCGAAATCCTACTCATTGGAGACTTCAACCAGCTACCGTACATTGACCGGGAGAATCTCTTCGAAATGTCTTACTGCCGACCAACTGCAGTCGCCGAGATTACTAACCAGCTTTTATGCACTCATAGGAACCCCAAAAGACGTGGCATATGCTCTCAGTGAGGTCTACGACGGCATATATTCATCGAAACCGATAGTGCGATCCTTGAAACTCGGGGGGCTACTCGGGTACGCTGATTCCCTCAAACCCCCCCGACACTCTCTATCTGGTTCACACCCAGGCAGAAAAAAAAGCCCTAATTGAAAAGGGCTACGGGAGTGGGGAGGGGTCGCGGGTCCTGACGATCCATGAGTCCCAGGGATTGACCTTTAAATCGGTGGTGATCCTCCAAACGAAGGGAAGGACTTTACAGATTCACGATAGTGTGTCCCATGCTATCGTGGCTGTTTCGAGACACACGGACACCTGTGTGTATTATACCGACGTGGCCGACGACGCAATAGGCCGTTTTATCCAAAGGGCGGTGAGTGCTTCGGCGGGGGACATTGTGGATTACAACCTTAAGATGGCCATGAAAAATAACGACCAGAAGGCCATACTGGCTTTAATTGCCCAAACTTCTCCGTAGGGTAATTAGCGGGCACGGTTATGGTTGTGCCCCAGCTTGTGTGGTCTTTTTCCTTTTATAAATTAATATTTTCTTAAATATTGTGTTCCTTTTGTAAGTTTGTAACTAAAATTACTTAATTGAAAAAAAAAAAAAAAAAAAAAAAAAAAAAAAACCGTGTTCAATAACATTTATATTAAAAAAAAAAAAAAAAAAAAAAAAAAAAAATATATAGAATTAGTAATTTTAACCTAATCATATAAATTCTCACTTAGTTGTTAGTACGCTGCTGCAAGCACAATGCAGCTGTTTTTTATATTGTAATTGTTTAACGCAAATCACTAAATTAAAAGTTCCAACATAAAAAAAGGTGTGGACCAAGAGTCTACAGTCAATTGATTTTTATTTAAAAAAAAAAAAAAAAAAAACCTAACCTAACCTAACCTTTTTTTTTTTTTTTTTTTTTTTTTTCAGTTTGGGAAAACCCTCATGGGTACCCGCCCGCCGCGGAGGACAGCAGACGAGTTATGTGGGACTGTACCCACTAAAAACCCAAACATCGCCCCGGAGCGCTTAGGTCGGGGGCACAGGAATCGCTTGCGCATTACTTCTGTGCCCACCGACAAGCGCTGCCCCCCCGAAGAGAGGGCTCTCCCCACTGGGAGCCCATCACCGACCGCAGCCCCAGCCTCCGTTCAATTTTTTCACGAGGTTTTATTCCTCGGTGATTTTTTAAGGAGGTTTTCTTCCTCCGGGTTCAGGCCCACACGTCCACCAGAAACCCGAACGCCTGGTGATTTTTAACGAGGTTGTCTTCCTCGGTGATTTTTTTAACGAGGTTTTCTTCCTCCAGGCTCCGGCCCCGCAGGACCAAACCTCGCCCTTGTGATTTTTTAAAGAGGTTTTCTTCCTCTCAATTTTTTAGCGAGGTTTTCTTCCTCACGGTCGCAGAGGATAGGGAGGCGGCTCAACGAAAACCGACACGCCTCTTCCCCTGCGAACCCCACCGCGTTCGCCATCTTTTAGCGACGGTGGCGACCCCGTCGAGGCCGCGGAAGGTAGGGTGAGCGGCCCAACGAAACACCGACACACCCTCTCCCGCCGCGGCCTGTCTCCTTCAGCCGCGGTGCCTCCCATACGACACCGCGGCTCGCCTCAGCGGCGGTGGCGCCCATACACCACCGCAACCTACTGTTGGCCGCTTCGTCTGGGCTCTTATGCCCAAAGCCCTGACTAGCACCTCGCCTGTGGGTTCCTCTTGGCTTCACCGTGGGGGACCAAGCCACGGTTACTAAGCCCCCCCGCCACGACAAGGCGGGAACCCTCCGGGGGGGAACCTAACCTAACCTTTTTTTTTTTTTTTTTTTTTTTTTTTCGTGGGGAAATCCTACATGGATCCGCCTCCCAAGCCGGGCAGCTCGAGAGGGTATGTCAGACTCTTACTGACTAAAACCCCACGGTGTTCTCCACACACCTATGTGGCCGGGGAGCAGGAAATGCTGAAGCAATAACTTCCACTCAACCCGGCAGGTGTCAGCCCCTCATGAGGGGCCTCTTCCTTCGGTCTGAGGGGTCGGATGATTGGACACCCTCTGACGAACCGTCGAGGGGCGCATCGAACACAGATGCGCCTCGCCTCGGGCCTGTACACTAACTGCAAGGGCGAAGGACGTGCCCGCGTCCAACGCCCGCAGGCCTTATTTACGGCGGCTGTAGGTCATCCCTGACCCGTCGCCGCCGTACGGTTCGTCGACCGCGGGACGGGAGCTGTGATGCCTGCTCCCTCTCCCTTTCCGCCGCCTCCTTAATGAGCATAACGTCCTCGCAGAATGAGGCGACGGAGTTCCATCCGGTCTCGCTCTCGACCATGGACTTCACAACAGTCGAGAGCGAGAGATCCAGGCCAATCACCGCGACGAGCTCGCGGCGTGGCGTTTCCCAGGCGGGACATTCTTCGAGGGGTGTGCTGCGCGGTGTCCCTCGCACAGCCACAATGGTGGCACCCTGCTGTCGGTTCCCGGCCTATACGACACAGGTAGCTCCCGAAACAGCCGTGTCCCGAGAGCACCTGCGTTAGCCGGAATGTCAGGGTGCCGTGCCGCCTGGTTAGCCATTCGGCCAATACGGGCCGAACGGCATCCACTGTTGCCACGCCCGAGCTCGGTCGCTCAAGTCGTCGGCGCCACTCGTCCACCACTAGGGCCTGGTGGAACTGTGACCTCAGCGCCTCTATTTCCCGAGGCGCGAGTCGTAAACCTTGCTCAAGCGCCTCCACACGTCGAAGATACAGAGACGCGTGGCTCTCTCGCCTCCAGGTCCCAGGTGGGGATCCGGCTAGAAGGGAGGCCGCCCTTGAAAGAGATCGTGCGGTACCCACGGTTGGCCCTTATAGACATCGCCCGCTGCGGTCTTCGCAATTGGGCAATGTTCGTGGCCGTCAGGCCGTACGCCCATACGGGTGCCCCATACAAGGCCATAGACCGCACGATTCCTAGGTACAGCAGCTTCCGGCAAGAGGAATTAGGCCCCCCCATGTTCGGCAGCAGTCGGGCTAACGCACCCGCTGCGCTCATGAGACGGGGAGCCAGTTGCCGGAAGTGCTCTTCGAAGGTCCATCGGCTGTCGAGGACGAGGCCGAGATACTTCATGGACGACTCGACACCGATGGACACGCCTCCCACGACAATCTGGGATCCTTGAGGCGGCGCATTCCGAGGCCCATGGAAAAACAGAGCCTCGGATTTACGCAGCGCCACCTCCAGCCCCAGTCGCCGGATCCTTCCAACGACTTGAGCGACACACGCTGTCGCTAACATCATTGCGTCGCGGTGCGTCTTCCCCCGGGCTAACACCAGCGTGTCGTCAGCGTAGCACACGACGCTAGCGCCTCGGAGGAGCGCACCGCGCAACACCCAGTCGTATCCGATATTCCAGAGTAGGGGCCCTAACACTGACCCCTGGGGAACACCGGATACGACGTCTCGCCGACACATCCCTTCTTGACCCGGGAAGGTTACGTACCTCTCACTGAGGTACGCCCCGACTATGCGGCGGAGGTAGGACGGCACTCCATGAAACCGGAGTGCCTCTCTAATTGTAGCCCAGGGCAAGGTGTTAAAAGCGTTGGCGATGTCAAGGGACACCGCCAGAACCACCCTCGCCCCGAGCAGTTGCTTCCTCCGCCTGGATCTTCACACGCATTATGGCGTCGATTGTGGAGCGCCCCTGGCGGAAGCCAAACTGGTTTATCCGCCAGATCCGGCCCTATTGTTGTTAAGTGCTGGACGAGGCGGACTGCGATTATCCGCCTCCAGAGCTTCGCCACCTCGTCCAACAGCACTATGGCCGGTATGCGGACGGATAGTCCGCAGGGCGCCCCGCTTTCCTGAGCAGGACCAGCTTGCCGGTTTTCCATAAACGTGGAAACCGGCCCTGCTGAAGACACGCCGTGAAGATTCCAAAAGCCGGGGCTCGAGGGCCTCTGAGCCAGGACCCATGCACGACCAGGTATGCCATCAGGTCCTGGGGCGGTGTTTTTCGCTTGCATGCGTTTCACCGCCACCCTCAACTCTTCCCGGGTCACCTCGGGGACCTCGTTGTCGTCGCCAGAGTGGTCCGAGTTGGGCGCAGCCATAGGCGGAGCCATCTGCGGTGGCGTGTGCTCCGCCCTTGAGGGGAACAGAGCGGCCACCACCTCTTGAGGAGCTGTGGCTCAAGACTCTGGGTTACCGGGGGGGCCACTGACGTAACTTGTGCACGTACCATAACGGTACGGGCGCCCCCACGGGTCCCGATTGAGCGTCTCCAGCAGCTCCTCTCTGGCTAGAGCCTTCGATTGCTCGATAGCCTTACGTAGGCCAGTTTGGCCGCTCTGTACTCCTCGTAGAGCTCCTCCTCCGTAGAAGACGCGGACTGCACGCGGCCTCGCCTGCGTCGCTCCCTAGTGTACCGGCGTCGAACAGCCACACACGCTACGCGCAATTGCGCGATTTCATCAGTCCCACCAGTACACTTGACGCCTGGCGGGTACGGCCCCAAATTCGGGGCATTGCCGCGTCGCAGACCCTGTCATTTCCACTCGCAGCTGCCCTCGCCTCTTCGTCGACGTCTGCAGCCTGGTCGGATGGTTCGTCAGTCACCCAGGCCTGCAAGACGGATGCCTCCAGAAGTGCCTCACGATCGAGCGCTTCAACGCCCAACGCGGACCCTGCTCTGCGGGGGTCCTCCGGACTGGTCCGTCCGAATTTGGGGTGGAGATGTCGAACTGTATATATCGGTGGTCCGACAACGTCTCCCACCCCCTCAAGGACTTTCCAGCCCCGAACACGGCGCGCTAATGCAGGGCTAGCGAACGTGAGGTCTACTATTGAACCGCCCTGCTGTCGCACGCACGTGTTGACAGACCCCCGATTGAGAATAAGCAGGCCCTTTGCGATGGCCCACTCCTCCAGAGCTTCGCCTTGGCGTCCGTGACGGGGAACTCCAAGCCGTTGACTTTGCGTTTGAAGTCATGAAGCCCCGAGAACTAGGATGGGCGAGATTACTTACTGCGACCGACAACGCTGCCTAACTCCCCGAGGAGACCCTCGAAGTCGCGAGACTTCTACTTGGGGGTGCATACACCCCCACTACCACCACGTCACCGAAATGTGCTACTGCGTACCCCCGACCCCTCGAGATGTTAGAGAAGGGCAGGGCACCAGCAGCGGCCTGGGACACTAAGGCCACCGAGCCGTCCAGATCACTCACCCAGTTATCGGCGGGTGGGACAAAGTACGCTCAGCCATCACGGCGACGTGGATCAACCCCTCGCCATACTCTGCAACATGAGGTCCCTGAGCCCTGGCGCAGTGGTTGAGATTACCTTGAAGGAAATGGAGTGCCATTATAATTGATGACATTCCATTTCTGCCTCCTGGGGCATTGCCGGCGTCTGAGTGTCCACCGGCAACGTTACGGGCTGAGAGGGACCCTTGCCCCCCTTCCTGCCTCTCCTCTTGGCGCCTTTACTGGTTTTCGGCGCAGGCTTCCCGCAAGCCCTGCTGCCCACTCGATGATCGGAGGCTTGTTAGTGGCTGCACATACCGCACAATACGGAACTGCTTCACACCCACCGGCTTTGTGCCCCGGTGACTACAGCGGAAACACAATTCACTGCAGTCAACCTTACAGGTGCACTTGACACCTAGGTGCCCACCTTGGAGGCACCTGAAGCACCTTGTAGGCCGGGGCGGCAGTACTTTCACCTGCGCGAAAACCCACCCAATAAGCAGGCGGCGCGGCCATCGCCCAGTCTTTTTTGCTGATCTCCACCGGACAAGACACCACCAGACGTCCACAGTCCCCTTAACCCGGGACGGACGCCGTTCGTTTTGATTTGGTCCGGTGAACACCCTGCAGTTTCAGCGACCGCAGCGACCACTTCTTTCCGCCGTAACAGACTCGTCCAAGCCCGTGATGCGCACGTCAGCACACCTCATGGGCCTGGAGACTTTGACGCCTTCGGCGGGGACGGCTTCTCTTATCTTGGCCGCCAAAACATCCGCCTTTTCGCTACTTGCAGCGCCAGGTATCGTCAGGAGGTAGCCTCCAGTTGCTGCTTTTCGCCACCGGATACCGGAAATACCGATGTCAGCCATCCTTACATCAGCCTTGATTTTTCTTGAGGACCTCCAAGTAGGAGAGTCCTCTTTTCTGCGCCTCCGGCTGCACTGTGACCGACACTGCAGTAGTTTTCGGTGACCGGAGTTTAGTAGGCTTCTCCCTCTTCGAGGTCGACTTTTTCTTCTTTTTCTTCGGCTTCTCAGGCCGGCCGTTCTTTCCAACCAGCACCCCATTCCCCCTCCACAGTTTAGATGCCGATGTTTCTTTTCTGCTCGTAGAAGGGGCTTGTGTTGCTGGTTTGGCTGCAACCTTAACTCCCTTTTCCCCTGCTGACTTTTGAGGAAAAGGGACCTCAGACGGCCGCGCTTCCAGAGCAGCTACAGTTTTGGCCGCTATTTGTTCGGCTTTTCTGTCTGCAGCCAGAGGTGGTCGGAGTCGTTTCTCTGGCTGGAGCCTATCTTGGAAAGAATCCAGGCGGGCAGTCATGATGTTCATCATTCTCTGCACCGCCTGGTCTAACACCTCTACTGTAACCACTGCCGAAGAGTCAGTTTGAGGCCCCACTTGGCGAGGCTTCGGCAGTGGGGAAAACTCCTCCCGTGCCACAGCTAACCTTTTAGGAACTGGCAGAGAGGCAGACTCCGAAAATGTGGCAGTTGCAGGACTGGGCACCTCTCTCACCACAGGCTCCAGAGAGCGGGCCTTTGCCATCTCAGCCCTTACGTCCGCGAGCTCTTTACGGAGCTCTGCCACTTCTTCCGCCTGCTTGGAGTACCTCTCCTCTAAACTTGTGTAGGCAGCCTGGACCCTCACCAACTCTTCCGAGGTAGTCCGGCTGCTAAATTCTTGGATTGCGACCGTGATAGACGCCGCTGCATCCTTCAGCCTTCTGGAATGTGCCCTTGAGGTTATGGGATTTTTGGGCAACTTTTAGAATAACCTCTACGTCACCAAGAACCCTCTTATTCAATTGGCAGGCAAGTTCCTCCACGGGGGCAGGGGCAGCATTTCCCTTCGCTGCACGCTCAAGCCGCGCCCGAGAGGCTAGCTCCGCCACCTCCTCCTCGCTGAGAGACGGATTTCCTCCTCCTTGAGTTTAGGTATCGCTCCTTTGCTGCTGCCATACCCGCATACTCCCCAGTGGTGATGGTCGCCCTCTACCTCGCTTTGGAGACAAAACACGAGGCCTCGTTGTTACTTCGATCTCGTCACCAGAAACGGAATCAGCAGCCGGTTCATCCATTGGATTATCGGTGTTTCCGTTTTCGGAAAAACCTGCCCATATGAGGGGACAGTCCACCTTCAGCAGATTCCACAGTCTCCATCGTATCTGCGCTATTTTCCACTCGCGTCTGAAAAATATTCGACGGAGAGACGGTCGATTGAAGGATTCCTCTTTAAAACCACAATCGGTATTGAATCGGTTGTCCTGTTGGTCGCCAAAGTCGTCGTTAGATCTTCACCTTGCAAAATTGTGCCCCCCCCAGAAAACGCGGGCAGCCCGGCTAGGCCCGGAGAGGGATTCTCCTACTCCATTGAGCCGGTACCCTCCTGGGGTAGTTCATTTTTTAATTTTGCACTATCCATGTTCCTTCCTCATTATATCAGTGTCCGTATGCATGCCAGAGTCGTCGTGGAATGTTCCTGATCGGGAATCCAGTTTCGTGCCAAGGTCATTGTATTTAAATTAAGCTCATGTACAAATTTGCCCCCCCCAGAAAACGTGGGGCAGCCCGAGCTAAGGCCCGGGGAGGGATTCTCCAACTCCTGAGAGCTGGTACCCTCCTGAGGTAGTACTATAATATTTGTACAATCCATCACCTTTACCTCCTCCTCCAGTTCGCAGTGCGCCAGCCGGGATCGGTATGAAGACAACCACTCCCGCCAGCCGCTCCCCGGAATTGGCCCTTGGACTCAACTTGAGCCCTCATCGGCCCCAACCCGTACTGAGTGCGCTGCTCACACGCCACACCCAGGAGTGTTTATCGGCTCTCCAGCCTAGATCCGTAGTGTTCAGCGAGACAGGGTCACCTCGAGAAGGATGTGGTTCTTCACCACGCACTACGGTCTTGAAGTGGCAGGCTAAGGCTCTCTCCGAAAGGAAAGAGCTGTATTGCGCCTGTGGGTCCACCCCCTGCAGATCAGAGATACAAGTACCTCATCACGCCTGCTCGACCCCAACCTAACCTAACCTTTTTTTTTTTTTTTTTTTTTACGTGGGGAAATCCTACATGGATCCGCCTCCCGAGCCGGGCAGCTCGAGAGGGGTATGTCAGACTCTTACTGACTAAAACCCCACGGTGTTCTACACACACCTATGTGGCCGGGGAGCAGGAACCGCAAGCAATAACTTCCACTCAACCCGGCAGGTGTCAGCCCCTCATGAGGGCCTCTTCATCAGTCGAGGGGTCGGATGATTGAAGACAACCCTCTGACGAACCGTCGAGGGCGCATCGAACACAGATGCGCCTCGCCTCGGGCCTTTACACTAACTGCAAGGGCGAAGGACGTGCCCGCGTCCAACGCCCGCAGGCCTTATTTACGGCGGCTGTAGGTCATCCCTGACCCGTCGCCGCCGTACGGTTCGTCCGACCGGGGAGGGAGCTGTGATGCCTGCTCCCTCACCCTCTCCGCCGCCTCCTTAGTGAGCAGAACGTCCTCGCAGAATGAGGCGACGGAGTTCCATCCGTCTCGCTCTCCACCATGGGACTTCACAACAGTCGAGAGCGAGAGATCCAGGCCAATCACCGCGACGAGCTCGCGGCGTGGCGTTTCCCAGGCGGGACATTCTTCGAGGGTGTGCTGCGCGGTGTCCCTCGCACAGCCACAATGGTGTGCACCCTGCTGTCGGTTCCCGGCCTATCCGACACAGGCGCTCCCGAAACAGCCGTGTCCCGAGAGCACCTGCCGTTAGCCGGAATGTCAGGGTGCCGTGCCGCCTGGTTAGCCATTCGGCCAATACGGGCCGAACGGCATCCACTGTTGCCACGCCCGAGCTCGGTCGCTCAAGTCATCCGCGCCACTCGTCCACCACTAGGACCTGGTGGAACTGTGACCTCAGCGCCTCAATTTCCCGAGGCGCGAGTCGTAAGCCTTGCTCCAGCGCCTCCACGCGTCGAAGATACAGAGACGCGTGGGCTCTCGCCTCCAGGTCCCAGGTGGGGATCCGGCTAGAAGGGAGGCCGCCTCGAAAGAGATCGTGCGGTACCCACGGTGGCCCTTATAGACATCGCCCGCTGCGGTATTCGCAATTGGGGCAATGTTCGTGGCCGTCAGGCCGTACGCCCATACGGGTGCCCCGTACAAGGCCATAGACCGCACGATTCCTAGGTACAGCTTCCGGCAAGAGGAATTAGGCCCCCCCATGTTCGGCAGCAGTCGGGCTAATGCACCCGCTGCGCTCATGAGACGGGGAGCCAGTTGCCGGAAGTGCTCTTCGAAGTCCCTCGGCTGTCGAGACGAGGCCGAGATACTTCATGGACGCCTCGACACCGATGGACAACGCCTCCCACGACAATCTGGGATCCTTGAGGCGGCGCATTCCGAGGCCCATGGAAGAACAGAGCCTCGGATTTACGCAGCGCCACCTCCAGCCCCAGTCGCCGGATCCTTCCAACGACTTGAGCGACACACGCTGTCGCTAACATCATTGCGTCGCGGTGCGTCTTCCCCCCGAGCTAACACCAGCGTGTCATCAGCGTAGCACACGACGCTAGCGCCTCGAAGGAGCGCACCGCGCAACACCCAGTCGTATCCGATGTTCCAAGTAGGGGCCCTAGCACTGACCCCTGGGAAACACCGGATACGACGTCTCGCCGACCAATCCCTTCTTGACCCGGGAAGGTTACGTACCTCTCACTGAGGTACGCCCCGACTATGCGGCGGAGGTAGGTCGGCACTCCATGAAAACGGAGTGCCTCTCTAATTGTAGCCCAGGGCAAGGTGTAAAAGCGTTGGCGATGTCAAGAGACACCGCCAGTACCACCTCGCCCCGAGCAATTGCTTCCTCCGCCTGGATCTTCACACGCATTATTGGCGTCGATTGTGGAGCGCCCCGTGCGGAAGCCATACTGGTTATCCGCCAGATCCGGCCCTATCGTTGTTAAGTGTCGGACGAGGCGGACTGCGATTATTCGCTCGCAGAGCTTCGCCACATCGTCCAACAACACTATGGGCCGTATGCGGACGGAGAGTCCGCAGGGCGCCCCTCTTTCTTCAGCAGGACTAGTTTGCCGGTTTTCCATACACGCGGAAACCGGCCCTGCTGAAGACACGCTGTGAAGATCCCCAAAAGTCGGGGCTCGAGGGCCTCTAGAGCCAGGACCCATGCACGACCAGGTATGCCGTCCGGTCCTGGGGCGGTGTTTTTTTGCTTGCATGCGTTTCACACACCGCCGCCCTCAGCTCCTCCCGGTGTCACCTCGGGTGCATCGTCGTCGCCCTCCGCGTTGGGCATGGCTGCGAACGGAGCCATCGTGGGAGGTGTATGCTCTGCCCCCGAAGGAAACAGAGCGGCCACTACATCTTGGAGGAGCTCTGGCTGGAGACTCTTTGTTATCGGGGAGCCCATTGGCGTAAATTTGCCACGTACCATTCGGTACGGGCGCCCCATGGATTCCGGTTGAGCGTCTCCAGCTGCTCCTCCCTGGCCAGAGCTTTCGCCTGCTCAATGGCCTTTTTGAGCGCCAACTTGGCCGCTCTGTACCCTTCGTAGAGTTCTATCTCTCTGGCGGAACGCGTCCTGCGTGCGACCCCGCCTGCGCCGCTCTCTGGTGTACTGGCGCCGAACCGCCACACACGCGGCACGCAATTGCGCGATTTCGGCGGTCCACCAGTACACTTGACGCCTGGCGGCATCGGCCCCTTTATTCTGGGCATCGCCGCCGTCGCAGGCACGCGTCATATCTGCGCGCAGTGACTCCGCCTCTTCGTTGACATCAGCAAGCCTGTCAGGCGGTTCACCCGAACCCAGGCCTGCATGACGGCAGCTTCCAGAAGTACCACACGGTCTAGGCGCTTCAAATGCCCAACGCGGACCGTCCTCTACGGAGGTCCTACGGCCGGTACATCCGAGGCCCGGGTGAGATGTCGAACCGTATATATCGGGTCCGACAACGTCCTCCACTCCCTCAAGGACTGTCCAGCCCCGAACTCGGCGTGCTAAAGCAGGGCTTGCAAACGTAATATCCACTATAGAACCGCCCTGCTGTCGCACGCACGTGTTAACGGACCCCCGATTGAGGACAAGTAGGCCCATTAATATAGCCCACTCCTCCAGAGCCTCACCCCTAGCGTCCCGTTGACGGGAAACCCCCAAGCTGTTGATTTAGCGTTAAAGTCCCCGAGGACCAGGACGGGGTGAGGATGGATACGACCGACAACGATTTGCATCTCCCCGAGGAATCCCTCAAAGTCAGCGAGACTTCTACTTGGGGGCATATACACCCCTACTACGACCAGTTCACCGAGATGTGCGCTACGTACCCCCGACCCCTCGAGATGTTGGAGAAAGGCGGGGCACCAGCAGCGGCCTGGGACACTAAGGCCAACGAACCGTCCAAGTCACCCACCCAGTTATCTGCCGTGGAACATAGTACGGCTCGGCCATCACGGCGATGTGGATCAACCACTGCGCCATGCTCTGGAACAAGAGGTCTTGAGCTCTGGCACAGTGGTTGAGATTACCTTTGTAAGAAATTGAGTGCCAATTATTGATGACACTCCATTTCGCCTTCATGGGAAGTCGCCGGCGTCTCAGTGACAACCGATGACGTCGAGGGCTGGGACGGGTTCTTACCCCCTGCTCCTGCCCCTATTCTTCTTCGCCCCGTTTTTGGTTGAGGGCGCAGGCTTACCACAATCCCTGCTACCCCTCGATGGGCAGCAGGACTGCCTGAAGCTGCGCAAACCGCACAGTGTGGCTCCGCACTGCACTCAACGGCTTTAATGCCCCGGTTGACTGCACCGGAAGCATAGCTGACTACAGTCAACCTGGCAGGTGCATTTATTGCCCAGATGTCCGGCTTGTAAGCATCTAAAGCATTTTCGAGACCGAGGCTCCAAGAGCTTAATTTGTGCCGACACCCACCCAATCAGAAGTCGTCGGCCGTCCGTGACTTTTTTCGCTGCCGCCACAGGACAAGAAACTACAGCCGTACAGAGCCCCCTTAGCCCTGACGTACTCCATTCGTTTTCACCTGCTCCCGGGGACATCCGCCAGTCTCGGCCACAGCAGCGATAACTTCATCTGCTGTGACGGATTCGTCTAGGCCCGAGATACGAATGTCTGCACACCTCATGGGCCTGGATATTTTAATGCCCTCTGCTGGAAGCACCTCTTTAAATCTGGCTGCCAGGGCATCTGCTTTATCTCCACTGGCGGCACCAGGAATCTGGACAAGGTAACCACCGTTTCGCTGCTCTCCTCCAACGGATCCCTTCAATACCCAGGTCAGCCAGCTTGACGTTGGTTTTATTCCTTGGAGCACCTGCAAGTAGGAAAAACCCTTCTTCTCCGCCTCCGGCTGCAGAGTAACTGACACCGCAGTTGTTCTTGGTGCTCGAGTTTACGGCCCTTCTCCTTCTTAGGAGTTGACTTCTTCGATTTAGCTGGCTTTTTAGGGCGACCGTTCTTACCAACTAGCACCCATTCCCCTTCTACGGGTTTAGGCACTACCGGCTGCTCCCTATTTGTGGAAGGAGCTAACGAAGCTGGAATTGCCGTAGCATTGTTAGCCTTCTCCTTGGTTCCTCTTTTTACGTTTTTGACGGCTGACAACGGAGGAGTTGGAAGTTTAGAGGACCGTTCTTCAGGTACGAGTACTGCTTTTGCATTAGCATTCCTACGATCTGCGGCCAATGGAGGTCGCATCCGCTCCTCCGGCGGGAGCCTGTTCTCCATAGCCTCTAGCCGAGCGAACATTATGTTTTCCATTCGGAGCATCGCCTGCTCGAATCTTTCAGCAGAGACTACTTGAGGCGGCTCCATCTGAATCCTCGACTCGCGCGGCTGTGGCAGGGGAGGAAATTCCTCCCTCGCCGCCTTCTTGCGAGGTGGCACAATCTGCTGCCTGGGCACCGTAATGGGCTGTGACGCCTGTGCTTGAGGGTGCAGCTGGCTTATTTGCACTCTCATATCAGCTAGCTCCTTTCGAAGCTCCGCCATCTCCGTCTGTTGACGGAGTAAGTCCTCTTTTAGGCGGTCATTGTCCGCTTTTAAGCGAGCCGTTTCACTATTTGTGGTCCGGCATTGGAGCACTTCCAAGATCTCTTTTAAAGAGTCTGCAGCATGGTTTAAGGCTTTTTGGAAAGTCCCCTTCAGATTGCCGGATCTCTTGGCTACTTTTAGAACCACCTCTACGCTCTTTTTAGCCAATTCGTTCAGGTCAAGAGTAGCCCCGTTGATTTGTACCATGCGCCCCTAGTGGCAACTCGGAGTTGCCTGGCTTCCTCATCCAGGTCTGCCACCTCTTGCTCCGCACGGAGACGGAGCTCTTCCTGCTCAAGGCGGATTAATTCCTTTTGTGCCACATACTGACCCACATATTTACCTGTGGTCGGAGGGCGACCCCTGCCTTTCTTCGCGGAGTTATACGAGCATCCTTCGTGATATTATCCGGCTCAACGTCAGAACCCGCCTCTGGGGCAGAACCTTCATCCAAGTTTTTCCCTTTCCGCTTACGGAAAAAACTTACTTAAGCAAGGATACTCACTCCCCTCAATGGATTCAACGGTCTCAAAGGTGTCCGCACTGCAGTTACTACTGTCTGAGAGACATTCAACAGACGCCATTCTTTCAAGAGCCGGCAGCCTTTCCAGTACAACAATTGGTAAGCAACAGAAGTCCTTGAGCAAGCCAAAGTCGTCGGAGTAGTTGAGTCTCGCAACAATTCGCCCCCCCAGAAAACGCGGGGCAGCCCGGGCCAAGCCCGGAGAGGGATTCTCCAGCACGAGCAGTGCTGGTACCCTCCTGGGGTAGTTTACTATTTATTGTTGCACACTATCCATCATGTTTCTTCATCGGATACCCATTTTCGCGCCAAAGTCATCGTGTTTAAATCCAACTCATGCAAAATTTTGCCCCCCCCAGAAAACGTGGGGCAGCCCGGGACAAGCCCGGGAGGATTCTCCGGTTAAGGTACCCTCCTGGGGTAGTTCAAATTGTAATTTGCACTATCCATGTTAAACGATCGATCAGTAGTCATTTTCGTGCCATAGTCGTCGGTTTATCCATCAGTTCGACATCCAAATCGTTTCCATCAAGAGTCCTTGTACTCGCCAAAGTAGTCGTTGTGTGTAAATTTCGCAAAGCTTTGCCCCCCCCAGAAAACGTGGGGCAGCCCGAGACGTGCTCGGAGAGGGATTCTCCCGTTAGGGTACCCTCCTGGGGTAGTCGATTTTTCAACTTTGCGTCCATACTTCCTTACTCCTCTTCCAGTTCGCAGTACGCCTGCCGGGCCGGTATGAAAACCACCAGTCCCGCCAGCCGCTGTCCGGAAATGGGCCCTTGGGACTCAACTTGAGCCCTCATCGGCCCAACCCGGTACTGAGTGCGCTGCTCACACCCACACCCAGGAGTATTTATCGGCTCTCCAGCCTAGATCCGTAGTGTTCAGCGTGACAGGGTCACCTCGAGAAGGATGTGGTTCTTCACCACGCACTACGGTCTTGAGGTGGCAGGCTAAGGCTCTCTCCGAAAGGAAAGAGCTGTATTGCGCCTGTGGTCCACCCCCTGCAGATCAGAGATACAAGTACCTCATCACGCCTGCTCGACCCCAACCTAACCTTTTTTTTTTTTTTTTTTTTTTTTACCTGGGAAAATCCTACATGGATCCGCCTCCCGAGCCGGGCAGCTCGAGAGGGTATGTCAGACTCTTACTGACTAAAACCCCACGGTGTTCCTCTTTCACCCATTTGGCCGGGGAGTAGGACAGCTTGCGCAATTACTTCTACTCGCCCGACGGGTGTAGGCCCCTCATAAGGGCCACCCTTCAGCGGTCTGAGGGGTCGAGATGTGTGACACCCTCCGACGAACCTACGAGGGGCGCATCGAACACTGATGCGCCTCGCCTCGGGCCTGTGCATTGGCTGCAAGGGCGAAGGACGTGCCCGCGTCCGACACCCGCAGGCCGTTTTTACGGCGGCAGGAGGTCATTCCTGACCCTGCGCCGCCGGGTTTCGTCGACCGCGGGAGGGGAGCTCTGACGTCTGCTCCCTCTCCCTCTCCGCCGCCTCCTTTGCGAGCATGACGTCCTCGCAGAATGAGGCGACGGAGTTCCACCCGCTCTCACTCCTCAACCATGGACGAAAAGACGGTCGGGAGTGAGAGATCGGGCCCTATAGCCGCGATGAGGTCGCGGCGTGACGAGTCCCATGCGGGACAGGCGGCCAATGTGTGCTGCGCGTTATCGACCGCGCAGCCACAATGATGGCACCCAGCTGTTGGCTCTCGGCCTATGCGACACAGGTAACTCCCGAAACATCCGTGTCCCGAGAGCACCTGCGTCAGCCGGAAGGTTAGGGTGCCGTGCCGCCTCCGTACCCATGCCGTCAAATGAGGCCTCACGGCCTCGACGGTCGTCACAACCTAACCTAACCTTTTTTTTTTTTTTTTTTTTTTTTTTTTTTTTTTTTTTTTTTTTTTTTTTTTTTTTACGTGGAGAAACCCTTCATGGGTACACACCCGCCCGGGGGGACGAGTGGTTATGTGAGACTCCTACTCACTACAACTCCACGGTGTACCATCGGCCGCCATAGCGGGACGCCGCGGGCAATGCGGTTGCAATCTGCCGCGACGCCCCGGCGGCTGGCCCCAGTCGGGCCTCGGCGCTAAAGAGAGACAGTCTGGTACAACCCCAACTGTCTCCCAGACGGCTGAACCAGTGCAATGGGAAGACGGGCCCCCCGACCCGTCTCCCCTGGTCCAGCAAGGGCAGAGGAAAGAGGCGGTTAAACACCTCACCTACTGCCCATCGTCTACGCAAACCCCAAGGGGGTCTTGGCGCTGCAGGCGCTCTCCCCGTCTTTTGGACGGGTGGCCTACATTTCGCACCTCCCATGAAATGTTTCGCCTGCCTTCCGGCGTCGGCACACAGGGCACAGTGCAGCTTTGCAGCTGTGCACTCTTGCGCCTTGTGGCCAGGCTGTCCACAACGGAAGCAAAGGCCTCCCCTATCAACTGCCGAAGGGATGTGGGCCGGGTATGGCCCACGTCCAGACACCTGAAACATCTCAAAGGCCCCCCTTGCAGGAGACGGACGCGTGCCATACTCCAGCCAACAAGGAGACGACCTAACTGCACCAATGTCCTGGCAGCGGCGACTGGGAGTGACAAGGGAATTGCGCCATTGCCTCTCCCGTAGGGACGTATCTCACCCCCTAATAAGGGTTGGCTCGCAACCGCCTTTAGCCGCCGCTGCCGCTACGACTTCATGCGCCGAGACGGAGTCCTCCAATCCAATGATTCGGATGTCTGCTCTTTTAATGGGCCTCGCCACTGTGGCTACATCTGCCATAATCTCACTTAGCTTTAGGGCTAATTGGTCCGCCTGCTCTACTCCCCGGCACCCGGTATCTCAATAATACGGCTGCCCGAGGCAGTACACCGAATAGATATTTTATCGATCCCAGGTCAGACAAAGGGAGACGGTCCCGTGCTCTAAGTAGAGCCTCACTATACGATAGCCCCTCCGCCACAGCCTCAGGCCGCAGTGCAAGGAGCACTGCAGCCGAGCGCGGTGCCGAAGGAAGCTTAGGCTTGGGCTTGGGCCCAGGCATTCCCTTATGAGTGGAAATCACCCCCGCAGTTGACGCACCCCAACCTTTTTTTGTTTTTTTTTTTTTTTTTTTTTTTTTTTTTTTTTTTTTTTTTTTTTTTTTTTTTTTTTTTTTTTTTACGTGGAGAAACCCGTCATGGGTACACACTCGCCCGGGGGGACGAGTGGTTATGTGAGACTCCTACTCACTAAAACTCCACGGTGTCCCATCGGCCGCCATAGCGGGACGCGCGGGCACTGCGGTTGCAATCTGCCGCAACGCCCCGACGGCCGGCCCCAGTCGGGCCCCGGCGCTAAAGAGAGACAGTCTGGTACAACCCCAACTGTCTCCCAGACGGCTGAACCAGTGCAATGGGAAGACGGGCCCCCCGACCCATCTCCCCTTGGTCCAGCAAGGGCAGAGGAAAGAGGCGGTTAAGCACCTCCACCTATGCCCATCGTCTACGCTAAGCACCTACGGAATAAGATGTAGGTGCTGGTGCGCCCCTCTTTTTGCCTTGGTTGGCGGTCTGCAACTGACCCCCCCATAAAATGACCAGCTGGCCTTCCAGCATCGGCACACAAGGCGCAGCGAAGCTTTTCAGCTCCACACTCCAGCGCCTTGTGTCCTAGCTGCCCACATCTAAAGCATAGAGCCCCCCTGTCGGTTGTTGACGGGCACAGCGGCCGAGTGTGGCCCAAACCCATGCACTTAAAACAGCGCAAGGGTCTACGTTCCAGAAGGTGGACTCGGGCCGCACTCCAACCGACAAGGAGGCGTCCAGCCCAACCAAGGTTCTGGCTGCATCAACTGGTACAGCCAAATGAATTGCACCCATACCGCAATTATTATTTCGGCGAATTTCGCCTGCCCTTATGAGGGTCGACTCGCATCCCCCTATAGCCGCCGTAGCTGCGACTACCTCCTCCCTGGATACAGAGTCATCCAGGCCAACGATGCGAACATTTACTCTCTTAACGGGCCTATCAATTAAGGCAACGTCCGCCAACGCTGACTGGAGACTCTGTGCCAGTTTTCGGCTTGCTCCCCCCTTGGCTTCCAGGAATTTCTATAATTCTAGATCCCTTTTGGTCTCTCGAAACAGGAAGTCTTCAATTCCTAGAGCCGTCAGGTTGACGGCTGACCTCGCCCTAAGGAGGGCGTCCTTGTAGCTCACTCCCCGAGCCAAAGCCTCAGGCTGGAGCGTAAAAACCACTGCAGCCGAGCGTGGGACTCGGGGGGAGCTTCACCTTATTCATCGTCGGGCGGGAGGGAGCAACTTTCGCAGCCGCCGCCACCGCCAACTTCTTTTCTTCCTTTTCCTGCGCCGGATCACTTTCGTCCAAGTCGCTTCAATATCTGGAGCCGTAGCCGGAGTCGGGTCAGGTATCAATTCGCAGACCATGCCAGGGACAGACTCCTGTGATTGTGTTGCCGCTATAGTAGCAGCACGAGGTGCTGTCGTGGACTTATTTTCAGCCGGCTTCTTCTTGGCCCTGGAAGTCTTCTTTGGGCCTCCTATAGGTCCAGTTTCCTCCGTCCTTCTATCCGCAGCCAAGGGCGGACGAACTACCCCTGCAGGGGGAAGACGGTCATCCAGTCGAGCCGTAATCATTTCCCCGAAAGACAACCGGAGAGCACGCTCCATGTCGTCCATTCGGACCGTCATTGCCTCTAGCAAAACTTGCGGAAGGACTTCCGGCTCTCGGTGAGGGCCCTCTGGCTGTGCCTGCGACACTGGCACTGGTGGAACAGTCTTCACCTGGCCACGGAGAGTGGCGAGTTCCACCCTTAACTCAGTTGTCTCTTCGCGGAGCTTTCGTACCTCGCGACGGAGGATGAGTGTTTCTTCCTCAACCGTGACGCACCCCAACCTAACCTTTTTTTTTTTTTTTTTTTTTTTTTTTTGTTATCGCGGAGTGGAAAACCCGTCATGGGTACACACTCGAATTGGGGGGTCGAGTGGTTATGTGAGTGTCCTACTCACTAAAAAACTCCGCGGTGTACAGCCGCCCCATAATGGGGCGACGCGGGTACTGCGCTGGCATTCTGCCGCGCCGCCCCGGTCCCCAACCTTTTTTTTTTTTTTTTTTTTTTTTTTTTTTTTTTTTTTTTTAAACGTGGAGAAACCCGTCATGGGTACACACTCGCCCGGGGGGACGAGTGGTTATGTGAGACTCCTACTCACCTTTTTTTTTTTTTTTTTTTTTTTTTTTTTTTTTTTTTTTTTTTTTTTTTTTAACGTGGAGAAACCCGTCATGGGTACACACTCGCCCGGGGGGACGAGTGGTTATGTGAGACTCCTACTCACTAAAACTCCACGGTGTACCATCGGCCGCCATAGTGGGGCACGCGGGCACTGCGGTTGCAATCGGCCGCGACGCCCCGGCGGCTGGTCCCAGTCGGGCCCCGGCGCTAAAGAGAGACAGTCTGGTACAACCCCAACTGTCTCCCAGACGGCTGTACCAGTGCAATGGGAAGACGGGCCCCCCGACCCATCTCCCCTTGGTCCAGCAAGGGCGGAGGAAGGAGGCGAGTAAACCGCCCCCCCTCCTACCACCCACCGTCTACGCAACCCCCTACGGAGGTCGTTGTGCTGGTGGCGGTCTACCCTTTATCAGGGGTGGCCTGCACTTCGCGCCCGTCATATAATGGTCTGCTGACCTCCCTGCATCAGCACACAAGGCGCAATGCAGCTTTGCAGCGATACATTGTTGCGCCTTATGGCCAGGCAGCCCACACCGGAAGCAAAGTATCCCTCGGTCCACATCCGACATGCAAACAGGCCGAGTGTGACCCACATCCATGCATCGGTAACATCGCATGGGTCCACCCTCAAGGAAGCGCACACGTGCCGCGCTCCAGCCCACCAATAGGCGTTTTGCCTCCACCAACACCTTCGCAGCTGCTACGGGAAGCGCAAGGTGGACCGCACCACTTCCCCGGCCATAGATGTTAATAGAGCCGGCCCTAATAAGAGCCGGCTCGCAACCCCCCTTTGCTGCTGCGGCTGCAACTACCTCTTCTATCGACACGGAGTCGTCTAGCCCGACGACACGGATGTTCATCCTTTTAATGGGCCGGACCACCGTGGCCAACCCCGACAGTTCCTCTTGGAGGCGCTCCGCCAGCATGTCAGCCTGCCCCGAGCTCTGGTTTCCTTGGATCTCAATGATCCGGGAACCAGTGGCAGTGGGGCGCACTGAGAAATTCTCTATGCCGAGAGCTGACATGCTGACTCGGTCCCGCGCCTCCATAAGAGCGTCCTTGTAGCTTAATCCCCCCGCCACAGCTTCCGGCCGCAGCGTAATGACCACCGCAGCCGAGCGCGGTGTCAAGGGGAGTTTTGCCTTGGGCTTGGATTTTGATCTAAGCCCACCTCCAGATGGGCCAGAAGTCACTGCCGTGGAAGCCTTAGCCTGCTTCTTGCGTCGACTTCGGCGATGAGCCACTGTAGTCCAACCGTCATCATTTGGTGTAGATAAGTCTGGAGCAGGTGTAGCAGTTCCGAGCGTATTCCGCTCGCTGTCCATGGGCTCCTGGGAACTATCAACTACAGTCAGCCCTTTCACAGAAGGTGTAGGGGCAGGTGTCACAGACTTCGGCCCTGCGCGTTTACGGCTGGAAGCCTTTGATACTGCAGGCCTGGATGAAAGAGCGCTAACGACTTTGTCGGTGGCTAGAGGGGGGCGAACCACCTTGGAAGGTAGGAGACGATCGTCCAGAGCCTCAATGCGGGCGGTGACGACCTCCCCCATCGAGACCCGGAGCGACCGCTCCATCCTGTTCATGTGGACCCCCATCGCATCCACCACCAACTGCACCAGGGAACCAGGATCACTATCCGACTGCACCTGCGACGACGACGGCACAGGATGAACCTCCACCCTGCCACGCAACGAGGAGAGCTCAGCCTTGAGCTCCTCCACCTCCTCACGGAGCTTCCTCGTCTCGCGTCGCAGAAGAAGGTTCTCCTCCGCCACCGTACGAGCGAGAGCTGTTGCGGTAACCTCGTGAAGAGTCCACGCCGCCTCCTTCAGCGTTTTTACAAACGTGCCCTTTAAATTTCCAGATCTCTTGGCAACGTCAAGGATTTGGTCCGTTTTTTCCTTTGCGAGGGCTCTGAGTGTCTCGGGGTCAAGAAGCTCGATCCCCTCGAGAACCCCCACATCCGCAACGGCAAGCTCATCATTACCTGTCTTCTGGGCAAAGACATAGGCCCGTGGTTCGCTTGTCTTGCTCGCCGACATCGAACGGGACACTCTACTTGTACATCCCAAGTCACGAAGTTTTCCTCGCCCAGCTGACGTGACCTTACTAGGAGTGGCCTGTACCTCGTCCGCCCCAGCCTCGTCATTACCATGTGACCGCTTAACAGCCACAGATACTGGGGCTGAACTATCTGCCTTTCCAGTCCAATGCCTTATCGTGAAATTGTCAAGCGAGGAGATCCTCTCGAGCCTAACAATGGGCAAATCAGTCCTTATCTTCGAAGCCAAAGTCGTCAAATTTCCATCAGAATCCAAGGTCCGTTCACATGCCGTGGTCGTCGGGTTTTTATCAAAATCGCGCAAATCTTTGCCCCCCCAGAAAAACGTGGGGCAGCCCGAGGCTTGCTCGGGGAGGGATTCTCCCTTGCGGGTACCCTCCTGGGGTAGTTTCTTTTTAGGATTTGCCTTCATCTTCTTAACTCTACCCGTCAGTTTGCGGTACGCCTGCCGGGACCAGTATAAAACTACCAGTTCCGCCAGCCGCTGTCCGGAACTAGGCCCTTGGAACTCAAATTGAGCCCTCATCGGCCCCAGCCCGGTACTGGGTGCGCCGCGCACATGCCACACCCAGGAGCTTTTAATGGCCCTCCAGCCAGTACCCCTCCACAGTCCCCTCTGATAATCAGAGGGATACCGGGAGGAGTTTGTCAGGTATCAGCCGCCGACCAGACTGGTCGACGTTGCCCGGGGTGCACCACGAGGAGGTTCCTGACACGCACCCCAGACTCCTACTCACCTAACCTAACCTTTTTTTTTTTTTTTTTTTTTTTTTTTTTTTTTTTTTTTTTTTTTTTTTAACGTGGAGAAACCCGTCATGGGTACACACTCGCCCGGGGGGACGAGTGGTTATGTGAGACTCCTACTCACTAAAACTCCACGGTGTACCATCGGCCGCCATAGTGGGACGCGCGGGCACTGCGGATGCAATCTGCCGCGACGCCCCGGCGGCCGGCCCCAGTCGGGCCCCGGCGCTAAAGAGAGACAGTCTGGTACAACCCCAACTGTCTCCCAGACGGCTGAACCAGTGCAATGGGAAGACGGGCCCCCCGACCCGTCCCCCCTTGGTCCAGCAAGGACAGAGGAGAGAGGCGTGTAAGCACCCCCCCCCCCCCTACTGCCCAACGTCTACGCTACCCCCCCTACGGAGGTGGTGGTGCAGGCGGTGCCCTTCCTCTCTTTTCAGGGGGCCTACATTTGGCGCCCCCCATGTAGTGCCCCGCCGGCCTGCCGGCGTCGGCACACAAGGCGCAGTGCAGCTTTTCAGCAGTGCACGCTTGCGCCTTGTGGCCAGGCTCTCCGCATCGGAAGCACAGTGCTCCTCTATTAACCGCCGTTGATGGGCAGAGCGGACGCGTGTGGCCTACCTCCATGCAGCGGTAACACCGCATGGGCCCACCCTCCAGGAGGCGCACACGAGCCGCACTCCACCCGACCAGGAGGCGACCCGCCTCCACCACCACCTTGGCAGCGGCTACAGGTAACGCAAGATGGACTGCGCCGCTGCCCCTGCCATAGGTGTTAATAGAGCCAGCCCTGATAAGAGCTGGCTCACAACTCCCCTTAGTCGCTGCAGCCGCAACGACTTCCTCCACCGAGACGGATTCATCCAGTCCTATGACTCGGATATGGGCCCTTTTAACGGGCCGAGCCACCACAGCCAACCCCGACAACTCTTCCTGGAGGCGCTCCGCCAGCCTATCGGCCTGCTCCGAACTTTGATCCCCCCGAATCTCTATGATCCTGGATCCAGTAGCAGAGGGGCGCCACGAGAAATCCTCTATACCGAGCTCCGCCATACTCACTCGGTCCCTCGCTTCTAAAAGAGCGTCCTTATAGCTAAATCCCTCCGCCACAGCTCCCGGCTGCAGCGTAATAACAACCGCAGCCGAGCGCGGTGTCGAAGGGAGCTTCGCCCTTGGTTTAGGCTTAGGCTTGCCTCCAGGTGGGATGGAAGCCGCTACCATCGGAGCCTTAGTGGGCTTCTTGTTTCGGCGTCGGCGACGAGCTACAATTGTCCACTCCCCGTCAGGCATCACTGGAGGAGCAGGAGCAGGAGCGGATCCAGGGAGCAGTTCGCAGTGTACTCCCTTCGGACCGGTAGTCACCGCAGGGAGAGACCCTGTCAACTTAGATCCTGCAGTCTTAGCCCTTACAGGCTTGGGTACTGTGGGCCCGGGAGTCGCCTTGCGGTTTGCATTCAAGGGTGGGCGGACCACCTTAGCGGGCAGGAGACGGTCTCCCAACGCCTCAATCTGGGCGGACATTGCCTCACCCAAGGAGAGCCGAAGCGACCGCTCCATGCGCACCATGTGATCCGCCAATACGTCTTGCACGTTCTGCGGCAAAGTTTGTTCTTCCTGACTGGAAGACTCCGGCCGCAGTGCCGGCACTGGTGGCAAAGGTAGAGCATCTGCCCTGCCACGTAGAGCAGCGAGCTCCGCCTTCAGCTCTACCACTTCTTCGCGAAGCTTCCGCGTTTCTCGCCGCAAGAGTAAAGTCTCTTCTGCCACCGTGCGCCTAAGCGCAGTTGCCGTCACCTCCTGGAGGGTTCTAGCTGCCTCCTTCAGCGCCTTTATGCACGTACCCTTGAGGTTGCTAGACACTCTGCATACCTCAAGGATAGTGTCAACTTTACTTGTCGCCAGAGCCCTCAGGCTCTCCGGGTCGAGAGCCTCAAAGTCTAGTGGCGGCTCTGCAGGTAACTTCTGCAGAGTGTTACCGCGGACAGAGGAACTCTCATCACGCGACTCAACCGCACCCCCTGGAACACTCGTTGACCTAGTTGAACCACCCCGGTCACGTGCTCTGCCTCTCTGGGCCGTTGTTACCTTACTAGGCGTAGCGTCCCCACTAGTAATACCCGGTTTATCTTCATGTGTCCGCTTCCTGTCAGACACAGCTTCCGTCGTTGTAATATCGGGGCTCTCAGACCAGTGTCTGACCGAAAAACGGTCCAGTGAGAGATCCCTGAGAATCCGAACAACAGGCTGATCAGTAGCCAGTGTGCGTTTGTCCGTAGTCGTCATTTTCTTGATGGAATCGGTTTCCCGTGTTCTTGCCGTAGTCGTAGTTTTATCGGAGTCGTGCAAAATTTTGCCCCCCCCAGAGAACGTGGGGCAGCCCGAGCTATGCTCGGGGAGGGATTCTCCCTTGCGGGTACCCTCCTGGGGTATTAAACTTTTCAACTTTGCCTTGTCCATCATCATATTTCAATCCTTCTAGTTCGCAGTACGCCTGCCGGGATCAGTATAAAACAACCGATCCCGCCAGCCGCTACCCGGAACTGGGCCCTTGGGGCTCAAACTGAGCCCTCATCGGCCCCAGCCCGGTACTGGGTGCGCTGCTCACACGCCACACCCACCTAACCTAACCTAACCTAACCTAACCTAACCTTTTTTTTTTTTTTTTTTTTTTTTTTTTTAGTTTGGGAAAACCCATCATGGGTACCAGCCCGCCGCGGAGGACAGCAGACTGGTTATGTGGGACTGTACCCACTAAAAACCCAAACATCGCCTCCGGAGCGCTTAGCGTCGGGGGCACAGGAATCGCTTGCGCATTACTTCTGTGCCCACCGACAAGCGCTGCCCCCCCGAAGAGAGGCTCTCCCCACTGGGACGCCCATCACCGACCGCAGCCCCAGCCTCCGTTCAATTTTTTCACGAGGTTTTATTCCTCGGTGATTTTTTAAGGAGGTTTTCTTCCTCCGGGTTCAGGCCCACACGTCCACCAGAACCCGACGCCTGGTGATTTTTTAACGAGGTTGTCTTCCTCGGTGATTTTTGAACGAGGTTTTCTTCCTCCAGGCTCCGGCCCCGCAGGACCAGAACCCCGCCCTTGTGATTTTTTAAAGAGGTTGTCTTCCTCTCAATTTTTTTTAGCGAGGTTTTCTTCCTCACGGTCGCAGAGGACAGGGAGAGCGGCACAACGAAACACCGACACGCCTCTTCCCCTGCGACCCCACCGCGTCCGCTATCTTTTAGCGACGGTGGCGACCCCGTCGAGGCCGCGGAAGGTAGGGTGAGAGGCACAACGAAACACCGACACACCTCTCCCGCCGCGGCCTGTATCCTTCAGCCGCGGTGCCTCCCATACGACACCGCGGCTCGCCTCAGCGGCGGTGGCGCCCATACACCACCGCAACCTACTGTTGGCCGCTTCGTCTGGGCTCTTATGCCCAAAGCCCTGACTAGCAGCCTCGCCTGTGGGTTCCTCTTGGCTTCACCGTGGGGGACCAAGCCACGGTTACTAAGCCCCCCCGCCGCGACAAGGCGGAAACCCTCCGGGGGGGAACCTAACCTAACCTAACCTAACCTTTTTTTTTTTTTTTTTTTTTTTTTTTTTTTAACGTGGGGAAACCCTTCATGGGTACACACTCGCCCGGGGGGACGAGTGGTTATGTGAGACTCCTACTCACTAAAACTCCACGGTGTACCATCGGCCGCCATAGTGGGGCGCGCGGGCACTGCGGTGTGCAATCAGCCGCGTTGCCCCGGCGGCCGGCCGCAATCGGGCCCCGGCGCTAAAGAGAGACAGTCTGGTACAACCCCAACTGTCTCCCAGACGGCTGAACCAGTGCAATGGAAAGACGGGCCCCCCGACCCGTCTCCCCTTGGTTCAGCAAAGGTGAAGGAAGGAGGCGAAAAACACTCCCTCCTAACACCCAACGTCTACGCTACCCCCCCTACGGAGGTGGTGGTGCAGGCGGTGCCCTTCCTCTCTTTTCAGGGGGCCTACATTGGGCACCCCCCATGTAGTGCCCCGCCGGCCTTCCGGCGTCGGCACACAAGGCGCAGTGCAGCTTTTCAGCAGTGCACGCTTGCGCCTTGTGGCCAGGTTCTCCGCATCGGAAGCACAGTGCTCCTCTATTGACCGCCGTTGATGGGCAGAGCGGACGCGTGTGGCCTACCTCCATGCAGCGGTAACACCGCATGGGCCCACCCTCCAGGAGGCGCACACGAGCCGCACTCCACCCGACTAGGAGGCGACCCGCCTCCACCACCACCTTGGCAGCGGCTACAGGTAACGCAAGATGGACTGCGCCGCTGCCCCTGCCATAGGTGTTAATAGAGCCAGCCCTGATTAGAGCTGGCTCACAACTTCCCTTAGTCGCTGCAGCCGCAACGACTTCCTCCACCGAGACGGATTCATCCAGTCCTATGACTCGGATATGGGCCCTTTTAACGGGCCGAGTCACCACAGCCAACCCCGACAACTCTTCCTGGAGGCGCTCCGCCAGCCTATCGGCCTGCTCCGAACTTTGATCGCCCCGAATCTCTACGATCCTGGATCCAGTGGCACAGGGGCGCCACGAGAAATCCTCTATACCGAGCTCTGCCATACTCACTCGGTCCCTCGCTTCTAAAAGAGCGTCCTTATAGCTAAATCCCTCCGCCATAGCTCCCGGCTGCAGCGTAATAACAACCGCAGCCGAGCGCGGTGTCGAAGGGAGCTTCGCCCTTGGTTTAGGCTTAGGCTTGCCTCCAGGTGGGATGGAAGCCGCTACCATCGAAGCCTTAGTGGGCTTCTTGTTTCGGCGTCGGCGACGAGCTACAATTGTCCACTCCCCGTCAGGCATCACTGGAGGAGCAGGAGCAGGAGCGGATTCAGGGAGCGGTTCGCAGTGTACTCCCTTCGGACTGGTAGTCACCGCAGGGAGAGACCTTGTCAACTTAGGTCCTGCAGTCTTAGCCCTTACAGGCTTGGGTACTGTGGGCCCGGGAGTCGCCTTGCGGTTTGCATTCAAGGGTGGGCGGACCACCTTAGCGGGCAGGAGACGGTCTCCTAACGCCTCAATCTGGGCGGACATTGCCTCACCCAAGGAGAGCCGAAGCGACCGCTCCATGCGCACCATGTGATCCGCCAATACGTCTTGCACGTTCTGCGGCAAAGATTGTTCTTCCTGACTGGAAGACTCCGGCCGCAGTACCGGCACTGCTGGCGGAGGTATAGCATCTGCCCTGCCACGTAGAGCAGCGAGCTCCGCCTTCAGCTCTACCACTTCTTCGCGAAGTTTCCGCGTTTCTCGCCGCAAGAGTAAAGTCTCTTCCGCCACCGTGCGCGTAAGCGCAGTTGCCATCACCTCCTGGAGGGTTCTAGCTGCCTCCTTGAGCGCCTTTATGCACGTACCCTTGAGGTTGCTAGACACTCTGCATACCTCAAGGATAGTGTCAACTTTACTGGTCGCCAGAGCCCTCAGGCTCTCCGGGTCGAGAGCCTCAATGTCTAGAGGCGGCTCTGCAGGTAACTTCTGCAGAGTGTTACCGCGGACAGAGGAACTCTCATCACGCGACTCAACCGCACCCCCTGGAACACTCGTTGACCTAGTTGAACCACCCCGGTCACGTGCTCTTCCTCTCTGGGCCGTTGTTACCTTACTAGGCGTAGCGTCCTCACCAGTAACACCCGGTTTATCTTCGTGTGTCCGCTTCCTTTCAGACACAGCTTCCGTCGTTGTAATATCGGGGCTCTCAGACCAGTGTCTGACCGAAAAACGGTCCAGTGAGAGATCCCTGAGAATCCGAACAACAGGCTGATCAGCAGCCAGTGTGCGTTTGTCCGTAGTCGTCATTTTCTTGATGGAATCGGTTTCCCGTGTTCTTGCCGTAGTCGTAGTTTTATCGGAGTCGCGCAAAATTTTGCCCCCCCCAGAGAACGTGGGGCAGCCCGAGCTATGCTCGGGGAGGGATTCTCCCTTGCGGGTACCCTCCTGGGGTATTAAACTTTTTAACTTTGCCTTGTCCATCATCAAATTTCAATCCTTCTAGTTCGCAGTACGCCTGCCGGGATCGGTATAAAACAACCGATCCCGCCAGCCGCTACCCGGAACTGGGCCCTTGGGGCTCAAACTGAGCCCTCATCGGCCCCAGCCCGGTACTGGGTGCGCTGCTCACACGCCACACCCAGGAGCTTTTAACGGCCTTCCAGCCGGCGCTCCTCCACAGTCCCCTCTGATACGCAGAGGGGTACCGGGAAGAGCGCGTCAGATATTAGCCGCCGACCCAACTGGTCGACGTTGCCCGGGGTGCACCACGAGGAGGTTTCTGACATCGCACCCCAACCTAACCTAACCTTTTTTTTTTTTTTTTTTTTTTTTTTTTTTTTTTTTTTTTTTTTTTACGTGGAGAAACCCTTCATGGGTACACACTCGCCCGGGGGGACGAGTGGTTATGTGAGACTCCTACTCACTAAAACTCCACGGTGTACCATCGGCCGCCATAGTGGGGCGCGCGGGCACTGCGGTTGCAATCTGCCGCAACGCCCCGGCGGCCGGCCCCAGTCGGGCCCCGGCGCTAAAGTGAGACAGTATGGTACCACCCCAACTGTCTCCCAGACGGCTTAACCAGTGCAATGGAACGACGGGCCCCCCGACCCGTCTCCCCTTGGTCCAGCAAGGTAGAGGAGAAGGCAGAAAACGCCCTCCTACCCTTTACCTATTCGTCTGCGCTAAAACCTCAAGGAGGTTCTGGTGCGGATGGTGCCTTTCCTTTACCTGAAGAGTTTGGCCTGCATCCGGCTCCCCCCATGTAATGTGCCGCCGACTTTCCTGCGTCAGCACAAACGGCGCAATGCAGTGCCTCTGCCTCACAATCTCGTGCCCTGTGACCAGGTTTACCGCAGCGGAAGCAGAGCACTCCCCTGTCAATTGCTGACGGGCACAAGGGCCGAGTGTGGCCCAAACCCATGCACTTGAAACAGCGCATTGGCTTGTATTCAAGCACATGAACCCGGGCCGCGCTCCAACCGACAAGGAGGCGCCCAGCCTCCGCCAGGGTCCTAGCCGCGGCTACGGGCACAGATAGATGTATCGCACCCAGGCCTCCTCTAAAATTGCGAATTTCGCCAGCCCTTATATGGGCTGGCTGGCATCCGCCCTTTAACGCCGTGGCGGCAACAACCTCATCTCTGGTCACAGAGTCATCTAAGCCGACGATGCGGACGCTAACCCTCTTGACAGGCCGGTTGATCAAGGCAACGTCCGCCAACGCCACCTGGAGACTCTGCGCCAGTCTGTCGGCTTGCTCCGGGCCTTGGGAGCCAGGAATTTCGAAGATTCTTGCTCCCGTTTTAGTCTGACGGAACGAGAGCCTATCAATTCCCATCGACGTCAGATTGACAGCCTCTCTAGCCATCAGTAGAGCCGTTTTGTAGCTCATCCCCTGAGCCACTGCCTGGGGCTGCAGTGTCATGACCACGGCAGCCGCAACCGGGCTCGGGGGGAGCTTCACCTTGGACTTCCGAGGTGCACCCTTCTGAGGAGTGGAAGCTGCCTTCGCAGACGGTACCGCCTTCCTCTTCTTATTCCTTTTCTTTTTGCGACGGGATACTTCGGTCCACGTCGCTTCGGCATTTTGCGCCGTGGTTGGAGTCGTATCCAGGACCACTCTAGGGACCGAATCTTGTAATGGCGCTGCCCCAGAGGTCGCAGCACAAGGTGCAGGCGCGGGCTTAGCCGGCTTCTTCTTGGCACCAGCAGGCTTAAACTTTGGCTCCCCTACAGGCCCAGCTTTTTCCAGCCTCCTATCCACGGCCAAGGATGGACGAACCACCTCTGCAGGGGGAAGACGATCATCCAAGCGGGCGGTAATCATCTCACCGAGAGATACCCGAAGGGAATGTTCCATGTTGTCCATACGGACCATCATCGCATCCAGCAACGCCTGAGGAACGATTTCCTGCTCCCGGTGAGGAACCTCCGGCACCACCTGCACTGGCGCAGCCTTTACCTGGCCACGCAGAGCGACGAGTTCGACTCTCATCTCGGTCGCCTCTTCGCGTAGCTTACGCATCTCGCGCCGGAGGATAAGCGTTTCCTGCTCTACCGTGCGCTTGAGCGCTGTAGCTGTGACCTCCTCCAGGGTCCTGGCCGCCTCCTTTAGTTTTTTAATAGAAGTACCCTTGAGGTTGCCAGATGTCTTGCAAACCTCAAGGATATTTTTAACTCTGCTGGTAGCCAGAGCCCTCAGTCGCTCTGGATCAAGGGTCTCTATGTCCAACGGCGGCTCCTCGTCCAAATGAGCGTCACCACACTGGGTGCTTCCAGAGGGAATGGGATCTGATAACCCGTCTACTGCAGCAGGGACGCTTTTCGCCCTGAACGAGCTGCCCAGGTCGCGTGCCTTACCCCGCCGAGCCGTTGTGATTTTACAGGGAGAGACTTCCACAACATCATCATCGTGTGCATCTTCCAAATGCAACCGCTTTCTCCCTTCAGCCCCCAATGCCATTAAACTACTGGAGCTATTAGACCAGTGCTTGACTGTAAATCGGTCAAGCGACTGATCTCGCTCCAGGACCACAACGGGTCTATCAATTAACCGTTTTTCCTTAGCCAAGGTCGTCGTTTTAGTGGAATCAGTCGTCAGCTTACTAGCCTGTGTCGTCGTGTGTTTTCTTGAATCTTGCAAAATTTTGCCCCCCCCAGAAGACGCGGGGCAGCCCGAGCTAGGCTCGGGGAGGGATTCTCCCTTTCGGGTACCCTCCTGGGGTAGTTTACTCTTAAATTTTGCCGAATCCATCGCTATTTTCTTAAACGTCAGTTTGCGGTACGCCTGCCGGGGCCGGTATAAAAGCTACCAATCCCGCCAGCCGCTGTCCGGAACTGGGCCCTTGGGGCTCAAATTGAGCCCTCATCGGCCCCAGCCCGGTACTGGGTGCGCCGCGCACATGCCACACCCAGGAGCTTTTAATGGCCCTCCAGCCAATACCCCTCCACAGTCCCCTCTGATAATCAGAGGGATACCGGGAGGAGTTTGTCAGGTATCAGCCGCCGACCAGACTGGTCGACGTTGCCCGGGGTGCACCACGCGGAGGTTCCTGACACGCACCCCTTTTTTTTTTTTTTTTTTTTTTTTATCGTGGGGAAATCCTACATGGATCCGCCTCCCGAGCCGGGCAGCTCGAGAGGGGTATGTCAGACTCTTACTGACTAAAACCCCACGGTGTTCTTCTCGCACCTATGTGGCCGGGGAGCAGGAACTGCTGTAGCAAAACTTCTACTCAACCCGGCAGGTGTCAGCCCCTCATGCGGGGCCTCTTCTTGCGGTCTGAGGGGTCGGATAATTGGACACCCTCTGACGAACCGTCGAGGGGCGCATCGAACACTGATGCGCCTCACCTCGGGCTTGTGCATTGACTGCAAGGGCGAAGGACGTGCCCGCGTCCAACGCCCGCAGGCCTTATTTACGGCGGCTGTAGGTCATCCCTGACTCGTCGCCGCCGTACGGTTCGTCGACCGCGGGAGGGGAGCTGTGATGCCTGCTCCCTCTCCCTCTCCGCCGCCTCCTTCGCGAGCATAACTTCCTCGCAATATGAGACGACGGAGTTCCACCCGTTCTCGCTCTCGGCCATGGACTTCACAACGGCCGAGAGCGAGAGATCGGAGCCAATCTCCGCGACGAGCTCGCAGCGTGGCGTTTCCCAGGCGGGACATTCTTCGAAAGTGTGCTGTGCGGTGTCCCTCGCACAGCCACAATGGTGGCACCCTGCTGTCGGTTCCCGGCCTATACGACACAGGTAGCTCCCGAAACAGCCGTGTCCCGAGAGCACCTGTGTCAGCCGGAATGTCAGGGTGCCGTGCCGCCTGGTTAGCCATTCGGCCAATACGGGCCGAACGGCTTCCACTGTTGCCACTCCCGAGCTCGGTCGCTCAAGTCGTCGGCGCCACTCGTCCACCACTAGGACCTGGTGGAGCTGTGACCTCAGCGCCTCGATTTCCCGAGGCGCGAGTCGTAAACATTGCTCCAGCGCCTCCACGCGTCGAAGATACAGAGACGCGTGGGCTCTCGCCTCCAGGTCCCAGGGTGGGGATCCGGCTAATAGGGAGGCCGCCTCGAAAGAAATCGTGCGGTACCCTCGGACGGCTCTGATGGCCATCGCCCGCTGCGGTTTCCGCAATTGGGCGATATTTTTGGCCGTCAAGCTATACGCCCACACGGGGGCCCCATACAGGGCTATGGACCGCACGATCCCTAAATACAGCTTCCGGCAAGTGGAATTAGGCCCCCCCAGGTTGGGTAGCAGACGAGCTAATGCACCCGCTGCTCCCATGAGACGGGGGGCCAAGTGCCGGAAGTGCTCTTCGAAGGTCCATCGGCTGTCGAGGACGAGGCCGAGATACCTCATTGTCGACTCGACACCGATGGACACGCCTCCCACGACTATTTGAGCTCCTTGAGGCGGCGCATTCCGAGGTCCATGGAAAAACAGGGCCTCGGATTTACGGAGCGCCACCTCCAGCCCCAGACGCCGAATCCTACCGACGACTTGAGCGACGCCGGCCGTAGCCAGCATCGTCGCATTGCGGTGCGTCTTCCCCGGGCTAACACTAGCGTGTCGTCAGCGTAACAGACAACGCTGACGCCTCGGAGGAGCGCACCGCGCAACACCCAGTCGTATCCGATGTTCCAGAGAAGGGGCCCTAACACTGACCCCTGGGGAACACCGGATACGACATCTCGCCGACTCATCCCTCGCTGACCCGGGAAGGTCACGTACCTCTCACTGAGGTACGCCCCGACTATGCGGCGGAGGTAGGACGGCACTCCATGAAACCGGAGTGCCTCTCTAATTGTAGCCCAGGGCAAGGTGTTAAAAGCGTTGGCGATGTCAAGAGACACCGCCAGAACCACCTCGCCCCGAGCAATTGCTTCCTCCGCCTGGATCTTCACACGCATTATGGCGTCAATCGTGGAGCGCCCCTGGCGGAAACCAAACTGGTTATCCGCCAGATCCGGCCCTATCGTTGTTAAGTGTCGGACGAGGCGGACTGCGATTATTCGCTCGCAGAGCTTCGCCACATCGTCCAACAACACTATGGGCCGGTATGCGGACGGAGAGTCCGCAGGGCGCCCCTCTTTCTTCAGCAGGACTAGTTTGCCGGTTTTCCATACACGCGGAAACCGGCCCTGCTGAAGACACGCTGTGAAGATCCCCAAAAGTCGGGGCTCGAGGGCCTCTAGAGCCAGGACCCATGCACGACCAGGTATGCCGTCCGGTCCTGGGGCGGTGTTTTTTTGCTTGCATGCGTTTCACCGCCGCCCTCAGCTCCTCCCGGGTCACCTCGGGTGCATCGTCGTCGCCCTCCGCGTTGGGCATGGCTGCGAACGGAGCCATCGTGGGAGGTGTATGCTCTGCCCCCGAAGGAAACAGAGCGGCCACTACATCTTGGAGGAGCTCTGGCTGGAGACTCTTTGTTATCGGGGGAGCCCATTGGCGTAATTTGCCACGTACCATTCGGTACGGGCGCCCCCATGGATTCCGGTTGAGCGTCTCCAGCTGCTCCTCCCTGGCCAGAGCTTTCGCCTGCTCAATGGCCTTTTTGAGCGCCAACTTGGCCGCTCTGTACCCTTCGTAGAGTTCTATCTCTCTGGCGGACGCGTCCTGCGTGCGACCCCGCCTGCGCCGCTCTCTGGTGTACTGGCGCCGAACCGCCACACACGCGGCACGCAATTGCGCGATTTCGGCGGTCCACCAGTACACTTGACGCCTGGCGGGCATCGGCCCCTTTATTCGGGGCATCGCCGCGTCGCAGACACGCGTCATATCTGCGCGCAGTGACTCCGCCTCTTCGTTGACATCAGCAAGCCTGTCGGGCGGTTCACCGGAAACCCAGGCCTGCATGACGGCAGCTTCCAGAAGTACCTCACGGTCTAGGCGCTTCAATGCCCAACGCGGACCGTCCTCTACGGAGGTCCTACGGGCCGGTACATCCGAGGCCCGGGTGGAGATGTCGAACTGTATATATCGGTGGTCCGACAACGTCTCCACTCCCTCAAGGACTGTCCAGCCCCGAACTCGGCGTGCTAAAGCAGGGCTTGCAAACGTAATATCCACTATAGAACCGCCCTGCTGTCGCACGCACGTGTTAACGGACCCCCGATTGAGGACAAGTAGGCCCATTAATATAGCCCACTCCTCCAGAGCCTCACCCCTAGCGTCCGTTGACGGGGAACCCCAAGCTGTTGATTTAGCGTTAAAGTCCCCGAGTACCAGGACGGGGTGAGGATGGATACGACCGACAACGATTTGCATTTCCCCGAGGAATCCCTCAAAGTCAGCGAGACTTCTACTTGGGGGCATATACACCCCTACTACGACCATGTCACCGAGATGTGCTGCTACGTACCCCCGACCCCTCGAGATGTTGGAGAAAGGCGGGGCACCAGCAGCGGCCTGGGACACTAAGGCCACCGAACCGTCCAAGTCACCCACCCAGTTATCTGCCGGTGGAACATAGTACGGCTCGGCCATCACGGCGATGTGGATCAACCACTGCGCCATGCTCTGGAACAAGAGGTCTTGAGCTCTGGCACAGTGGTTGAGATTACCTTGTAAGAAATTGAGTGCCATTATTATTGATGACACTCCATTTCGCCTTCATGGGAAGTCGCCGGCGTCTCAGTGACAACCGATGACGTCGAGGGCTGGGCCGGGTTCTTACCCCTGCTCCTGCCCCTATTCTTCTTCGCCCCGTTTTTGGTTGAGGGCGCAGGCTTACCACAATCCCTGCTACCCACTCGATGGGCAGCAGGACTGCCTGAAGCTGCGCAAACCGCACAGTGTGGCTCCGCACTGCACTCAACGGCTTTATGCCCCGGTTGACTGCACCGGAAGCATAGCTGACTACAGTCAACCTGGCAGGTGCATTTATTGCCCAGATGTCCGGCTTGTAAGCATCTAAAGCATTTTCGAGACCGAGGCTCCAAGAGCTTAATTTGTGCCGACACCCACCCAATCAGAAGTCGTCGGCCGTCCGTGACTTTTTTCGCTGCCGCCACAGGACAAGAAACTACAGCCGTACAGAGCCCCCTTAGCCCTGGACGTACTCCATTCGTTTTCACCTGCTCCCGGGGACATCCGCCAGTCTCGGCCACAGCAGCGATAACTTCATCTGCTGTGACGGATTCGTCTAGGCCCGAGATACGAATGTCTGCACACCTCATGGGCCTGGATATTTTAATGCCCTCTGCTGGAAGCACCTCTTTAAATCTGGCTGCCAGGGCATCTGCTTTATCTCCACTGGCGGCACCAGGAATCTGGACAAGGTAACCACCGTTCGCTGCTCTCCTCCAACGGATCACTTCAATACCCAGGTCAGCCAGCTTGACGTTGGTTTTTATTCCTTGGAGCACCTGCAAGTAGGAAAAACCCTTCTTCTCCGCCTCCGGCTGCAGAGTAACTGACACCGCAGTTGTTCTTGGTGCTCGGAGTTTACGGCCCTTCTCCTTCTTAGGAGTTGACTTCTTCGATTTAGCTGGCTTTTTAGGGCGACCGTTCTTACCAACTAGCACCCATTCCCCTTCTACGGGTTTAGGCACTACCGGCTGCTCCCTATTTGTGGAAGGAGCTAACGAAGCTGGAACTGCCGTAGCATTGTTAGCCTTCTCCTTGGTTCCTCTTTTTACGTTTTTGACGGCTGACAACGGAGGAGTTGGAAGTTTAGAGGACCGTTCTTCAGGTACGAGTACTGCTTTTGCATTAGCATTCCTACGATCTGCGGCCAATGGAGGTCGCATCCGCTCCTCCGGCGGGAGCCTGTTCTCCATAGCCTCTAGCCGAGCGAACATTATGTTTTCCATTCGGAGCATCGCCTGCTCGAATCTTTCAGCAGAGACTACTTGAGGCGGCTCCATCTGAATCCTCGACTCGCGCGGCTGTGGCAGGGGAGGAAATTCCTCCCTCGCCGCCTTCTTGCGAGGTGGCACAATCTGCTGCCTGGGCACCGTAATGGGCTGTGACGCCTGTGCTTGAGGGTGCAGCTGGCTTATTTGCACTCTCATATCAGCTAGCTCCTTTCGAAGCTCCGCCATCTCCGTCTGTTGACGGAGTAAGTCCTCTTTTAGGCGGTCATTGTCCGCTTTTAAGCGAGCCGTTTCACTATTTGTGGTCCGGCATTGGAGCACTTCCAAGATCTCTTTTAAAGAGTCTGCAGCATGGTTTAAGGCTTTTTGGAAAGTCCCCTTCAGATTGCCGGATCTCTTGGCTACTTTTAGAACCACCTCTACGCTCTTTTTAGCCAATTCGTTCAGGTCAAGAGTAGCCTCCGGTTGATTTGTACCATGCGCCCTAGTGGCAACTCGGAGTTGCCTGGCTTCCTCATCCAGGTCTGCCACCTCTTGCTCCGCACGGAGACGGAGCTCTTCCTGCTCAAGGCGGATTAATTCCTTTTGTGCCACATACTGACCCACATATTTACCTGTGGTCGGAGGGCGACCCCTGCCTTTCTTCGCGGGAGTTATACGAGCATCCTTCGTGATATTGTCCGGCTCAACGTCAGAACCCGCCTCTGGGGCAGAACCTTCATCCAAGTTTTTCCCTTTCCGCTTACGGAAAAACTTACTTAAGCAAGGATACTCACTCCCCTCAATGGATTCAACGGTCTCAAAGGTGTCCGCACTGCAGTTACTACTGTCTGAGAGACATTCAACAGACGCCATTCTTTCAAGAGCCGGCAGCCTTTCCAGTACAACAATTGGTGAAGCAACAGAAGTCCTTGAGCAAGCCAAAGTCGTCGGAGTAGTTGAGTCTCGCAACAATTCGCCCCCCCCAGAAAACGCGGGGCAGCCCGGGCCAAGCCCGGAGAGGGATTCTCCAGCACGAGTAGTGCTGGTACCCTCCTGGGGTAGTTTACTATTTACTGTTGCACTGTCCATCATGTTTTCTTCATCGGATACCCATTTTCGCGCCAAAGTCATCGTGTTTAAATCCAACTCATGCAAAATTTTGCCCCCCCAGAAAACGTGGGGCAGCCCGGGACAAGCCCGGGGAGGGATTCTCCGGTTAAGGTACCCTCCTGGGGTAGTTCAAATTGTAATTTTGCACTATCCATGTTAAACGATCGATCAGTAGTCCATTTTCGTGCCATAGTCGTCGGATTATCCATCAGTTCGACATCCAAATCGTTTCCATCAAGAGTCCTTGTACTCGCCAAAGTAGTCGTTGTGTGTAAATTTCGCAAAGCTTTGCCCCCCCCAGAAAACGTGGGGCAGCCCGAGACATGCTCGGAGAGGGATTCTCCCGTTAGGGTACCCTCCTGGGGTAGTCGATTTTTCAACTTTGCGTCCATACTTCCTTACTCCTCTTCCAGTTCGCAGTACGCCTGCCGGGCCGGTATGAAAACCACCAGTCCCGCCAGCCGCTGTCCGGAAATGGGCCCTTGGGACTCAACTTGAGCCCTCATCGGCCCCAACCCGGTACTGAGTGCGCTGCTCACACGCCACACCCAGGAGTATTTATCGGCTCTCCAGCCTAGATCCGTAGTGTTCAGCGTGACAGGGTCACCTCGAGAAGGATGTGGTTCTTCACCACGCACTACGGTCTTGAGGTGGCAGGCTAAGGCTCTCTCCGAAAGGAAAGAGCTGTATTGCGCCTGTGGGTCCACCCCCTGCAGATCAGAGATACAAGTACCTCATCACGCCTGCTCGACCCCCACGCCTGCTCGACCCCAACCTAACCTAACCTAAACTTTTTTTTTTTTTTTTTACGTGGGGAAATCCTACATGGATCCGCCTCCCGAGCCGGGCAGCTCGAGAGGGGTATGTCAGACTCTTACTGACTAAAACCCCACGGTGTTCTCCACACACCTATGTGGCCGGGGAGCAGGAACTGCAAGCAATAACTTCCACTCAACCCGGCAGGTGTCAGCCCCTCATGAGGGGCCCCTTCCTTCGGTCTGAGGGGTCGGATGATTGGACACCCTCTGACGAACCGTCGAGGGGCGCATCGAACATAGATGCGCCTCGCCTCGGGCCTGTACACTAACTGCAAGGGCGAAGGACGTGCCCGCGTCCAACGCCCGCAGGCCTTATTTACGGCGGCTGTAGGTCATCCCTGACCCGTCGCCGCCGTGCGATTCGTCGACCGCGGGAGGGGAGCTGTGATGCCTGCTCCCTCTCCCTCTCCGCCGCCTCCTTAGTGAGCATAACGTCCTCGCAGAATGAGGCGACGGAAACCTAACCTAACGTTTTTTTTTTTTTTTTTTTTTTTTTTTTTCAGTTTGGGAAAACCCATCATGGGTACCCGCCCGCCGCGGAGGACAGCAGACGGGTTATGTGGGACTGTACCCACTAAAAACCCAAACATCGCCTCCGGAGCGCTTGGCGTCGGGGGCACAGGAATCGCTTGCGCATTACCTCTGTGCCCACCGACAAGCGCTGCCCCCCCGAAGAGAGGCTCTCCCCACTGGGACGCCCATCACCGACCGCAGCCCCAGCCTCCGTTCAATTTTTTCACGAGGTTTTATTCCTCGGTGATTTTTTAAGGAGGTTTTATTCCTCCGGGTTCAGGCCCACACGTCCACCAGAACCCGACGCCTGGTGATTTTTTAACGAGGTTGTCTTCCTCGGTGATTTTTTAACGAGGTTTTCTTCCTCCGGGCTCCGGCCCCACAGGACCAGAACCCCGCCCTTGTGATTTTTTAAAGAGGTTGTCTTCCTCTCAATTTTTTAGCGAGGTTTTCTTCCTCACGGTCGCAGAGGACAGGGAGAGCGGCACAACGAAACACCGACACGCCTCTTCCCCTGCGACCCCACCGCGTCCGCCATCTTTTAGCGACGGTGGCGACCCCGTCGAGGCCGCGGAAGGTAGGGTGAGCGGCACAACGAAACACCGACACACCTCTCCCGCCGCGGCCTGTCTCCTTCAGCCGCGGTGCCTCCCATACGACACCGCGGCTCGCCTCAGCGGCGGTGGCGCCCATACACCACCGCAACCTACTGTTGGCCGCTTCGTCTGGGCTCTTATGCCCAAAGCCCTGACTAGCAACCTCGCCTGTGGGTTCCTCTTGGCTTCACCGTGGGGGACCAAGCCACGGTTACTAAGCCCCCCCGCCACGACAAGGCGGGAACCCTCCGGGGGGGAAACCTAACCTAACCTAACCTTTTTTTTTTTTTTTTTTTTTTCAGTTTGGGAAAACCCATCATGGGTACCCGCCCGCCGCGGAGGACAGCAGACGGGTTATGTGGGACTGTACCCACTAAAAACCCAAACATCGCCTCCGGAGCGCTTGGCGTCGGGGGCACAGGAATCGCTTGCGCATTACCTCTGTGCCCACCGACAAGCGCTGCCCCCCCGAAGAGAGGCTCTCCCCACTGGGACGCCCATCACCGACCGCAGCCCCAGCCTCCGTTCAATTTTTTCACGAGGTTTTATTCCTCGGTGATTTTTTTTTAAGGAGGTTTTCTTCCTCCGGGTTCAGGCCCACACGTCCACCAGAACCCGACGCCTGGTGATTTTTTAACGAGGTTGTCTTCCTCGGTGATTTTTTAACGAGGTTTTCTTCCTCCAGGCTCCGGCCCCGCAGGACCAGAACCCCGCCCTTGTGATTTTTTAAAGAGGTTGTCTTCCTCTCAATTTTTTAGCGAGGTTTTCTTCCTCACGGTCGCAGAGGACAGGGAGAGCGGCACAACGAAACACCGACACGCCTCTTCCCCTGCGACCCCACCGCGTCCGCCATCTTTTAGCGACGGTGGCGACCCCGTCGAGGCCGCGGAAGGTAGGGTGAGCGGCACAACGAAACACCGACACACCTCTCCCGCCGCGGCCTGTCTCCTTCAGCCGCGGTGCCTCCCATACGACACCGCGGCTCGCCTCAGCGGCGGTGGCGCCCATACACCACCGCAACCTACTGTTGGCCGCTTCGTCTGGGCTCTTATGCCCAAAGCCCTGACTAGCAGCCTCGCCTGTGGGTTCCTCTTGGCTTCACCGTGGGGGACCAATCCACGGTTACTAAGCCCCCCCGCCACGACAAGGCGGGAACCCTCCGGGGGGGAACCTAACCTAACCTTTTTTTTTTTTTTTTTTTTTTTTTTTGTTTTTTTTTTTACGTGGGGAAATCCTACATGGATCCGCCTCCCGAGCCGGGCAGCTCGAGAGGGGTATGTCAGACTCTTACTGACTAAAAACCCCACGGTGTTCTCCATACACCTATGTGGCCGGGGAGCAGGAAATGCTGAAGCAATAACTTCCACTCAACCCGGCAGGTGTCAGCCCCTCATGAGGGGCCTCTTCCTTCGGTCTGAGGGGTCGGATGATTGGACACCCTCTGACGAACCGTCGAGGGGCGCATCGAACACAGATGCGCCTCGCCTCGGGCCTGTACACTAACTGCAAGGGCGAAGGACGTGCCCGCGTCCAACGCCCGCAGGCCTTATTTACGGCGGCTGTAGGTAACCTAACCTAACCTTTTTTTTTTTTTTTTTTTTTTACGTGGGGAAATCCTACATGGATCCGCCTCCCGAGCCGGGCAGCTCGAGAGGGGTATGTCAGACTCTTACTGACTAAAACCCCACGGTGTTCCTCTTTCACCCATTTGGCCGGGGAGTAGGGACAGCTTGCGCATTACTTCTACTCGCCCGACGGGTGTAGGCCCCTCATAAGGGGCCACCTTCAGCGGTCTGAGGGGTCGAGATGTGTGACAGCCTCCGACGAACCTACGAGGGGCGCATCGAACACTGATGCGCCACGCCTCGGGCCTGTGCATTAGCTGCAAGGGCGAAGGACGTGCCCGCGTCCGACACCCGCAGGCCGTTTTTACGGCGGCAGGAGGTCATTCCTGACCCTGCGCCGCCGGGTTCGTCGACCGCGGGAGGGGAGCTCTGACGCCTGCTCCCTCTCCCTCTCCGCCGCCTCCTTTGCGAGCATGACGTCCTCGCAGAATGAGGCGACGGAGTTCCACCCGCTCTCACTCGCAACCATGGACGAAACGACGGTCGGGAGTGAGAGATCGGGCCCTATAGCAGCGATGAGGTCGCGGCGTGACGAGTCCCATGCGGGACAGGCGGCCAGTGTGTGCTGCGCGTTATCGACCGCGCAGCCACAATGATGGCACCCAGTCGTTGGCTCTCGGCCTATGCGACACAGGTAACTCCCGAAACATCCGTGTCCCGAGAGCACCTGCGTCAGCCGGAAGGTTAGGGTGCCGTGCCGCCTCCGTACCCATGCCGTCAAATGAGGCCTCACGGCCTCGACGGTCGTCACGCCGGCGCTGGGGTGCTCCAGTCGTCGGTCCCACTCCGCCATGACCAGGATCTGGTGGAGCTCTGCCCTCCGCGCCTCGATCTCACGAGGCGCAGGTCGTCTTCCTCTCTCCAACGCCTCCCCGCGCCACCTGTAGAGCGACGCGAGGGCTTTCGCCTCCAGATCCCATGGCGGAGATCCGGCCAGTAGGAAGGCCGCCTCGAAAACCTTTTCTTACTGACTAAAACCCCACGGTGTTCTCCACACACCTATGTGGCCGGGGAGCAGGAAATGCTGAAGCAATAACTTCCACTCAACCCGGCAGGTGTCAGCCCCTCATGAGGGGCGTCTTCCTTCGGTCTGAGGGGTCGGATGATTGGACACCCTCTGACGAACCGTCGAGGGGCGCATCGAACACAGATGCGCCTCGCCTCGGGCCTGTACACTAACAGCAAGGGCGAAGGACGTGCCCGCGTCCAACGCCCGCAGGCCTTATTTACGGCGGCTGTAGGTCATCCCTGACCCGTCGCCGCCGTACGGTTCGTCGACCGCGGGAGGGGAGCTGCGATGCCTGCTCCCTCTCCCTTTCCGCCGCCTCCTTCGCGAGCATAACTTCCTCGCAGTATGAGGCAACGGAGTTCCACCAGGTCTCGCTCTCGGCCATGGACTTCACAACAGCCGAGAGCGAGAGATCTGGGCCGATAACCGCGACGAGCTCACGGCGTGGCATTTCCCAGGCGGGACAATCTACGAGGGTGTGCTGTGCGGTGTCCGTCGCACAGCCACAATGGTGGCACCCTGCTGTCGGTTCCCGGCCTATACGACACAGGTAGCTCCCGAAACAGCCGTGTCCCGAGAGCACCTGTGTCAGCCGGAATGTCAGGGTGCCGTGCCGCCTGCTTAGCCATTCGGCCAATACGGGCCGAACGGCTTCTACTGTTGCCACGCCCGAGCTTGGTCGCTCAAGACGTCGGCGCCACTCGTCCACCACTAGGACCTGGTGGAGCTGTGACCTCAGCGCCTCGATTTCCCTAGGCGCGAGTCGTATACCTTGCTCCAGCACCTCCACGCGTCGAAGATACAGAGACGCGTGGGCTCTCGCCTCCAGGTCCCAGGGTGGGGATCCGGCTAATAGGGAGGCCGCCTCGAAAGAAATCGTGCGGTACCCGCGGACGGCTCTGACGGCCATCGCCCGCTGCGGTTTCCGCAATTGGGCGATATTTTTGGCCGTCAAGCTATACGCCCACACGGGGGCCCCATACAGGGCTATGGACCGCACGATCCCTAAATACAGCTTCCGGCAAGTGGAATTAGGCCCCCCCAGGTTGGGTAGCAGACGAGCTAATGCACCCGCTGCTCCCATGAGTCGGGGGGCCAAGTGCCGGAAGTGCTCTTCGAAGGTCCATCGGCTGTCGAGGACGAGGCCGAGATACCTCATTGTCGACTCGACACCGATGGACACGCCTCCCACGACTATTTGAGCTCCTTGAGGCGGCGCATTCCGAGGTCCATGGAAAAACAGGGCCTCGGATTTACGGAGCGCGACCTCCAGCCCCAGACGCCGAATCCTACCGACGACTTGAGCGACGCCGGCCGTAGCCAGCATCGTCGCATTGCGGTGCGTCTTCCCCCGGGCTAACACTAGCGTGTCGTCAGCGTAACAGACAACGCTGACGCCTCGGAGGAGCGCACCGCGCAACACCCAGTCGTATCCGATGTTCCAGAGAAGGGGCCCTAACACTGACCCCTGGGGAACACCGGATACGACATCTCGCCGACTCATCCCTCGCTGACCCGGGAAGGTCACGTACCTCTCACTGAGGTACGCCCCGACTATGCGGCGGAGGTAGGACGGCACTCCATGAAACCGGAGTGCCTCTCTAATTGTAGCCCAGGGCAAGGTGTTAAAAGCGTTGGCGATGTCAAGAGACACCGCCAGAACCACCTCGCCCCGAGCAATTGCTTCCTCCGCCAGACTCCTGACTTGCGCGATCGCATCAATCGTGGAGCGCCCTCTGCGGAAACCGAACTGGTTCTCCGCCAAATCCGGCCCCACGTGCGTTAAGTGGCCGACGAGGCGGTTTGCAATCACTCAGTCAGTCAGTTTGAGGCCCCACTTGGCGAGGCTTTGGCAGTGGGGGAAACTCCTCCCGTGCCACAGCCAACCTTTTATGAACTTGAAGTGAGGCAGACTCCGAACATGTGGCAGTTGCAGGTCTGGGCATTTCTCTCATCACAGGCTCTGGACAGCGGGCCTTTGCCATCTCTGCCCTTACGCCCGCTAGCTCTTTACGGAGCTCTGCCAATTCTTCGGCCTGTTTGGAGTACCTCTCCTCTAAACTCGTGTAGGCAGCCTGGACCCTCACCAACTCTTCCGAGGTAGTCCGGCTGCTAAATTCTTGAATCGCGACTGTGATAGACGCCGCTGCATCCTTCAGGGCCTTCTGAAATGTGCCCTTGAGGTTATGGGATTTTTGGGCAACTTTCAGAATAACCTCTACGTCACCAAGAACCCTCTTATTCAAATTACAGGCTAGTTCCTCCACGGGGGCTGGGGCAGCATTTCCCTTCGCTGCACGATCAAGCCGCGCCCGTGAGGCTAGCTCCGCCACCTCCTCCTCGGCTGAGAGACGAATTTCCTCCTCCTTGAGTTTTACAGTTTGCAGTTTCACCTGCACAGCTACCCACCCGAGTAAGAGTCGACGCTCTTGCGCCACCTTCTTCGCAGCTGCCACCGGGCAACGCACCCATATAGTGCCAGTACCATGGGGAGCTCGCCGCACGTCTCCTGTCTTTACTTGTTCAACAGCGCAGCCCCCTTTTGTGGCCACCGTGGTTGCCACCTCCTCTTTCGTGACCGAATCGTCCAATCCCGTTATGCGCAACTCCGCACATTTTGTAGGTCTAGACACTACGACCATCCCTTGGCCAAATGTTTCGGCAAAGATCGCCGTTAATCTTGCGGCCAGACGGTCCGCCTTCTCCGAGCTCGTACTACCTGGCACTTCCAGTTTGCGCGCACCGGAAGCCGTCTCCTTGATATTAATGAAAGGGATATCAAGGTCGGCCACAGCTACCTTATTTTTAGCAACCGACACCAACTTCATATAATCGATGCCATTGTCTATCGCCTCTTGCTGGAGTGTCAGAATGACTACCGATGACCGCGGTATGGAGAGTTTGGCGGGAGTAATTCTCGCCGGCGGCGCCTTCCTCTGAGTGGCGCGTCCATTACCTCCGCGCCTCACTACCGTCGACCATCCTTCTTGAACTACCGGAATCGGCCGCGAAGTTGACGGATGCATAATTGATGCCTCCGCCTCCTGTGCTGCCAAAGATTTCTTCTTCTTGTTCCCCTTCTTTACAGTCGAGGTAGCGGAAGTGGGTAGCTTAGGAGGCCGCACCTCCGGCAATTGTACTAATATCTGATCACCGGCCAGAGGAGGCCTCAATAGCCTCCCCTCAAGAGCATTCATACAGGCTCTCATCTGATTTCCCATCTCCTGCGTAGCCTGAGTTATCGCCCTGTCCAGCATTTGGCTGGTGACAACCGACTGAGGCTGTCTTGTCAGTGTCGCTTCCCGTTGTTTCGGCAGAGGAGGAAATTCCTCCCTCATCACTCTCTTGCGAGGCGGAGGGGTTGCATTCTCCTGAACTTCTTCCCATTCTTCCCTTACTCTGTTAGAAGTAGATGGGACAACTGTACCAATCTGGGTGTCTAATAGGCGGTTTGTCTGGAGGCCTGCTTTTAGCTCGGCTAACTGTTTGCGAAGCTCAGCAATCTCCTTCGCCTGCTCTGCCTCACTCTGTTTAAGTTTTTCATAAGCTTCCTGTAGCTTCCTCATTTCATCAGAGGTATTCCTCTCAGCTAGTGACACGGCCCTATCCGCAATAGAAGCAGCAGCGTCTTTAAGGGCACGCTGAGAGGTTCCTTTTAGATTCCTCGATTTTAGGACGACACCCAGGATCGCATCGACGTCGTCAAGTATTCCCTGTTTTAGATCCAGAGCTAGCTGCTCTTCCGTTGCTGGAACCTTGGCATTCTGTGCAGTCCTCCTAAGCCTCGCCCGAGAGGCTATTTCAACAACATCTTTCTCCGATTGGAGTCGGAGCTCTTCTCTGTCCAGGCGGAGGAGTTCTTCCTTAGCTTTGGCTAAGTTCCTATACTCACCCGTTGTCGCGGGACGGCCTCTCCCTATCTTAGGAGGCGGTTCACTCAGCGCCTCAGTATCAGAGCCAATTTCGTCCCCAGAGGCCACGTCCGACTCTGCACTGCATTCTCCATCCTGTTTGCTCTGGTAAAATTTCCCGAAAGCAGGAGATTCTCTCCCCTCAAAAGACCCCACCGAGATCATGGTAGCGTGACTGCTTCCACTAGTTTCTGATAGTCTATCTAGAGACGGCATCCTTGTAATAACCACCTTAGGCAAGAAGTTGCCCCCCCCGGAAAACGAGGACTGGTCATCCCGAGGTCTGGGCGGACACTTCGAACTGTATGTAAAGATGGTCCGAAAGTGTCTCTACCCCCTCCAGGACTCTCCAGTCCCGAACACGGCGTGCTATTGCAGGGCTAGCGAACGATATGTCCACTATGGATTCGCCCTGCGGTCGCACGCACGTGTTTATGGAGCCCCTGTTAAGGACGAGTAGGCCTGATGTTACGGCCCACTCTTCCAGCGCCTCACCCCTATTATCCGTGGATGGGGAACCCCAAGCCGTAGATTTGGCGTTGAAGTCCCCGAGGACTAGGACGGGGTGAGGGTGGCTGCCCGAGACGACAGTGCCCAACTCCACCAAGAAAGCCTCAAATTCGGCGAGACTCCACCGAGGGGGTGCGTACACCCCCACCACCACAATGTCGCCGAGACGCGCCGCCACGTATCCCTGGCCCTCCTTGATCTTAGCGAAGGGCGGGGAACCGGCGGCGGGTCGGGAAATAATGGCAACCGAGCCATCTCGATCTCCCGCCCAGTTATCTCGGGGCAGCACGAAGTATGGCTCGGCTATCACAGCGACGCTGATTGACCACTGTGCCATGCTTTGGACTAGCAGGTCCTGCGCACTGGCACAGTGGTTCAAATTCCCTTGGAGGAGACGGATGGCCATTATTAACTGGTTTGTTCCATCTCCTCCGTCTGGACCGTCGTCGGCGCTTTAGGAACAGCCGACGAGGTCAGGGGCTGTGTCGGGGCTTTTCCCCTCTTCCCCCTTCTTCTCTTCTTGGGTGGCGACGACGCAACGCATGTCTTGCCACCAACCCGGTGCCCAGCTGGTTTACCCGCACCGGCACATATTAAACAATGCGGGTCCGCTGTGCAGCCTGCCGCCTTATGGCCGGGTTGACTGCAGCGATAGCAGAGTGCACTGCAGTCAACTTCTGAGGAGCATTTTGCCCCCAGATGACCGGCCTGAAGGCAACGGAAACACCTCTGTGAGCGGGGCTGCAAGACTTTTACTCGCGCCGACACCCAACCCACCAATAGCTTACGGCCGTCGCCGAGTTTTCTGGCCACCGTCACTGGGCACGACACCACGGCCGTTCCAGCCCCATTAAAGCTGGGGCGTGGATCAGTTGCTTTAACGTGCTCTGGGAGGCATTCCCCAGCACGTGCAATGGCGGCAATCAGCTTCTCTGCTGTAACTGAGTCATCCAGCCCCGAGATGCGCACGTCTGCACACCTCATAGGCCTGGTCGTGGCACCTGGAACCTCTAAGAGGGCAGCCCCTGTTGCTGCCCTTCTATAGTTGACGCCCTCAATGCCTAGAGCGCCAAGGTCCACTTGCTCCCATGTTTTCGTTAATACCTCCCTGTAGGTGATGCCCGTCTTCGCAGCCTCAGGTTGCAGTGTTATAACCACCGCAGTGGATTTGGAGGTGCGAAGTTTGGGGGCTCTGTTCCTTTTTGGAGGTGCTACTTTAGCCGCCTTTTTCACCTTTTTCTTCGTGGCCTTACCCCTCTTACCTACTAACACCCACTCCCCTTGAGTGGGTTTAGGAGTGGCCACCTTCTCGCTGTAGGAAGCACGAGGGGCAGGTGTAGTCGTCGACTTGGGACCGGCTTTCCCTGCATTTTGACTGCTTTTCTTCTTAGCTGCTTGCCGGAATTCACGCTGCCGCGGAGGACCAGTTTCAGGTGCTACCACTTTTGCAGCTTGCGCAGCCTTTCTATCCGCCGCTAAAAGAGGACGGAGTTGTCTTTCAGGGAGGAGCCTATCCTCCAAGGCCTCGAAGCGAGCACTCATTATGTTGAGTATGCGCTCGAACTTCTGGTCAATGTCAGAATTCTCGCTACGAGGCCTCCCTAGCAACGGCGGAAACTCCTCCCTCCTCCGTGGAGCTGGAGAAGTTGAAGGGCCCAGTCCTGTCCCTGTCGCTGTGACTAGAGAGACTTCAGCTCCTGGCGATGGCTGGCGGACTTTATTCAGGTCCACCCTCATTTCTGCGAGCTCCTTCCGGAGCTCTGCCAGCTCTTCTGATTGTTTGGCATTCGTCTCCTCCAGCCTTGCGTATGCTGCTTGGACCCTTGCCAACTCCTCTGTGGTGGTCCGACTGTAATATTTCTCTACTGCGTCCTTAATGGACACAGCGGCATCCTTAAGGGCCTTTTGGTAAGTTCCCTTAAGATTTGATGATTTTTTGGCGACCTTGAGGATCACCTCAACGTCGCCCAGTATTCTCTCGTTTAATTGGGAGGAGAGTTCTTCCTCCGGAGCAGAGATGATCTCCTTTGCGGCCCTATTAAGCCGTGCCCGCGATGCCGCCTCTGCCACCTCCTCTTCGGCTGTAAGGCGGAGTAGCTCCTCTTTCTTGCGGATGTAATCTTCCTTCACCTTTGCCAACCCCACATATTCTCCTGTAGTTGGGGGCCGCCCCCTACCCTTTTTGGGGATAGAAACTGGCGTTTGCGTCTGGTCAGCACCCTCGACCTTCCTTTTCCGCCAGAAGGAGACTGGCGGAGCGTCCTCAGCGCCAGACAGAGGGTTCTCAGACGACCCTACCGTCACCATAGAGGCCTCACTGGACTCGCTACACACCGATAATCTGTCTAGTGAAGGGTCCCTTACGATAGCCACAACGGGGTTGAATTCCCCTTCGCGACCATCCACTTTTCTCGCCTCACACGTAACTCCACTAGTGGAGCCACCGTCCTCGTCATTCTTAAAACTAGGTTTATTTACAATATTTACAGAGTTTTGTTTTAAAAGTTGGCTCATTTTTGTTCCCACGATTGTGGGGGAAGTAACAGTCCACCCAGGCAGTGGCCCCTGTGCCTGGGTAAGCCTAGCGTAACCCGTCAAGAGAGTCGGCCGGTTCTCTGACGGGGGTCGCACTCGTGACTGGTCTCCCACCAGCCACGCATCCCCTCGCGGTGCGCCGCCGCTTGGGATTAGGGTAATTTTTTATAGAGGTTTTCTTCCTCGCGGTCCAGGCGGTTAAGCCAAGACCCTCGGTCCCATACGAAGCCGCGAGACGTGACCACGACACTCCGATGGGATTACGAGATCGACGGTGGCAAGCCGGACAACGTGTCTAACCTGTCCGCCCGACGGCAGTGTGCGCGCACGCCGAGCCCGCCAACAAGCCATGTCCTTCGTCAGCTCTGAGGAGCAGAGAGTCGATAAACGAGGCCCCCCCTGTCAGGTATTCGCCGTCGGCCGAGAAGCGGCCGCCGTTGCCCGGGATGCACCACGCGGAGGTTCCTGACTCGCACCCCGACCCGTCTCCCCTGGCTCAGCTAGGGTGGCGGAAGTTGGCGAATGAAGCGCCTCCTCCGGCCACCCATGCGTCTTTGGCGAAGAGGGCCGCTTAGAGGATCCTCCTCGCGAGCCCTCTCCGCGACCTCCTTCTGCGAGATAACATCCTCGCAGAAGGAGGTCATTGCATACCATGCCCCCTCACTGTCGACATGGCCTTAACTACACTCGACAGCGAGAGGTCCCCACCAACCACCGCGACCAGAGCGCGGCGCCTCTCATCCCACGCAGCACACTCAGCGAGTGTGTGCTGCGCATATCCTCCACACACCCACTCATGGCACGCGGTGTTGGGCTCCCTGCGGGCTATTCTGTGCAGGTACCATCCGAAACAACCATGTCCGGACAGCACCTGCACTAGCCTGAACGTCAGGGAGCCCTGCTCCCTGGTGACCCACTTTTCCAGGACCGGGCGGACGGCGTCTATATGTAACGGCCATAGCGCTCGCCCGCCAGGTCCCGCCTCCATCGTTGCAGCACTTCCACTCTCGCCTCCCGCCTCCGCTTTTCGACTTCCATGGGAGCCGGAGGCTCCCCTATTTGTCTCCTCGCCGCCGTGAAACGATACACGGCGGCGAGCACCTCCGCCTCCAACTCCCACGGTGGGGAGCCGGCGAGCACGAAGGCCGCCCCCCGGACACCGACCGGTACCCGCGAATCGCCCTCAACGCCACAACACGCTGCGCAGCACGCAGCACGCGTTTGTTTTGAGCACTGAGGGCGTCCACCCAGATCGGTGCCCCGTAGACGGCCATACTACGGACGACTCCCTCTACAGCCGGCGGCAGCACGAACCCGGCCCCCCCGAGTTCGGTAGAAGATGACCCAGAGCCGCCGCCGCTCCCATTATCCGCGGTCCGAGCCCCACAAAGTGGGACTCGAACCGCCATCTTCCGTCCAGGCTGAGGCCCAGATATTTCATCTGGGCCCCAACCCGGATCCTACATCCGTCTATGGTTATGTTGGCCCCAGGGGGCGGACCGCACCGAGGCCCATGAAATAACAGGGCCTCGGTCTTTTCAACAGCCACCCTGAGGCCCAACCTCCTAATTCGCCCTACCACAAGGGCTACCCCTTCCGTAGCCAGGCGCTCTACCTCCAGCCAGTTCCCTCCCCGGGCTACGACCAGGGTGTCATCCGCATAGCAGAAGATGCGCACTCCCTTAGGGAGTGCGCCACGGAGCACCCAGTCGTAGCCTATGTTCCACAGGAGCGGTCCCAAGACCGACCCCTGTGGAACCCCACACCGTGCTTGGCGCTCGACCTTCATGCCCTGGCTGTCCACGTAGGCAACCCGTCTTTCGTTGAGGTAGTCGCCTAACAGCCGCCGCAGGTACAGAGGCACCCCAAAATACCGGTGACACCGCCAACAGCCTCTCCCCTTGACCTGTTACCTCCGTGGACAGCGATTTCAGGGCTGTGAGGGCGTCTACTGTGGATCGCCCTACCCTGAATCCGTACTGCCCGTCTGAAAGCTCCGACCCCAATTCCTTCATGTGTCGGACGACACGAGAAGCGATAATACGCTCAAGCATTTTCCCCGTGTCAACCAACAGCACAAGGGGCCGGTAAGACGACGGGCAGTCCGGAGGGCGACCCTCCTTCGCTAGGAGACACAATCGCCCCTCTTTCCAAAGATTCGGGAACCGTCCGACCGTTATGCATCGGTCGAACAGCTCCCGAAGCTCTCCGTCTAGATGGCCGAGCGCCAACAACAGTATTTGGCCCGGAACGCCATCCGGGCCAGGCGCCCTCCACTTCCTGCGGAGGCGCTCCACCACCAGCCCCATCTCCGAATCTGATACGGGATGGGGCAAGCTCGGCGTGACCGCAGTCCCAGCCCTAGGAGGCATTGGCGGGGGGGAAAACTCCGGAGGGTCCGGGAACAATGTTCCCACGACCCTCAACAACACCCCCGACTGAAGGGTCTCCGTTATCGGGGGCGCCTGGCCCCGAAACTTCTTCCTAGCCACCCTATATGGGCGCCCCCATGGACCCCGTCCAGCGTTTGGAGGAGCTCCTCCCAGGCCTCATCCTTGGCCCGACCTATGGCCACCTGCAGGGACTTCTTACATTCCCTGTAGGCGTCATATAGCCGGACCTCCTCCCCAGGCTGTCGACTGCGCCGCCGACGGCTATGCTGAAGCAGCCGCCGGGCCGCGGAGCAGGCCGCACGTAGATTTGCAATCTGCGGCGACCACCAGTACACCGCCCGTCTATTTTGCGGGCGGTTGTTGCTCCGCGGCATCGACGCATCGCACACCTCCGTGATAGCCGCACGGAAGCGGACTGCCGACGCGTCGATCTCCTCTGTTTCAGGAGCCGGTGACCGCCAGCTCTGCACACAAGCCGCCTCTTCAGCCATCTCTCGGTTGAAGCGGCCCACAACCCATCTAGGGAACGCTGCGCCTCCGCGTGGGCGAGCTATCCCACCCTCGGCGGAGGTGGAGACCTCGAACCGAATATATCGGTGGTCCGATAAGGTCTCCACCTCATCCAAAACTCGCCACTCATGCACACGGCGTGCGACAGACGGCGTGGCGAACGACACGTCCACCACCGACCCTCCGTTCTGTCGCACGCACGTAAACACTGTACCTCTGTTGCATTGAGATCGCCAAGCAGGACAATGGGAAGCGGTGACAGCCGCCTTACCACCTGCCCCAGGGAGTCAAGGAAAGCCTCGAACTCCACCAGGGCCCGGTTTGGGGAGAAATACACACCAATAATGGCGTATTCTCCCCTGGCGGCCGACACGTACCCAGCTCCCCTCTCCTTTACAGTAAGGGGCAAACCCGAGCTGTAGATCGCCACGGAGTCGTCCAGGGCCCCCGCCCAAAAAGGCTGGGCAGGGACATGGTACGGCTCCGCAGCGACCGTCACGCCAATGCCCCACTCCGCCACCGTCTGCACCAACAAATCCTGTGCAGTGGCGGAGTGGTTCAGGTTCGCCTGAAGGAAGCTTGTATGGTTGTGCTGCATCATTGGTCCATAGAAGTCTCCGTCCGAATCCGGTTCGCCGATGTCTCTCTTACTGCTCTTGGAGCAACGACCGTCCATCTCTTAGTGGCGGGGGGCTTGCAGCTATTCCCCCCCATGTAGTGATCGGCCGGGCGGCCAGCATCCGCACACACTGCACAGTGCATCTTCTCTGCTGTGCAGTTTATAGCAGCATGACCGGCCTCTCCACATCTAAAACATAGCGCCCCTCGGTCAGCTGCGACCTGGCACAACGGCCGGGTGTGACCCAATCCAAAGCACTTATAACACCGCAAGGGTTTTTCCTCCAGCGGCTGGATTCGGGCCACACTCCAGCCTATGAGGAGTCGTCCATCCTCTGCCAGTTTCCTGGCCCCGTCAACCGGGAGGGAAACGAAAACCACTCCACCCCCCCAGCCATTCCGACGAATGCTGCCGACCTTTATCTGCGTCAGATCACAGCCAGTCTTATTGGCAATAGTCGTAGCCACCTCCTGCCTCTCCACGGAATCATCCAGGCCAATCATTCTCAATTCCGCCTTCTTAATTGGTCTGGTCACCGTAGCTATGTCAACCAGTGCAATGTTCAGCCTCGTGGCCAGTCCAGCAGCCTTTTCCTCGCCACCCGAGCCAGGAAGCTCAATAATTCTTGCCCCTGTGGCGGTTTCCCTCACCTTGATGCTGTCAATCTCCAGCTCCGCCAAAGGGACCGCACCCCGCGCCTGCATCAGGGCCGCACTATAGCTTACGCCCCTCGCGACCGCCTCAGGCTTCAGGGTGAGAACCACTGCAGCCGATCGCGGTTTAGTGGGCAGCTTTGGCTTAGCCCCCGTCGTCTTCTTTGCAGGCGTTGTAGCCACAGCTGCAGCCACCGGCGCTGCAGGGGCCTTTGGCGCTACAGGAGTCTTTTTCTTCTTCCGGCGTGCCACCACCGACCACGCCTCCACATCTGTCGAAGCTTGGGTGGCAGTAGCCGAGCCTGGGAGTGCGGCCCACTCCATGCCCAACGGCCGTGGGCCAGTGGCAGGTGCTGCCGTCACCACCCCACTATCAGCCCGGGTTCCTTGAACCGGGGTAGGCGTAGCTGACCTAGCCCTTATTGATCTTGACCCAGAGGGTCCACGAGGCCTAGCACCTGCCGGTGCTATTGCCCTCTTGTCCACCGCTAATGGTGGACGAATTATCGGCGCTGGTAACAGCCTGTCCTCTAGGTTTTCTAGCCTCGCACTCAGCATTTGACCAACAGAGGACAGGAGTGAGCCCTTCAAAGAGTCCACCGCCTCAGCCAAGGCCTTCTGCCATTCAACAGCAGGAGGATCCACAGGCGGCGGAGGAGGTGGTGGGGGCATAGCCTGTCGAGCATTCGCCTCCTTCCTCCATGCCGCAACTTCGGCTTTGAGATTCTCCACTTGCCTGTGGAGCGTTTTGGTCTCCCGCCTGAGTCGGATAGCTTCGTCGCTCTCCGAACGTTCGAGGAGTGCCTCAACAACCTCCTGTAAATACTTTGCCGCACCCTTCAATTCCTTGATGCAAGTTCCTTTTAAATTCCCGGACTTGCGACAAACTGCCAAAATTGAGCCCACTTTATTGACCGTGTTGCCCCGCGGCATCGACGCGTCGCAGACCGCCGTAAGGGCCTTACGGAAACGGCCCGCGATCGCGTCGATATCTTCCTCACTGGGAGCCGGCGCACGCCAGCTCTGGACGATGGCCGCCTCTTCAGCAAGCTGCCGATTGAGGCGGCCCACCACCCATCGGGGGAAGTTAGCCCCCCCCGGAGCCCGGCGCGCCGGCACCTCTGAGGAGGTGGAGACCCCAAACCGGATATACCGGTGGTCTGACAGGGTCTCCACCTCCTCCAGCACTCTCCAATCCTGCACACGGCGTGCGACAGACGGCGTGGCGAAGGAGACGTCCACCACGGACCCTCCGTTCTGTCGCACGCACGTGTGCACAGTCCCTCGGTTGAGGAGGGACAGCCCAGCCTGGACTGCCCACTCCTCCACCACTGCCCCTCTAGGGTCCGTGACAACCGCTCCCCATGCCCGTGACTTGGCGTTAAAGTCGCCAAGCAGGACAATGGGGAGCGGTGACAGCCGCCTAACCACCGGCCCCAGGGAGTTGAGGAACACCTCGAACTCCCTCAGGGGCCGGTTGGGGGAGAAATAGACCCCCACCACACCGTATCCCCCCCAGGCGGCAGCCACGAACCCCGAGCCCCTCTCCTTGAAGGAGAGGGGGGACCCCCTACAATAAATTGCCACGGAGCCGTCAATGTCACCCGCCCAATAAGGTTGGGCAGGGACACAGTACGGCTCCGCAGCCACCGCAATATTGATACTCCACTCCGCCACTGATTGCACAAATAGGTCTTGTGCAGTGGCGGAGTGGTTAAGATTCCCCTGGAGGCAGTTGGTACGGTTGTGCTGCATTACCGAGCCGTACCAACTACCTCCGACCTAGGCCTCCCAAGACCAGCCCCAGGGGGCCTCCTCTTGGGTGATGGGGGCTTACACTTCGTCCCCCCCATATAATGGTCCGCTGGTTTTCCAGCGGCGGCGCATACGGCGCAGTGCAGCTTGGTTGCTGCACACTCTGCCGCCGCATGGCCAGGCCCCCCACACCTGTAACACAGGGCGCTCCTATCGTCCATGGCCTCGCACATCGGGCGAGTGTGGCCCAGGCCCATACACCTGAAACACCTCAGGGGTTTCTCCTGCAGCGGTTGGACCCGGGCCACACTCCAGCCAACGAGAAAGCGCCCCGCCTCTGCCAACTTTTTGGCTTCAGCCACGGGGAGTGACACTAGTGCCACTCCCCCACCCCAATCCTGCCGGATGGATCCAACCCTAATGAGGGCCGGCTCACATCCGGTCTTTTGCGCAACGGTGACCTTTAATTCATCCTGGCTCACGGAGTCATCAATGCCGATGATCCGAAGCTCCGCCCGTTTGACTGGCCTGGATATCACTGCCACTTCCGCAAGAGCTACTTGCAACTGCGCAGCCAGGCCAGCCGCCTTTGTTTCACCCTCAGAGCCGCTGATCTCGATCAGCCTGGCTCCAGCGGCGGTCGTGCGGAGCTTCAGTTCATCTATCCCAACTTCCCCCAGCTTGACCACCTCCCTCGCCCTTAAGACGGCCGCCGAATAGGAAACGCCCCTCGCCACAGCCTCCGGCTGCAACGTTATCATAACAGCCGCCGACTGTGGCACGGAAGGCATCTTCGGCAGAGCCCCCTTCCTGCCACCCTTCTTTTTAGGCGCGGGAGCAGCTATCAGCGCAGCTGGGGCCTTGTTCTTTTTCTTTTTCGGCCGACGGACCACCGTGGTCCAGGCCTCCAAATCAACCTCCGATGGGGCCCGAGAAGCTTCATGCCCCGGGAGAGCGGGCCACTCCGTATGTGATGGAGTGGGAGTGGGCGTAGCCGTTCTCTCAGGCCTTATCCGGGACGCGAGTCGGGGCCTTTTAGCTCCTGATGGAGAAGGCCTCGCACTAGTACTGGCAGAGCTGGGAAGGACAGTTCGAGCGGAAGAACTGCGCCTTGCTGCAGGTTGCCTTTTATCACTCGCCAGCGGTGGGCGCCTGACCTGTTTTGGAAGGAGCCGTCCATCCACTTCCAGGCTGTCGAATCGGGCGTCTATGACTTCCCCAACAGCGGAGCGAATGGACCGCTCCAATCCAACCACCGCGTCCGCCAAGGCCTTTTCCCAGCAAGGGGGAGGCACCTCATTCCGCTCTGGCTGCAAAGGAGGAGGAGGAGGAGGAGGCGGCATAATCAGCCTCGAATCAGCCTCCCGCTTCCACGCAAGGACCTCTTTCTTGAGGTCATCGACTTGCTTACGGAGCACCCTTGTTTCCCTCCCAAGGCGGGCTGTCTCCTTACTGACGGTGCGTTCCATAAGCGCTTCAACCACCTCTTTTAGTTCTTTGGCCGCCCCTTTGAGAGCCTTGATTGCCGTCCCCTTCAAGTTTCCAGAGGTGCGGCAAACCTCCAAAATGGTGGACACCCCACCCTCCGTGCGCGTCCTTAGTGCTTCAGCATCTAAGGAATTTGCACTGGTATCCCCCTCAGCGTCATCATTGCCCCCACTGACTTCGACATTTGCGCCCCTTTCACCATCTCTTTCCTTCAGATAGGAATCTTCAGCGCAGGTTTTCTTAAGAATTGAGCGACCCGCGCTTCTTGATCGCCCTGAAAACCGTGCCGTTCCTCTTTTGGCCATGTTTTGTTTGGGCACTTTTTCCTCATCTTCTTCTACCTCCAATGCCGCAAACCGGGACCCATAAGTCCGCTTCCCTGTCCCCCCAACCACACCAGAAACCTCGCCGGATGACACGGTCGAGATTTGTGAGATCTCGTCGATGACGTCATCGAGATATAGGACGTTTTCTATCTCCAGCCCATCACTGAGCGGCAAATCGGCCCGTTTGCTCCCTTCTTCATTATTCTTACTACTATGTCTTACACTAATTTTTTTTTGTTTTGGTAAAGTTTGGCTCATTGTTTATCCCACGAGTATGGGGGAAAAAACGGTCCACCCAGGCAGTGCCCCCGTTACCTGGGTAAGCCTAGCGTAACCCATCAGAGAGTCGGCCGGTTCTCTGACGGGGGTCGCACTAAAGACTGATCAACCCATCAGCCATGCATCCTCTCGCGGTGCGCCGCCGCTTAGGATTGGGGTAATTTTTTATAGAGGTTTGCTTCCTCGCGGTCCGGGCGGTTAAGCCAAGACCCTCGGTCCCATACGAAGCAGCGAGACATGACCACGACACTCCGATGGGATTACGAGAACGGCGGTTGTAAGTGAGGTAAAATATACCCCCCTTACCTGCCTGATGGCAGTGTACGTGCACATCAAGCCCACCAACGCCACGTCTGTTGGCCCCCTCTGATATGCAGAGGGATGCCAGACGAGGCCCCCACTCGTCAGGTATTAGCCGCCGGCCGAAAAGCGGCCGACGTTGCCCGGGATGCACCACGCGGAGGTTCCTGACTCGCACCCCAACCTAACCTTTTTTTTTACGTGGAGAAACCCATCATGGGTACACACCCGCCCGGGGGGACGAGTGGTTATGTGAGACTCCTACTCACTAAAACTCCACGGTGTACCATCCGCCGCCATAGTAGGGCGACGCGGGCAATGCGGTTGCAATCTGCCGCGACGGCCCGGCGGCTGGCCCTAGTCGGGCCCCGGCGCTAAAGAGAGACAGTCTGGTACAACCCCGACTGTCTCTCAGACGGCTGGACCAGTGCAATGGGAAGACGGGCCCCCCGACCCGTCTCAACTTGGGGAACTCGCGTAACATTAAGACGGAGATAAAAAAGGAAGTGCAGAGTGCAGTCGATCGCCTTTTCCAATTAGTAAAAGAGGCCGAAGCCAGTGCTAAGGAGGGCAACAAAGGAAAAGGCACGGGAAAAGTATCTCTCCCCTCCCCCTCCCCCCCCCCCCCCCCCTTAGGGATACTTCACCCCCGCGGGACCAAACTTGGACATTTTTGACCGTACAGACCCGTGCTTGGTGTTGCTGGATTCGGGGAGGAAAGACCAATTGACTGACCAAAACACATTTTTGGATTTTGAATTTGTTTGTTTTACATAAAAATATTTTAATAAAATTTTAAGAAAAATATTGTACAGGTGTAATTCTGGTGTTTAAGAGTATAGTATATAGTTCAGGAATTAGATATATGTTGTTTCGACGCTAGGACTGATTAATTTTAAGTAGAAAAATTTTACAACAGGACATTAATTACCCAAATTTTATTGTACTGACATATTTTTATCTTAGTAGTAGTTTTTACAAATTTAATTTATATAATATTTCGTAGATTTTAATAATTTGATGTTAGTTATTTTGGTTTCTGTTCTTTGACTGATTAATTTTAAGTAGAAAAATTTTACAACAGGACATTAATTACCCAAATTTATTTTATTGACAAATTTTAATCTTAGTAGTAGCTTTACAAATTTAATTTATATAATATTTTGTAGATTTTAATAATTGATTTTTATTTTGGTTTCTGTTCTTTGAATTGAATACTGATTAATTTTAAGTAGAAAAATTTTACAACGGGACATTACTCAGATTAATTTTACAAAATACTGACAGATTTTAATAATTTTAGTAGTAGTTATAAAAGTTTAAATTGACATTACAGATTTTAACAATTCATTTTATTAACAGTTGACAATTATTTATTTCTGCTCTTTAATATAATATAGATTTACAAAAAGAAAAAAAAATGTCTACGCTACGCAAGCATCCAGGGATCAAGATCATAAAACCAAAAAGTGACAACGAAACTACACAGAGACGGATGCGACCTAGTGATGAAAGCGCCAAACGCAGGTCTAGCGACACAGAGAGCACGCTACTCAAAAATGTGCTAAACAAAAACGCGGCTAGCGTGGCGCGCTCTAAAGATACACCTGCGGTCGCATCTATGGGGGAGAAGGAGGTGGTTTCAGTGGATGTCGAGGGAGGCCACGACAAACAAAGCCCAAATACAGTAAGAGCGCCAGTAGGACTGGGCTCAGTGGGCTCCTTGCAGCCTACCTTTGGTGCGTGCCCAGACATGTCGGATGGGGAATGGGGGGATGACTCATCTGGGGGCGAGACCGTTCCCTCAAAGCCTGGTAGGCTTAGCATGCTCCCTACCATAAAGGGTAGGGTGGGCGTGGCGCTCGATATGGCCAAAATAAGAGCCACGGAGTTCCTCCAGGCGGGGAAAAGTGCGGCAGAAAGTTCCGGCAACCTTAAGAAGGAAATAAAGGCGGAGATCCTGGAGTCACTGGAGGGCTTATATGTCACCGCCCTCGAGCTGGTGGACTCCCGGAGCAGGCACAAGGTGCAGGCGGAGCGCGCGCGAGCCGAAGGGGCAAGAGAGCTTGCGTGGGCAGAGCGCGCGCACGACAAGCAGCTGGCGGCACTCGTGGAGAGCCACGAGCGAACGGTGGGTTCGCTCACCAAACACGTAGAGTCCCTGGTGAGCGAACTAGGGGTCCTTCGTTCGTGGCTCGATTATGAGGTGGCCGACCCCCTAAAGTCGCTCCGGGGGGTGCAGGAGGGGATTGAGGATCTCCGCCGGAGACCTATAAACAGGACGGAGGCTTGCCCCATGAAGCCGGAGGAGCTCAGCAGGATCGCGGAGGGAGCGGCTCGATTGCAGGAATCGGTGACGCGCCTGGAGGTGGGTCTGGATGGACTACCAGGGCGCGTCGGCGAGTGCATCGTCATGCCTGCTCCCCCACCCCCCCTTCCCTCAAACCCAGAATATGGGCAACATCTGGAGAATATCAGGGCCACAGTAGAGCAAGTAAAAGATAGATTAGAACAGGTCGCGGATCAGCCGGGGCTGAGGAGCGTATGTGCCGGGACTGAGACCCTCAGGGATCTCATGGGGCCTGTAACGTCAAAGATTGACACAGTGCTCCATGAGGTCCGCGAGATGGGGTGTCCGGCGGTGGCTCCTCAGTTAGACCGGCAGACTCTGGGGGCCGAGATGGCCATGTCGGGCACGAACAACGCCATTGATGGCGGGGGGGTCACTATAGCCGCCCCTATGGTACGCGCCCATACAAGGGGTGCCACGTATGCCCAGGTCTCTGCGCTACCAAAGCGCTCGCCACCCTCTGCGACACTTATAGTGTCATCTAGGGACCCTCGCGATACCAGCGAGGGTGTCCTTAGCACTATTCAGAGGGTGGCAAACACCCAGGTCACGGGTGCTAGGGTGGACGCGGTCAGGAAGGCCAAAAACCAAAAGGTCGTTCTGCGATGCCGCGCCGAAGAGGATGCGCGGAAGATGGCGGGGCAGTTGCGGACGGCCTCGGCTGGACTGACCGTGGAAACCCCAAAAAATAAGAACCCCCTTGTTGAAATCAGGGGGGTTTTACAGGCTTATAGTGACAGGGAGATCCTAGATAATCTAAAGGGACAAAATAAAGACCTATTCCGTGACCTGGAGGTCAAGGACCGGGGCATACAGGTTAGGTACCGTAAAAGGGCGCGGAACCCATTGGAATGCCACCCAGTCTTGGAGGTCGCGCCGAAGCTCTGGCACAGGTTGGTGGACGCAGGTAGGGTGCATATTGGTATCCTGTACCGACCGGTGCAGGACCAGACGCCCCTGGTGCAGTGCACATGCTGTCTGGGGTACGGGCACAGTAGGAAGTCGTGCCCGTCCTCAGAAGAATCGTGTGTGCATTGTGTCAGTCACCACAGGAGGGGCGAGTGCCCAAGTAGGGCGGAGGGGAAGCCCCCTACCTGCGTGAATTGCCGGAGGGCAAAGCGGCCCCAGGAGGAGTCCCACCATACGGCATTCCACGATGAATGCCCGGAACGCCTAAAGTGGGACTCCATAGCAAGATCACGGGTGGCATATTGTTAAGGGCACCCTTTCGGTTAACATCTCGGATACTACTGAGCGGGTTACAGAGTCGCCCCGGATAGTGATGGCGCAAGCCAACCTGCAGAGATCTAAACTGGCCACGGCGGAGCTGCAGTGCTGGGCTTCTCGTGGGGGTGCCGCAGTGGCCCTTGTCCAAGAACCGTATACCGGTACGACAGGGTCAATACGGCAAGCTCCGAACACGAGAGTCATTCAGAGCGCTGCTAGTGCTACGGAACCAGTGAAGGCGGCTATTATAATCTATGGGGACAAGGTCAGAGTGATCGTGGACCCACAGATTATCGATCACAATATAGCCGCCGTGATCCTGCAATCGGGCAACCTATCACTAGGGGTGGTCTCTGTCTACTTCGAGCCAAATGAACCTATTGAACCGTACATTTTACGACTCGAGGGAATCTGCAACAAGTTAGGGGTGCAGAACCTGATAGTTGGGGGGGACATAAATGCAAAAAGCTTGTGGTGGGGTAGCAGCACCTGTGACTACAGAGGGGAGGCTTACTGCTCCTTTCTGGACGCGGCTGGGCTGCATATACTCAATGAGGGCACGAAGCCCACTTTTCAGGTCGTCAGGGGGGGCAGCTTGTGTACAAGCATTGTAGACGTTACCGTCTGCAGCCCCTCCCTAATCGGCAGGATTGATGATTGGAAAGTTGATGAAGATTTGACATCATCCGACCACAACGCTATTACCTTCTCGATACGGGTGGACGCGCCTATGCTTAGTCATAGACCGTCTACCACCCGTATCTATAACACAAGGAAGGTGGTGTGGTCGGAGTTTTCATCAGCTTTCCAGGAGAAACTGTCCGATAGGAGCTTGACGGCGGGCAAGGTGGAGGGAGTGACCAGCATTGAGGGTTTGGAGGCAGTCGTGTCTGAATACCTCACCTGTCTTGGGGACACTTGTGATCAAGTAATCCCTAAGGTAGTTGGGCCAAAAGGAGTGGCTCGTCCCCCCTGGTGGTCGCAGGAGCTGGACTGCCTTAAAAGGGAGGTCGCGCGGAGGAAGAGACGGATCCGCTGCGCCGCCCCCACTCGTCGGCAGTATGTTGTCTCCAGCTATCTTGATACCCTGGAGGAGTTTAAGAGGAAGGTGGCAGAAGCCCAGACCGGGAGTTGGAAGAAGTTCTGCTCAACACAGGAGCGACAAAGCATGTGGGACGGGATTTACAGGGTCCTTAGGAGAACTGAGCGGAGGCGAGAGGAGGTCCTGCTCACGGACGCGAATGGGACTACATTAGACCCGAGGGCGTCCGTTGAGCTTCTTGCCTCTACGCTCTTTCCGATGGACTCTGCGGACAATGAGTCCCCTGCTCAAAAGGCGGTGAGGGCGGTGACTGAGGGGCTCCGACTTGACAGGAATCGGAGTCTATCTGCGGCGGATCCACCATTTTCCCATGAGGAATTAACGAGGGTTTGCAATGAGCTAAACCCTCGGAAAGCCCCGGGGGGTGATGGATTCACTGCTGACATATGGACGCATGCGGTTAGAGGGGGGGAAGTGGGATTGTTCTTGGCAATTGTTAACAAGTGCCTCGAAATGTCACATTTCCCTCGTCCGTGGAAGACTGCATGCGCGTGTATACTCCGAAAACCGGGAAGGGAGGACTACACTAAACCGAAGTCGTACCGCCCGGTTGGCCTCTTGCCGGTGTTGGGCAAGATCTTGGAGAAACTCCTGGCACGACGCTTGCGCTGGCATCTGCTTCCACATCTCAGCGTGCGGCAATATGGGTTCATGCCCCAGCGTAGTACGGAAGGGGCCCTCTATGATCTGATGACGCATATAAGGACGAAGATGGCGGAAAAGGAGATTGTGGTCCTGGTGTCGTTGGATATAGAAGGGGCCTTCGATAACGCTTGGTGGCCTGCGCTGAAGTCCCAGCTCGTAGTAAAAGGGTGCCCAAAGAACTTGTATGGTATAGTCTTGTCGTACCTTGTGGACCGGAGAATCGAGCTAGTTTACACTGGAGAACGGGTGAGTCGAGAGTCTTCAAAGGGTTGCGTCCAGGGTTCCATTTTGGGACCAACCTTTTGGAACCTTATACTCGACTCCCTGTTGGTGGAGCTAGTGTCCATGGGAGTGTACTGTCAGGCATTTGCGGACGATGTTGTCCTAATCTTCTCCGGGAAGGAGGTCAGGTCTATACAGGAGAACGCGGCCCTAACTCTGCAGACTGCGATGGACTGGGGCGTCAGAAATAAGCTTTCCTTCGCACCACATAAGACCAAGGCAATGGTCCTAACAAGGAGGCTTAAGTTTGACGCTCCAGTCATTATCATGGGCGGAGTAAGGGTGCCGCTGGAAACCGAGATTCGACTGTTAGGCCTGATCATCGATGACAAGCTCACTTTTGGGGCACATGTCACTGCTGCCTGTAAGAAGGCTGCGGACATCTATAAGCAGTTGGCATGTGCGGCAAAGGTGAGCTGGGGTCTGAACTCGGAGATTGTTAGGATAATATACGTTGCGGTGATAGAGCCTATCGTGCTGTACGCAGCAAATGTTTGGGGCCCTGCAGCGGATAAAATCTCGCTGCGGAAAAAACTGGGCTCACTGCAGAGGGGCTTCGCCCAGAAAATCTGCAGGTTGTACCGCACGGTATCGCTGACCGCGGCAATAGTTCTGGCAGACTTGCTTCCGTTGGACCTCCGTGCCCAAGAGGTGCATAAGCTATACCGTATCAAGAGGGGCGAGCTCCTGGACGAGATCGTGGTCGGTCGAGAAATGGAGCGGCCAGTAACCTTCGCTGAGTACCCTCATCCGGTGGAGTGCGAAGGAGAAAGGTATGAGAGCATGGAAGCCCCTCCGGAGTCGGGCGGCTCCGCTATCTTCACGGATGGTAGTAAGATAGATAGTGGAGTAGGAGCCGCCTTGACCTGGTGGAGGGAGGGGCAAGAGGCCAGGTTCTCTACTTTTCGCCTGGAGTCCTTCTGCACGCTTTTCCAGGCAGAGCTATATGCGTTGTATAGAGCGGTACAGGCGGTTAAAAAGGCTAGGGACGAGGATGTCAGCATCTACAGCGACTCTAAGTCGTCGCTGGAGATGCTGGCAAACCCGGCCCCGCCACACCGCCTGGCTCTTGCAATGCAGCTGGCTCTCCGGGAGATCCGTGCAGGGGGAAGATCCGTTCGACTGCACTGGGTTATGGCTCATGTCGGCACCGCGGGTAACGAGCGAGCCGACCAATTGGCGAAGAGAGCTGCCCACAAAAAATCGGTGGCTGACTATGATCGGTATCCGGTGTCTTATGCAAAGAAGATAATACGAGAGGAGACTGTCCTTAAGTGGCAGGTACGCTACGAGTCCTCTGACACGGGCGAGGTGACGCGGGCCTTCTTCCCTAGTGTGGCTGATGCACACCGTGTGGTGAGGAAGGACAAACTGTTACCCGCCCATGTCCAGGCAATCACAGGCCACGGAGGATTCGCTGCGTACTTGCACCGCTTCAAAATTAAGGACAGTCCCGCGTGTGAATGCGACCCGGATATTGCCGAGACAATCTTTCACCTAATTATAGGTTGTCCACGTTTCGGCTCGTCCAGGTATGACCTCGAACAAAGGCTAGGCTGTAGGGTGGACCTCGGCACGTTATCAGTTTGGATGGCGGAGGATGACGCTAGAACTAAATTCATGGAATTTATGGAAAAGGTAGTGAATGCGGCTAAGAGGAGAAATAAATAAGAATTATTGCATATTGTACAGAAATTTGGATTAAATGATTGTTTGTCAGTGTTTTTATGGTTTGACTATTTTGACTATTTTGACTATTGACTTTTGTTGACTTGTTATATGAATGTTTGTATTGTCGTAGATTATAAATTTTATACACACTTATATAAGTCGGATTTTTACACCGTGATGAATTGTAACCTATACTCTGATATGTATTGTAAGATTATTGTATTTAGTTGTAAGAATTGAATAAAGAATGCGAAAATAAATAAAGGGAGATGTATAGGAATGGGGAACTAGAGGATAAGTAGAAGTAAAGAAAAATAGGAAATTGAGAATGCGAAAAATTATTTTAACTGTATAAAAGATCTCTGATTATGTTAGAGGCACATGGGGACTTTGGAGAAACCCGTCATGGGTACACACCCGCCCGGGGGGACGAGTGGTTATGTGAGACTCCTACTCACTAAAACTCCACGGTGTACCATCGGCCGCCATAGTGGGACGCGCGGGCACTGCGGATGCAATCTGCCGCGACGCCCCGGCGGCTGGCCCCAGTCGGGCCCCGGCGCTAAAGAGAGACAGTCTGGTACTACCCCAACTGTCTCCCAGACGGCTGAGCCAGTGCAATGGGAAGACGGGCCCCCCGACCCGTCTCCCCTTGGTTCAGCAATGGTGACGGAAGGAGGCGAAAAACACTCCCTCCTAACACCCAACGTCTACGCTACCCCCCCTACGGAGGTGGTGGTGGTGCAGGCGGTGCCCTTCCTCTCTTTTCAGGGGGCCTACATTGGGCGCCCCCCATGTAATGCCCCGCCGGCCTTCCGGCGTCGGCACACAAGGCGCAGTGCAGCTTTTCAGCAGTGCACGCTTGCGCCTTGTGGCCAGGCTCTCCGCATCGGAAGCACAGTGCTCCTCTATTGACCGCCGTTGATGGGCAGAGCGGACGCGTGTGGCCTACCTCCATGCAGCGGTAACACCGCATGGGCCCACCCTCCAGGAGGCGCACACGAGCCGCACTCCACCCGACCAGGAGGCGACCCGCCTCCACCACTACCTTGGCAGCGGCCACAGGTAACGCAAGATGGACTGCGCCGCTGCCCCTGCCATAGGTGTTAATAGAGCCAGCCCTGATAAGAGCCGGCTCACAACTCCCCTTAGTCGCTGCAGCCGCAACGACTTCCTCCACCGAGACGGATTCATCCAGTCCTATGACTCGGATATGGGCCCTTTTAACGGGCCGAGCCACCACAGCCAACCCCGACAACTCTTCCTGGAGGCGCTCCGCCAGCCTATCGGCCTGCTCCGAACTTTGATCCCCCCGAATCTCTATAATCCTGGATCCAGTGGCAGAGGGGCGCCACGAGAAATCCTCTATACCGAGCTCTGCCATACTCACTCGGTCCCTCGCTTCTAAAAGAGCATCCTTATAGCTAAATCCCTCCGCCACAGCTCCCGGCTGCAGCGTAATAACAACCGCAGCCGAGCGCGGTGTCGAAGGGAGCTTCGCCCTTGGTTTAGGCTTAGGCTTGCCTCCAGGTGGGATGGAAGCCGCTACCATCGGAGCCTTAGTTGGCTTCTTGTTTCGGCGTCGGCGACGAGCTACAATTGTCCACTCCCCGTCAGGCATCACTGGAGGAGCAGGAGCAGGAGCGGATCCAGGGAGCGGTTCGCAGTGTACTCCCTTCGGACCGGTAGTCACCGCGGGGAGAGTCCTTGCCAACTTAGGTCCTGCAGTCTTAGCCCTTACAGGCTTGGGTACTGTGGGCCTGGGAGTCGCCTTGCGGTTTGCATTCAAAGGTGGGCGGACCACCTTAGCGGGCAGGAGACGGTCTCCTAACGCCTCAATCTGGGCGGACATTGCCTCACCCAAGGAGAGCCGAAGCGACCGCTCCATGCGCACCATGTGATCCGCCAATACGTCTTGCACGTTCTGCGGCAAAGATTGTTCTTCCTGACTGGAAGACTCCGGCCGCAGTACCGGCACTGCTGGCGGAGGTATAGCATCTGCCCTGCCACGTAGAGCAGCGAGCTCCGCCTTCAGCTCTACCACTTCTTCGCGAAGTTTCCGCGTTTCTCGCCGCAAGAGTAAAGTCTCTTCCGCCACCGTGCGCGTAAGCGCAGTTGCCATCACCTCCTGGAGGGTTCTAGCTGCCTCCTTGAGCGCCTTTATGCACGTACCCTTGAGGTTGCTAGACACTCTGCATACCTCAAGGATAGTGTCAACTTTACTGGTCGCCAGAGCCCTCAGGCTCTCCGGGTCGAGAGCCTCAATGTCTAGAGGCGGCTCTGCAGGTAACTTCTGCAGAGTGTTACCGCGGACAGAGGAACTCTCATCACGCGACTCAACCGCACCCCCTGGAACACTCGTTGACCTAGTTGAACCACCCCGGTCACGTGCTCTTCCTCTCTGGGCCGTTGTTACCTTACTAGGCGTAGCGTCCTCACCAGTAACACCCGGTTTATCTTCGTGTGTCCGCTTCCTTTCAGACACAGCTTCCGTCGTTGTAATATCGGGGCTCTCAGACCAGTGTCTGACCGAAAAACGGTCCAGTGAGAGATCCCTGAGAATCCGAACAACAGGCTGATCAGTAGCCAGTGTGCGTTTGTCCGTAGTCGTCATTTTCTTGATGGAATCGGTTTCCCGTGTTCTTGCCGTAGTCGTAGTTTTATCGGAGTCGCGCAAAATTTTGCCCCCCCAGAAAACGTGGGGCAGCCCGAGCTATGCTCGGGGAGGGATTCTCCCTTGCGGGTACCCTCCTGGGGTAGTTTATTCTTAACTATTTTGACTATTGACTTTTGTTGACTTGTTATATGAATGTTTGTATTGTCGTAGATTATAAATTTTATACACACTTATATAAGTCGGATTTTTACACCGTGATGAATTGTAACCTATACTCTGATATGTATTGTAAGATTATTGTATTTAGTTGTAAGAATTGAATAAAGAATGCGAAAATAAATAAAGGGAGATGTATAGGAATGGGGAACTAGAGGATAAGTAGAAGTAAAGAAAAATAGGAAATTGAGAATGCGAAAAATTATTTTAACTGTATAAAAGATCTCTGATTATGTTAGAGGCACATGGGGACTTTGGAGAAACCCGTCATGGGTACACACCCGCCCGGGGGGACGAGTGGTTATGTGAGACTCCTACTCACTAAAACTCCACGGTGTACCATCGGCCGCCATAGTGGGACGCGCGGGCACTGCGGATGCAATCTGCCGCGACGCCCCGGCGGCTGGCCCCAGTCGGGCCCCGGCGCTAAAGAGAGACAGTCTGGTACTACCCCAACTGTCTCCCAGACGGCTGAGCCAGTGCAATGGGAAGACGGGCCCCCCGACCCGTCTCCCCTTGGTTCAGCAATGGTGACGGAAGGAGGCGAAAAACACTCCCTCCTAACACCCAACGTCTACGCTACCCCCCCTACGGAGGTGGTGGTGGTGCAGGCGGTGCCCTTCCTCTCTTTTCAGGGGGCCTACATTGGGCGCCCCCCATGTAATGCCCCGCCGGCCTTCCGGCGTCGGCACACAAGGCGCAGTGCAGCTTTTCAGCAGTGCACGCTTGCGCCTTGTGGCCAGGCTCTCCGCATCGGAAGCACAGTGCTCCTCTATTGACCGCCGTTGATGGGCAGAGCGGACGCGTGTGGCCTACCTCCATGCAGCGGTAACACCGCATGGGCCCACCCTCCAGGAGGCGCACACGAGCCGCACTCCACCCGACCAGGAGGCGACCCGCCTCCACCACTACCTTGGCAGCGGCCACAGGTAACGCAAGATGGACTGCGCCGCTGCCCCTGCCATAGGTGTTAATAGAGCCAGCCCTGATAAGAGCCGGCTCACAACTCCCCTTAGTCGCTGCAGCCGCAACGACTTCCTCCACCGAGACGGATTCATCCAGTCCTATGACTCGGATATGGGCCCTTTTAACGGGCCGAGCCACCACAGCCAACCCCGACAACTCTTCCTGGAGGCGCTCCGCCAGCCTATCGGCCTGCTCCGAACTTTGATCCCCCCGAATCTCTATAATCCTGGATCCAGTGGCAGAGGGGCGCCACGAGAAATCCTCTATACCGAGCTCTGCCATACTCACTCGGTCCCTCGCTTCTAAAAGAGCATCCTTATAGCTAAATCCCTCCGCCACAGCTCCCGGCTGCAGCGTAATAACAACCGCAGCCGAGCGCGGTGTCGAAGGGAGCTTCGCCCTTGGTTTAGGCTTAGGCTTGCCTCCAGGTGGGATGGAAGCCGCTACCATCGGAGCCTTAGTTGGCTTCTTGTTTCGGCGTCGGCGACGAGCTACAATTGTCCACTCCCCGTCAGGCATCACTGGAGGAGCAGGAGCAGGAGCGGATCCAGGGAGCGGTTCGCAGTGTACTCCCTTCGGACCGGTAGTCACCGCGGGGAGAGTCCTTGCCAACTTAGGTCCTGCAGTCTTAGCCCTTACAGGCTTGGGTACTGTGGGCCTGGGAGTCGCCTTGCGGTTTGCATTCAAAGGTGGGCGGACCACCTTAGCGGGCAGGAGACGGTCTCCTAACGCCTCAATCTGGGCGGACATTGCCTCACCCAAGGAGAGCCGAAGCGACCGCTCCATGCGCACCATGTGATCCGCCAATACGTCTTGCACGTTCTGCGGCAAAGATTGTTCTTCCTGACTGGAAGACTCCGGCCGCAGTACCGGCACTGCTGGCGGAGGTATAGCATCTGCCCTGCCACGTAGAGCAGCGAGCTCCGCCTTCAGCTCTACCACTTCTTCGCGAAGTTTCCGCGTTTCTCGCCGCAAGAGTAAAGTCTCTTCCGCCACCGTGCGCGTAAGCGCAGTTGCCATCACCTCCTGGAGGGTTCTAGCTGCCTCCTTGAGCGCCTTTATGCACGTACCCTTGAGGTTGCTAGACACTCTGCATACCTCAAGGATAGTGTCAACTTTACTGGTCGCCAGAGCCCTCAGGCTCTCCGGGTCGAGAGCCTCAATGTCTAGAGGCGGCTCTGCAGGTAACTTCTGCAGAGTGTTACCGCGGACAGAGGAACTCTCATCACGCGACTCAACCGCACCCCCTGGAACACTCGTTGACCTAGTTGAACCACCCCGGTCACGTGCTCTTCCTCTCTGGGCCGTTGTTACCTTACTAGGCGTAGCGTCCTCACCAGTAACACCCGGTTTATCTTCGTGTGTCCGCTTCCTTTCAGACACAGCTTCCGTCGTTGTAATATCGGGGCTCTCAGACCAGTGTCTGACCGAAAAACGGTCCAGTGAGAGATCCCTGAGAATCCGAACAACAGGCTGATCAGTAGCCAGTGTGCGTTTGTCCGTAGTCGTCATTTTCTTGATGGAATCGGTTTCCCGTGTTCTTGCCGTAGTCGTAGTTTTATCGGAGTCGCGCAAAATTTTGCCCCCCCAGAAAACGTGGGGCAGCCCGAGCTATGCTCGGGGAGGGATTCTCCCTTGCGGGTACCCTCCTGGGGTAGTTTATTCTTAAATTTTGCCTTATCCATCGCTATTTACTTAAACGTCTGTTTGCGGTACGCCTGCCGGTACCGGTATAAAAGCTACCGATCCCGCCAGCCGCTGTCCGGAACTGGGCCCTTGGGGCTCAAATTGAGCCCTCATCGGCCCCAGCCCGGTACTGGGTGCGCCGCGCACATGCCACACCCAGGAGCTTTTAATGGCCCTCCAGCCGGCGCTCCTCCATAGTCCCGCGTCGCCCTACTATGGCGGTGGATGGTACACCGTGGAGTTTTAGTGAGTAGGAGTCTCACATAACCACTCGTCCCCCCGGGCGGGTGTGTACCCATGATGGGTTTCTCCACGTTAAAAAAAAAAAAAAAAAAAAACCCCGCTCCAACCTAACCTAACCTAACTTTTTTTTTTTTTTTTTCAGACAGACAGACAGGCAGACTTAGAAGACTTCACGAATTTGAAACGAAACGCAAGAATGTCATTGTACTGCCTATAAAAAAAAAAAAAAAAACTTAGGTACAAGTCTAATTAATAAGGCTATTTTTTCTATATATAAAATTCTTAAATTCATTAATTGAGCTTTTTTAGTAGGTAATATATACTTACTGTACGTACTGAATTTGAATCGGTATAAAAACGCTAAGTAGGTACAGTATATGATTTAAGTAATATAGTAAGTACATATTATTTTCTGATTTTGATTATCATTCTCATTCCTTTCCTACAGTTTACTTTGCTTCATTTGTTATTAACCTTTGTGCTGCATAGCTAACATAGTTTACAACGTCTGTAGTACTGCATTACTTGCTACTGGTGCTCTTCTTTTTTATATAGTGTTTTTTTTATAAGTTTATAGATTGTGTAATGTAATAAATTGATGGGTTTGATTTAATTTACAGTTTTTTCTTTCTCATTAGAACTTGTTCTTAAAAATGATTTTTTTTACTATTACGTTTCTTTATTACCTGAAATAAAACGCATATTAAAATACTTGCCTTATTAGAAGCTTAATATTGAGAGCAGCGCATCAGTGTTTCCGTTGATTTTTCTTTCTACCTTCTATAGCCATCTCTTTCGCACCTCCAACATGAGTCACTTGGCGGCGCGGGGGGGCATAGCCGTGGTAGTAGGATGCGGCGAATTTGTTCGTCATTGGCGTGATGATTTCCGTTCGAACAACTTGTCCTCTCCAAACGTGCCTCGAATGGGCAATTTGTATTTAAAAGTTTGTCTTATTGAAACCACAAAAACGTAAGTTGCACAAGTATTATACAAATATTTTTAAAGTGTTTCAAATAGCCTTCTTAGTTACTTTAAAATTATGTAGGTAAGTGTTCAAACTCCAAACACAGGTACCTATATTTATGAATTTATTATTATTAACGGGTTAACCGTTCGACCTTAAGTATTGAATTTCAATTTCTTTTAAAATTATTTTACTTGTCTTAAATCTGCAAGGCATTTAAGAATTTAATTTCAAAAATAATTTTGCTTTCTACCTTAAAAATTATCATCTATATATTTTATATTTATCGTACATGTCGTAGAAAATAAGCTTAAACTTCCACAGGTCAGAATTTGTAATAGAATGGTCATATTTTTTGAAGTGAAATTATAAAGCAAGTAAATATTTGTTCTAAACTGAGTTCTTGAACTAGTGATATATTGAAAATTAAAACTGGATTATGACCATCACACACAGAATGAAACACCGTAATAGTTAACTTCGTTGTGTTCCGGTATTAACGTGTCACCTGCAGATTTTTTCATGGTTATTTTGAGATGCTAATGTTTATTAAAAATGCAAACTACCCTCGCGGGGTACGTTTCGCTTATAAATGCAAAATACCTTCGCGCTTTAGCGTTTTTTGTTTCAAATACATGAAATGCACGGCTGCCCATAGGCAGATGAATAAGACCTTTTAGAAGCAACGTTCATTAACGATGCATACCAACCCTCGCAGGGTTTTATTATATGCGAACCAAGTTCATTAACGATAAATAGCAACTCCCGCTGAGTTTGCTTAAATGCTTTTCGTGCAAATTTCATGCTGCAAGTTTGGATAAGCCTTAAATGTGGCAGTACCGATAAGCAGGTAAGTTAAACTTTGTGTGAATATTTCACAAACAATGATCATTGACGATGCATAAGCAACCTTCGCGAGGTTTGCATTTCAAACATAAAACATGAACCTGTACCGATGTAACAGCGCCTCTCGCAGAAGGTGTCACGTGATTTCTCAATTGATATTTGTTTTGAACAAATATCTAATTGTAACTTTGCTACCGGGGAGGTATACATGCTAATTTTACGTACATAATTATAAACGTGGAAATTAATTAGCTCGCAAGGGGGCGGATCAAAGGCTACCTATGGCGCTGGTTGTTAGATATATAAAGTAATGTGAGAAGCGACCACCAACTTGAAATATATTATGGCTTAAGTGATGATTTTTTAACACAGGGGGTAAAATGAAACAGAAACGTGTATTGTCCAACTGTTTATTTAATATTTTTATCTTCTTGACATCAGTGTGTGCGAGTCTGGCCGGAGCCGCGAGGCCACTTGGGGTTGGAGGGCGGGGGATACAAGACGCGCAGTCATACCGCGGTACCACCCCCCGCCCTCACCCCTGTATAAATAACTTCTAATTTCGCCGAACTTTTGCGTTCACGCCGCTATACATTACATCTAATAAATATAACAAATACAGTTCATAATAATATACAAACAATAACACCATAATTTACGGCAGTAGCGCCACCCCACCCCGCTCCCCGCTCCGCTGCCATTCCCCGTCCCAAAATACCCTTATCCAGATATCGTACCGAACTGATCAGCAAATAGCACCCATTCATTAACTACTGTCTCAATGTCCCGGATACGTGCGTACACGTACACACCAAATACACAAAACACACATACACACACACACACACACATACACCCACACAAGAACGCACATAAAAAAATAACGCACACATATAGAACGTACCTTGAAAGACTGGAGCGCTTTTGGTTTTGTGTTAGTGAATCATGAAAATAATCATACTCATCACGCATACATATTATATTTATATACATTAAGGTGGAGGGTGACGAGACGGGACGGGACACTACGTTCTGACCGCATGCACTGTACGAGTATCTGTAGGGACCATGTACATTGAACTGTACTGTATAGAGTTTACTGTGTGACGTCACGGCGCGGCGGCGGCGACGCTCGTCCATTGCCCTCAGACAAGCTTCTCGAGGAACAGAAGCGAACATGTATATAAATAAGCATGTACAAAATACGGATACGAAGTTTATTAATTTGCAGTGTCGACTTGCGATGTCAGCTGCACGAAAATAGCATCCTCATCAGATTTGTAAACGCTTACTAATAAGAAAAATGACATCACTCGATGTGGGCGTCGCATGAGCGAAGCACAACTGAGCAGAGCGCACATTATCGGAACGAGCACGAGTGCTCGTACGTGGACCGCGAGAGTGTGCGAGAGTATGAGTGCGTACTATACACGGAAACCAACTAATATACATCGTACAAACTAATCTCACTAAAACGAAACATTTTCTCGTGCCCGGTGCGGCGGGGGCAGGGGGGAGAGCTAACCTGTGCTTTATAAATAAACGAGAAGTTATAGTATATTTTGTTATTAAAGTTGTTGTTGTTGTTGAAGTCTTGTAGGTGTATGTATTATAAGGGAGTTGTCAGGGGAGCTGGGGGCGGAGCTGCACTGAATGCGCTCGCTCACTTGACTCGCGCTATGCGCTAATAGAATTAACATATTTTTGTCTCGTTTCAAAACAAATGTACACTTAAAACTCGAATCGAACTTTAACATTTTTCTTAGAAACTGATGCAGTTTTTATCTTAAATTTAACCCGCACTTGCGGGGCGTGGCCTGTGCGTGGACCAAACTTACTTTAACAAGAGATTATATAATGTAAAGGAAACCATGCGACATCCTGTGTGACGTCAGACGTGCGTGCTGCGGGCTTGTCTCCCCAACACTCTCGCAACACGCACGCACCTCACCGACTTACATCTCATCCGGTGATGTTGAGACCCGGAGTTAGTAAAGGCTTACAGCTTTATAAATTTATATTTTATTCACATAATTCGGTTTTATATACAAATTTAGATATATAATATCGTGTAAAAAATAACGAGTAGGTCAGTTTATTTCAATCCTACGCAATAAAACTTGAAAATAAAATGTGAAATCAACAAACTAACAATAAAACTTCGACAACGATTAACAAGCCTCAACCCAAAGCGGTGATGCGACGCGACACCGTACTCTGCCTGCACTCTGCAGGTACCACGTACCACGTACTGGACACATATTCCTGCTGTGCATGACCTTCCACAACGACTGATATAGAAAGTAAAAGCGTGTTGTAACATCAACGTCGTATCATAGTTTTGAGTGTCGGCTCTAACTGAAACGCGCCGGGTCCGTGTGCAGAGCCCCACCCCGCGCGTCCCGCATGACCACGCCCCCCGACACGTTAGCTCCGGCTCGGCCGGACCTCTGTCGATATATACTATGTACACGAGAGCTTGAGGCAGGTGTGCGCGGGGGGTGAGCGTGCCGCCTACGTGCGTGTGAGTGTGCCGGTGGCGGGCACATCTGTGGAAGCGGCCGCGAGGCGCAACGCGGCACAGGCGAGCGGGGGCGGGGCGGGCACGGGGGGCGGCCCGGTGCTCGAGGTGGACGAGTGCGCGGGGCCAGGTGCTCCGGTCTCGTCGTCGGGTGAAGCGAAGACGTGCTTGAAGGTCTCGTAGGTGAGCCAGCAGATGGCGGCGGCTGGCATCTGGTAGAGCACGCGCGGACGCACGCCCTTAAGGAAGCCGAGAGGGCCGGTGGCGCGTAGCACTTGCGCGGCCGCCTGCACGAGTCCCTCGGCGCGCGCGGCCTCCTGGGTGTTGAGCACGGTCTTGCAGACGTCGAGCGGCGTGGTGGCGGCGGCGGCGAGCGCACCCGCAGCGGCCCCGCTGAGCGCATGCGCGGCCGGGGAGTACTGCCGGCGCGGGTTCAGCACAGTCTGACACCACTCGTAGGTGACGAAGTGTAGCGCCTGGAAGGGCACGTTCATGGCGACCTGCGTACCGTACGACCGGTAGAAGGCGCGGGCGCCCTCCTTGCGGTACACGTGCCGCGCGCACTCCCACACGCCGCGGTACGGCGAGTTCAGCATCTGTAGTCTCTGCTTGACCACTGCGGACACACAAGCACACGGCGTGCGGTCAGTTATCACACAGCAACATGTCGGGTGTCGGGTGTCGGGTAGGAGAGAAGGAACAAACAACAGCGACCGTCGGTGACGCAAATCTCAAATATCATGCCGACCTGCTGAAATGCGTCTTCACGGCTCGTTTGAAGGACCCAGTATCATAGGAAGAACACGTAGAGGCTGAGAGACTATTCCACATATGAACGGTACGGTAAAGATAAGAATTAGAGAATTTCTTTGTTGATGCCATGGTGGGCGCCGAGCTGTGGCTCTGTAGAACAGACCGCATCGTTCCGTAGTGGAGAAGACATGATGGGATAAGGTCAAACAATTCGTCAAAACATTTACCATGATAAAACAAGATGATGATACGACATTAAAATTAAAATCAAAAAATTCTTTATTTAATCTAGGCCCTAAGAAGGCACTTATGAACGTAAAAACAGTACTAGTTCAGAAAATTATCCCGCCATCGAGAAGAACCAGCTAGAAACTCGAACCTTGGTAAGAAATTAGCATATTATCGTTTGTTTGTCTTTATCACTTTTACATGAATACCGCCATTCTTTTAATATCATGATCGTTTATTTTCTAAATTCGTTTATTAAATTATTTCTTCAATTCATTTAACTTTTATTAAACCTATTTAGCTTACGAATTTAAAACGCGGGCGACCTTAACTCACTCTATGGTTCATATTACTCTGATTAATTTTCATTTCACTTAAACTAAAAACTACATCCGAGTAATAGAAAGAGAATCTACGTGTAATAGATTATTACACGATGCGTTCCAGGTCATTCGGGGTTTTTTGGTCATAACTACTGCCGTCGAGGGCTGTTAGGTTCACCGCCTCCGCCTTCAGCTGGCGCTGGGGAGCCGTGTACCGACGGAGTCGCTCCGCGTACTATCCACACAACGGATTTTATTTTATTTTAACTTTGGTGTTAACGAGCTTACTGATTCTATCTGCGAACTACCGCTTGCCATGACATCCCACTAAACTATTCTCTAAGATAGGTAATATACCTATTTTCTTTCTCTTTTCTAACCTGTTTGCAACTAAGTCAATGATGTCGACGTCTAGTTCATAAGCATATCGAAGTCTTACCTCTACACTTTTTTTTACCAAATAAATTTTTGTTAACTTCGCCCAAGGACTATTCTTTCGTTACAATATTAAGGTATGTAAGTAAGCGAAGTACACTAAACCTAGCGGTGGCAATATCTGTTAACTGGCGAATCTTACGTACTGCAAATGCAGCAGAGCTTAGTCTTCCCGCCAAGGTTTTAATATGCGGACCTCAATGTAATTTAGAATCAAGCGTAATACCAAAGAACACAGTATTATCAACTAAGTCTACTAAATTCCTTTCTATCTTGATACTACTATCAACACGCCGAACATTGGGCAAGACAAATCTCATACGTGTAGTTTTGTTTGCATTTAGCAGTAAATTATTTAAAGCAAACCATTTAGATATTAAAGTATTGTTTAATTGCCTAAACTCTGACTCTATACTATTCACTTTTAATATAAGTGAAGTATCGTCTGCAAAAAGCACTGTTTTCAACTACTAGTGGTAGATCGTTTTTATATTTTATTATATTATATATATATAATAAATATAATTTATTATTAATTTAAATATGTAATGTTTCTAAATGTAGTAGTTATCCTTATTTCAATGTGTGTTTAAATGTCAGACAGACAGGCGCATTATCTGAGCGATTGCACTGTTTTTATGTGGAAATGATAACATGTAATTTTACCTTTTTGTAATAGTTCTGTTGGCGTGCTAAATACATTTTAAAATAATATACAAGAAACAAAAACGGCCCCAAAATCGAGCCCTGAGGAAAGCCGATTCTAACTTAACATAACCTATTAGAGATAAAGGTCTGTCAAACAAGAGATCTGCATGTCGAGAGAAGTTTCACACACACACACACATACACCATAGTGTTTTAGCATAAATATAAGCGTACTGTGGTCAACGCAGTCGAAGGCGTTTCAGAGAACACTGAACAAACCAATTGCATCCTGCGATCCCTCACCAAGCCCTACTTAGACTAAGCTTAGACTTATCATTGTTACACCAGCGACAGTGGTTGACCCAACTAGCTGCTTAGTCATAATTTTCTCGAAATGTTTACTATTCGACGGAAGTACAGAAATTGGTCTATAATTTCCAAGACTACTTCTACAACCTGATTTAAACAATCGAAATATTTTACTTTACTTCCTGTTTGTATGCACTGATTAAATGTGATATGATCCAAATTTGGTGAAATATTTTTAATTAGGGTCTGAATGACTACTACCGACATTCCTCAAATATCTTCAGTATGTTTTAAGTTTAATTGTTTAAAAGCTCCTAAAATTGAAGCGTGCAATCAGATTGCAGGCGCGGGACGTGAACTAACTGTTCGCCTTCCCTATGTATTATACTCTAGACTATGTGTCCGCCTCCGCGCCAAATAGGTATACTAAATGATTAATATAAACGGTTGGAGCCAGTAATCGCATTATATCTTGCTAATTTGGAATAACAATTTCGTCGATTCCAATGCTATTCGAAGAACCTATTGAGACGTGACGAGGTGACGCGCGAGACTGTCAATACACTGCAGCTGATAACGTGTATGTACCTACGTAAGAGTTTAATTACAAAGTCGCGTTATCACCGGTTTACGTTTCGGAAAGTGGAACTTGCTAAATTAATTGTTTTGGCATCGTCGCTCATTATGTTCTATTATTATCATTAGGAGCTTATTGAACTCATTCTGTTATACATTATGTATATATGTATTTATTTAAGATATACAAAATTCACAGCACATTTTAAAAATTGTAAAATAGAATATAATTCTAAAGGGTCAATTAAGAAGTAGTACATAAATTATATTTTATACTTATACCTAACGATAACGATAGTGTGTACGAGTCTATTTAAAAATATGTTTATTAAATGGTGTGTGTGTGTTTGTGTGTGTGAGTTTGTATGTGTGTGCGTTTTAGGTTTCCTGTAATTACTCCCGAACTAACCTTTTAGAGACCGACTTGAGTAACTGCATTCGACTTAGGTGGAAAATGTGAATATCATTGAAAAGCTTATTGTATTTTGTAAGTACAGTACACCTGTAAAGGACGGAGTTTTGAGCATATGTATTGCGAACAAACTGGGGTTTCTAGTACGCTCACTCGGTATTCGCAGATATAATTTACTTAAAAGTTCTGGGCAATCTGTTATTGAGTTTATGATTCGACGGTATTTTAATGACAACATGTTATAGTGCTTTAAATTATTATTGTACTCACTGGGATGGATCTTACTTTTGAAATGAAGAAATTTTAAAAACTTATTTTGAATATTTTCCACCTGGTATTATGTGTAATGAAAGCTGGTGGCCATATTGATGACGCATATTCTAAGCAGCATCTCACATAAGAAAAAAGAACTTGGTAGAATTTCACTGAATGGCTTTGCGACTCTAAATATAAATCCTAACATTTTGATGGCTTTTTTTATGAATTAAGTCGTAATGATAATTGTACAGTAACTTCGATTCCATCATAATCCCCAGATCTTTCACACAATGAACGTGTGAAAGTTATTGAATTGCATTTCTTTATATTAAGATCCAGTTTGTTTAATTGTCAATAGTAACAGAGTCGATCTAGATCCTGCTGAAGGAAAAGGCAGTCATTAATACTACGAATAACCTTGAAATGAGGTATTCACCATGTCTAAAGCAGGAGGATATATCAAAGACATACACATTATACAGTAACGGGTCGAGGTGTGATCCCTGCGGGATACCTGATGGAACCGAACCATCTTAATAAATCATCATGTATACCGACACTCGAAAGCTTTTGTACCAAAATGTCGTGATTAATTCTGTCAAAACACTTGGAATAGTCAGTGTATATGGAATCAACCTGACAACCCTGGTCCATTCCAGACGCTATATAATCTGAGTACACAGATATATTAGTTTGAGGCGACCTTTTTTCATAAATCCATGTTGAGACGCGGGGATAGACATAGTTATACTGTTGTATATGATATAGTCTGTAATTACTTGTTATGATGTAGGTACTTGTAAATAAATCTAATCTAAATAATCTAAGAGATCACACGGTGTAGTTTGATTTACATTATATAAACACAACAATACTAACTAGCTTGTAATTTGATTAAGTAAGGCATTTCACTTAGCAATGTGCATGACGAGTACACGAGTACGCCGCGCGTTCATCCCGGATTCTAGTTGGTTCGAGGAGCGAGGAGCGAGGAGCTCAGACACTAGAGAACCTGCTGCGCCTGTGCCTCGATTCCATCTAAACAACTTATGTACCTACAGAATACATGTACTAATAATACTTACACACCGATCAACAAGAATATAATGAAAGATACTATCAAATGTAATGGGATTAAATATGGTGGGGTCAATGAGGCACGGATGCTATCCGATCGGTTCTCGTTGCTTCGCCGCGTCCAGTGTTGCCATGCATACAGAGTTTAGACTACAGTTACAGATTTTACTATGGAGGATAGATCATAACACTATAAATAGGTTGTAGAATCAAGCGTAATACCAAAGAACACAGTATTATCAACTAAGTCTACTAAATTCCTTTCTATCTTGATACTACTATCAACACGCCGAACATTGGGCAAGACAAATCTCATACGTGTAGTTTTGTTTGCATTTAGCAGTAAATTATTTAAAGCAAACCATTCAGATATTAAAGTCTTGTTTAATTGCCTAAACTCTAACTCTATACTTTTCACTTTTAATATAAGTGAAGTATCGTCTGCAAAAAGCACTGTTTTCAACTACTAGTGGTAGATCGTTTATATATTTTATTATATTATATATATATATAACAAATATAATTTATTATTAATTTAAATATGTAATGATTCTAAATGTAGTAGTTATCCTTATTTCAATGTGTGTTTAAATGTCAGACAGACAGGCGCATTATCTGAGCGATTGCACTGTTTTTATGTGGAAATGATAACATGTAATTTTACCTTTTTGTAATAGTTCTGTTGGCGTGCTAAATACATTTTAAAATAATATACAAGAAACAAAAACGGCCCCAAAATCGAGCCCTGAGGAAAGCCGATTCTAACTTAACATAACCTATTAGAGATAAAGGTCTGTCAAACAAGAGATCTGCATGTCGAGAGAAGTTTCACACACACACACATACACCATAGTGTTTTAGCATAAATATAAGCGTACTGTGGTCAACGCAGTCGAAGGCGTTTCAGAGAACACTGAACAAACCAATTGCATCCTGCGATCCCTCACCAAGCCCTACTTAGACTAAGCTTAGACTTATCATTGTTACACCAGCGACAGTGGTTGACCCAACTAGCTGCTTAGGCATAATTTTCTCGAAATGTTTACTATTCGACGGAAGTACAGAAATTGGTCTATAATTTCCAAGACTACTTCTACAACCTGATTTAAACAATCGAAATATTTTACTTTACTTCCTGTTTGTATGCACTGATTAAATGTGATATGATCCAAATTTGGTGAAATATTTTTAATTAGGGTCTGAATGACTACTACCGACATTCCTCAAATATCTTCAGTATGTTTTAAGTTTAATTGTTTAAAAGCTCCTAAAATTGAAGCGTGCAATCAGATTGCAGGCGCGGGACGTGAACTAACTGTTCGCCTTCCCTATGTATTATACTCTAGACTATGTGTCCGCCTCCGCGCCAAATAGGTATACTAAATGATTAATATAAACGGTTGGAGCCAGTAATCGCATTATATCTTGCTAATTTGGAATAACAATTTCGTCGATTCCAATGCTATTCGAAGAACCTATTGAGACGTGACGAGGTGACGCGCGAGACTGTCAATACACTGCAGCTGATAACGTGTATGTACCTACGTAAGAGTTTAATTACAAAGTCGCGTTATCACCGGTTTACGTTTCGGAAAGTGGAACTTGCTAAATTAATTGTTTTGGCATCGTCGCTCATTATGTTCTATTATTATCATTAGGAGCTTATTGAACTCATTCTGTTATACATTATGTATATATGTATTTATTTAAGATATACAAAATTCACAGCACATTTAAAAAATTGTAAAATAGAATATAATTCTAAAGGGTCAATTAAGAAGTAGTACATAAATTATATTTTATACTTATACCTAACGATAACGATAGTGTGTACGAGTCTATTTAAAAATATGTTTATTAAATGGGGTGTGTGTGTGTGTGTGTGTGTGTGTGTGTGTGTGTGTGTGTGTGTGTGTGTGTGTGTGTGTTTGCGTGTGTGAGTTTGTATGTGTGTGCGTTTTAGGTTTCCTGTAATTACTCCCGAACTAACCTTTTAGAGACCGACTTGAGTAACTGCATTCGACTTAGGTAGAAAATGTGAATATCATTGAAAAGCTTATTGTATTGTGTAAGTACAATACACCTGTAAAGGACGGAGTTTTGAGCATATGTATTGCGAACAAACTGGGGTTTCTAGTACGCTCACTCGGTATTCGCAGATATAATTTACTTAAAAGTTCTGGGCAATCTGTTATTGAGTTTATGATTCGACGGTATTTTAATGACATGTTATAGTGCTTTAAGTTATTATTGTACTCACTGGGATGGATCTTACTTTTGAAATGAAGAAATTTTAAAAACTTATTTTGAATATTTTCCACCTGGTATTATGTGTAATGAAAGCTGGTGACCATATTGATGACGCATATTCTAAGCAGCATCTCACATAAGAAAAAAGAACTTGGTAGAATTTCACTGAATGGCTTTGCGACTCTAAATATAAATCCTAACATTTTGATGGCTTTTTTTATGAATTAAGTCGTAATGATAATTGTACAGTAACTTCGAGTCCATCATAATTCCCAGATCTTTCACACAATGAACGTGTGAAAGTTATTGAATTGCATTTCTTTATATTAAGATCCAGTTTGTTTAATTGTCAATAGTCACAGAGTCGATCTAGATCCTGCTGAAGGAAAAGGCAGTCATTAATACTACGAATAACCTTGAAATGAGGTATTCACCATGTCTAAAGCAGGAGGATATATCAAAGACATACACATTATACAGTAACGGGTCGAGGTGTGATCCCTGCGGGATACCTGATGGAACCTGATGGAAGCGAACCATCTCAATAAATCATTATGTATACCGACACTCGAAAGCTTTTGTACCAAAATGTCGTGATTAATTCTGTCAAAACACTTGGAATAGTCAGTGTATATGGAATCAACCTGACAACCCTGGTCCATTCCAGACGCTATATAATCTGAGTACACAGATATATTAGTTTGAGACGACCTTTTTTCATAAATCCATGTTGAGACGCGGGGATAGACATAGTTATACTGTTGTATATGATATAGTCTGTAATTACTTGTTATGATGTAGGTACTTGTAAATAAATCTAATCTAAATAATCTAAGAGATCACACGGTGTAGTTTGATTTACATTATATAAACACAACAATACTAACTAGCTTGTAATTTGATTAAGTAAGGCATTTCACTTAGCAATGTGCATGACGAGTACACGAGTACGCCGCGCGTTCATCCCGGATTCTAGTTGGTTCGAGGAGCGAGGAGCTCAGACACTAGAGAACCTGCTGCGCCTGTGCCTCGAGTCCAAATAAACAACTTATGTACCTACAGAATACATGTACTAATAATACTTACACACCGATCAACAAGAATATAATGAAAGATACTATCAAATGTAATGGGATTAAATATGGTGGGGTCAATGAGGCACGGATGCTATCCGATCGGTTCTCGTTGCTTCGCCGCGTCCAGTGTTGCCATGCATACAGAGTTTGGACTACAGTTACAGATTTTACTATGGAGGATAGATCATAACACTATAAATAGGTTGTGAGCTTTATGTTTGTGTAAATGTTGCCAGCTCTTCGTCTGATCCTAACTTGAATCCTATGGATGTAAAATGTTCAATTACGATACTTTTATTTAATTATGAAAGGAATTAACCAAATAAATATTCGTTACAATTTTGATAACTAAGTCACAAAAAGCTTAGATTGTCTTATTCCGATTGATATTATAATTTGTATTTATCTCTAGTATAACATCATTAATCACGTTGCAAGGTTTTCCTTACATAATTCAAAAAGAAACTTTGTGGCAAACCAGGTTTTTTTGTGCGCAAGACAATAACAGAAATAAGCTTTATCCGAATTAAAAAACTAGTTTCCGTATTATTATGCCTCCTTCATTCCCCTTCTGTATTTGAAAGAATAATTTCCCCCATACACGTGATTAAAATCAAAGCACGAAACCATTTAGGTATTGAGACGACGATAGAGGGACTATAATTAACAAAACAATTACTAAATATTGAACAATGTCATAAAATAAATGTAGAAGCAGGTTTAGTTTGTAAGATGAATAAAAATATGTAGATAAATAAGTAATCATTATCTGTCTATACAATGTAATGCGGCGGGTCAGACCGGTTGTTGGTCCTAACGTAGGCGGTGTGGCGCCGAGTTCGTTTTCTTTTTAATAGACAGTACATTTTAATTTTTGAAATAGTTTTTTTAGAACTGTTTTAAGCTTTATCTTCTAAACAGATATTGGTCTTTAGTATATCTAAGAAAAGTTCGCGATAGCATATGCGTATCACTTATACATAAAGCCACAATAAGGTATTCAGTGACAATCATTTGTTGAAAATTAAAGTTATTTATTAGCATTATTTTTAGGTACTTACGACATATGAATATTTGCAAACGCAAATGACTTCATAATCAAGACAATTTTATTAAGATAAGCTTTGCCCTTTACAGCATGTTATTTGGACGCGTTTGTTTTTTAATAAAGTACTATTAAATTGTGACAATATGCAATATTAAATTTTATTTCTAAAAATTTCACATAGGATTTTTGCTTATTGATCGATATTATACAGATTTTTAGACTTCATAAAGCAGATTTTTTAGTTTGTCTTGTGGCAGCACTGGCCGCTTTTCGCGTCTCGCGTCTTTTCACGGCGAGTTTGTAGATTTGCGTTACGCACATGACGTTATGACTCGCTGAGGTTATCGGAGTTATCTATTTATTTTTGTAAAACATTCTTAATTAGGTTATTTAGTTAGTTAAGAGAGGTGTTAGGTTATGTTAATTAGCAAACAAACCCGCTCCCGTAGCGCATTATCCCAAATAACTAGTCAACTACCCCCCACACCCTCGCAGGGTATATGGCATGGCGTTCTGTATGCACTACTGCATTCGTGAAAACCCGAGTCAAGTGGCACTTCATATTCTTGTCGATTTCGGAAATACTCAACTTCTGAAAGGGAATTAGCTATCTGCAGTGGCGTCTGGCTTCTAACAAAGCGAGATCGTATCACATAAAGTATTAGCTATTTTCATGGTCATTCCTCGCATGTCGTAAAGATATGTACAGTGAGATTACTAATGACAGAGATATTCATATCCGAGTAAGAGAGAAACTATCTATTAATTGGATTTCACATTTCATTATTTTGTAATTGTATATACCGGGGTCTATGTTTTTTTCTCTCTATATAACTTCGCGGTTGACAGCTGTCAGCTGTCACTTACTTCTCGTGAGACTGGGCGCTGTTTTTGTGCTGTTAGAGAAGCTATCGTGATAATGTTGTTAAAGAATCTTTTGTGATTGTTTGTCTGAACTGTGTTGGGACTTTTTCCTCTTGTTGCGACCATTTGTTAAATAATGATAGATTATAAGTTTGTAATATCGCCACGAGAGGAATTGGTGTGAGAAGCGGTCATGAGTGACAATTTGACCTCCCTATTCTCTCCCGTCAGCGTAGACACAGACAACGGTGAGTAATTTGAATCATTGTAAATTGATCAGTCCTGCGAAACCGGCAGGCCATTTGTGTGTCATACCATACTCCATCGAGGGTTCAGATGTCTCAGTCTTCCGTTACACTTAACACTTGATGGAGTAGGTACATAACAATCTCACTCCAAGTTTAGTAATTGACTGTTCTCAAGTGACGCTACGCAGAAACTAATAATAACATATATACTACTATACAATGATTGATATTACGTGTCGCCTTTGTAGCCGTGCACCTGTACGGTCTACCACCGTGCAGAGCCGTGCAGCCGACAACAGATATTCGCATAATGTTTTCCTCGAGGAGCCGCCCGCGCTCCTTCGGTGTTTCAAATTCAAGCAGGATTCAAAATGTTCACAACAAAAACTTATCTAACAACTAAGAGTTCATTCAGTCTTATCAAAAATTGAGCGAAACACGAAAGAACGTGGCTTCATTATCTGCATTAACAATTTAGCAAAACAGAATTGATTAGTGATCTGAGACAGTCTGGACGTCCTTCATCCAACAAAGAACGTCGAAGCATATCATAATCAAGAATTAGACATTTCGAGAAGCACTCTACAACATAATCCAACGTATCTTGATTGGATTATAGAAGAACAGGGACCAGTGAATGCTGATCGTTGCCTAGTCCGTACTCAGGTATGTGGAACTATTTTGGTGATGCTGCAAAACTGCAAAGCTGGGGAATTATAATAATTTTCCCAACTTGGTATGTTTTGTGAATCAATAAAAAATTAAGTTTTTAATTGAAAACGTGCATTTTCTACGAAAATAACTTGTTGGGTGAGTGCGTAGACACTCGTTACTAGGTTCGGTGGGGTGGTGTAGGGGAGTTCTTCTAACGAATTGCAATAGCGTTGGAATCCATGTAACTAGGAAAGGAGGAATTTTGAACGGAATTATTACCGTAAGCGTTCATTATATCAGTTATCATTCAAAACATACAACAACGCTCGAAACGTAAAGTTACGAACAAAAACCTCGTGGTATCGATTTCGTCTAATATACGTATTGATCGCAATAGCTTGTTGAACTCTAGCACATTGCAAATAATTCGGTTTTGTAATGGCGCAAGAGATAGCGATGCGAGCCGCGAGGGTCACCAGTGTCAGCACGTACGGACTGATTATTGCATACATGTGATGATCCCAAGGAACAAGTAACGTCCAAAATAATTAGGCTTAACGAGGGGCGAGGGGGTGCGGGGTTGCGGGGGGCGCGGGCAGATAACCCCTGTGCCCGATGCGGAACAGAAGTAAATCTAACCTGAATCCCGAACCACGAGTGAGTTACAATTACCAATTAATGATCAGTCTAGTCTACAACGTAAGTTCAGGTAAATCAGTTTGGACACGTTTTTGTGGTTTGTATTAAGTGTAGAGTATAGGATACCTGTAGATAGTATATGTAACCTGCGATACGAGTTCGTGCGGTAAGCGGAAGCGGGAGCGGGAGCGGGGGCGACTCACTGCCACGGGGCTCAGGTGATCATTCCAATGCGATTCGAATTAATTCGTAAGTTGTTGCGACGCGTGACATCAAATCGCAGTTGTGTTTTGGTTCTAAGTCACTGTGTGTTCTACCTACTTCTTGTATCCAGTACAAACGCGGAGACGTGTTTAAACTGATCTACATGTAGCACCATGTCAATCGTGTACAAGCTCATATTGCAGTATCACGGCAATAATAGAGTTGCGACCGCGGCATACATGTCTCCTCCTACCGTACACGAGTCGATTACTTCGAGCGCCTTCCTCTCTCAGTTAATGCGCTCACACGCTCTGTATTCGAGTGTGAGAATAACGCTAGCGGGTAGCGGCTAGAGGGGACCAGGTACTGACCTTCAGCGGGGTTGGAGACTGCGTCGTGCACGAGTGATGCCAGGCACCCGGACAGACCTGAAACCAGTCGAACAGGCAAATCACTACGAAGCATCGGGCGGCCACACGTCCACTACTACATTATATAATAGTAACTGCGAATGCAATACAAACACTGTTCACGTCATTATATTAATACGTGAAGCAAAAACTTTGTACCTCTTCTTACGAAAATTATGTGCAAGGAAGTCTGTGAGATTTGGCATTGTTAAAGTTTATATGGAGAAAGAGTGCAGAAACCTAATATATATGTTACTAATATAATAAATAAAATAAATTAATACTGCAAATCTTAACCTGACCAGTGCCATTGAATTTAGACCCCCCATAACATTGACATTGTCACCCAATGAAAAGTGACAGCAAGTGATATAATATTCATTGTTTAGGTTCATACTGCAAATGTCAAACAGAAAATAGTCTGTGATTAAAAAGTCGTTGGTCGAATTTCGATCATTGGATGGCCGCTACTTAAAATAACTACTGGTTAGCGGGAACCTGGATTATCCGTTAGGAACATACAAAAATTTAATTTTTCAATAAAAAAAAAAATATATTTAAGAGGACTCATGATTTACACATTTTAAATATGTATAACATAAAAGTGAGGTAACACCAGTTGTAATATATTGGCCCGCAACCGCGTCCGCGATTTCTCTGCAAGTTTTTAACTTAGCTCGTTTAGTCCACACAGTGGCTAGGCCATAGGCAATAGGGAGCAGGCAGTAGCAGTAGCCATGTACATCTGGATGCTGGACGATATTTAAATAGCTCGGTTCATTATGACAGTACTGTCCCTGACGATAACCACAGCACAGTCCAAACACAACGGTGACCACCGAGAGATCTAAATTTATCAGCGGTCGCCGCTGTCACGCCAGCCTGCATAAATACCTCTTCACGTTACGGTTAAAGGACACTGGCAGGGATAAGATTCCACAGCTACACAGTACGACAAAGATAAATCATAGAGAACTCTTTCATTCGTGCTGAGATGAAGGTGACCGTAAAACTGTGACTCTGAGGCCCAACGCGTGTGGTTCTGTTAAACAACTCTTCAGATCACTCATCGTGGTAGAGATAATAAATAGAACATTTAATTCTGCGTCCATGTAGAAATTTGGAGATCCAGTTGCAGAGGTTGTCCTGGTAGTCCGTAAGCCGGGAGTTTACCCTATCATAACATAACATTGCGAGAGCCTCGGCAACAAGTCCCGCTCGTACGGATTCGTCAGCTCCGAGCCACTTCTCACTAACTTATACATTGAAAAGGTTTGTTGTACAGAATAGTGGATACAACGTGACAAAGCATATTTCCTTGTGTGTGACAGAACGAATAGGTATGTTCGTTTGGTGAGTACCGTGCGTGATGTGCTCGTGCCGGTGTCTCGTGAGGTTCGCGAGCGAAACCTTGCAGTGCTCGTAGGTCGCGAAGAAGCAAGCGTGCGCCGGGCCCGCTCCCAGCACCACCGCCGACATGCCTCGCACCGGTCTGCAACACACAAACAGACACATCAGATGATATTGTATCTGTAATACTAAATATACAATCAGGTTACGTAATGAAAACCAATGTGTTATCAGCGCAGCGGTATCAGTATATATCATTCTGTTTATAGGTAGACTGGTGATGGTTGAGCGAGGCGAGGCGCTATCGCTTTGTAGTAAATTTATCTGATAGCGGCACTTCCGAACAAGATATTATAGTTCTTGCGCGAGTGTTATGCGATGCCGTCGGCGAGTGGTGAGGGGCGAGGGACGGGGCGGGGGAACGTGTGACCCGTATCCTTGTACCTCTGCACTACTATTTCACATGTGCACTATGTATGTATAATATCAGGAAGCACGCACGCACGCAGCTACTGATTCAGTATTTACAAACAAACTCAACTCAAAGTGGTATCTAGTCGGGGAGAGAAAATCTAAAAAATTCTGTTACATTAAAAAATAAATATAAAAATCAAAGACTTCGACTATGTTGTATAATTAACACACAGAATCCCGAGTCATCAAGCGCTGTCAGCGCTGCCATCTGTTATTGGAGAAAAGAATCTGGTAAATCGTATTTGAGATAAAATCAAAAAAAACTTTATTCAATTCGGTTCCTAAGAACGCATTTATGAACGTCAAAACACTACAGCCGCGGCCGGTTCGGAAAACATTCCACACTTCGAGAAGAACCGGTAAGAAACTCAATCGAGTTTACTTTTTTTTCTCAACTGTACAAGTGTTAATACAGCTCGTTCTTACTTTGACACCGCGTCGAATCACGCGAATTCGTTAATCAAAGCGACAGCTACCTATGTACCGGTCCTCAATGCCTGCCGCCTGCCCGCGTAACATCTTCACCGATCCGGACGACAAAGTCGAAAAGCAAACGCGTACTATTCCACCGTCTCTCCAAACAAAGCGTGCCACCGCCCACGCCCGCGTAACCACCGTTCTCTCCGCAGAGGACGGGCGGTCAACTTCGCTCCCGCACACCCGTCACGACCACCCTCTCTAGCGGCAACCCAAGCCTAGGTCCGATCCTCGTTATGAAGTCTTTGGGTCAGGCAGCCGCCCGCGCGATACATGTGATACTATACGTTCTTTAAGGTTCTGTAAGGGACCTTTTTTTCTTATTTTGCGCTAGTTAGTGTAGAAAAACCTTTCCGATCACTAAATACATATACGCATGTTTCCTTCCTTTCTCCCAGGAGGAGGGGAACATACATATGAGTTATATGTTAGTTAGCTCGAATTTGTAGGCGTAGGGAAATTAGCCTTTTTAGCCTAATTAGTTTGACATGGTCCTTGAACTTGTTGTCCGGCAAATCAGTAATGTGCTTCGGGATCTTATAATAAAACCTAACACTATTACATAAAAAACTTTGATTAGTCTTACTAAGTCTAAAACACGGTATGACGAACTAATCTCTATTTCTAGTATTAACATTGTGCTGATCTTTGACAAAATCCAGCTTGCCTAAGTTTTATCAGAGTATAATCAGAACCATTTTGAATTTCTATAAGCAGACGGTGCGTTGTATGTCGACTGACGTGGACTGAATGCACAGGTCTGACCACCATCACTTCAGTCGCTCCTTGACATCAATCATTCAGTTGGTATTCCCGTGTTAGTTATAAACAATGAAGGTTTTGAAGGGGCAAGATGGCAGCCACCTACAGTCCGAGTATTATCGCAACCTAGTGGACTGTTAACTGGTGAAACACACACACGATCTCATCTCGAACATACATCTATGTGTGTGTGTGTGTGTGTGTGTGCTGTATAGTCACATCTGTCGAGTCACGATGATCTTTAAGTCTGATATATCATGTAAATAATATACAAGTTGAATACAAGAAACACTCGCTAGTTAATTGGATGACTTCATTGATTTTTTTTGTTTACCTATTCACCTGATAGTTGGCAGGCAGCGACGTCACTCTCGCATCCGCCTACGTTCGAGATGCGTTATGTCACGCGGCACCGCACATGGTGTCGCGTGGTGAGGGGCGGTTGGTGAAACTCGCTCAATACAATAATTGGTGTATTACTGAGCCAAGTGTTCGAGGTGACCTAAACGGCAATCCGTTTGGGTCTGGTAATCCAGAGTATTACGACAACAGAGGGTTCCCGCCTCCCACCTCGCACTCCGGGTGCTCACTGCGGAGTGCGGGTAGCGGGGAGCGGGACGCACCTACAAATAGGCACCTGCAGTTACACCTAATCTTATACAGAATGTAACATTGGAACTCTGCGACTATAAAAGATACAAAAGTATGTTCTATAGAATGAGACGGGAGGAACTTGTCATTGAGCTTAAGCAATCCTTGCACCACGTGTCTACATGGGGACCAAGTAACTTGAGTAAAAGTTGAGTTCAATGCCAAGAAAACTCAGGTTTACACGTTTTCTTTAAAAACGATCACCGTTTTCTCATCTCCCCACTTTTCAAAATGACTCGCTTTATGTGAATATTCGTAGCGACCTCAGGTCCAGGGATTACATCGGGACTGTCATCTCTACTACATCTCGGAGACTCGGAACCCTGAACAGGGTGCGACGGTTTTTCACGCCCGGTCAGCTGCATCTTCTTTACAAGGCATAAGTTCGGCGATGTGTGAAATACTGTTCGTGTCTCTGGAATGGATGCGCAAAATACCTCCTCGAAGCTCTGAACTGGTTGCAGAGACGGGCTGTTCACGTTGTTAATGATGCAGACGTTAACAAATACTTCGACCCACTTCAGCTGCGCAAGAACATCACCTCGCTGAGCGTGTTCCATCGTCTGTATCATGGTAATTGTTCTGAAGAGCTGTTCAATGTAATTCCCTCCTCTCCCTTCCACAACAGAAGAAGAAAGGACGCGGCCTTGACACACGTCACACGGTGTATACACAAAAGTGTTTTCTGTGTGTATTTCCGTGTAGCAAGCAGCGGTTGCTGTCGCAGTCGCGGTCGCGGTCGCGGTCGCGGTACATATTGATTCAACTGTATGATTATTTTATTAATAAATGCCTCGTATGTATTTATATATGTAAGTAGTTAGGTACTCACGTACATGTACGTGGTTGTGTTCGCGCCGTCGCGTCGCATCGGTGAATATTATTTTTCATCGGAGGCCAATAAAATATAGAGTAAATACACGAAAATGTTGAAAATATTTATTATTTGCAACACAACTTGCGATCTGGGGGCAAAAGAAATATCGTTTCCCAAAAAAATATAAAAGTTTTTATGCATTTTTTGAGATTTAATTGTGTCGAACATCTGTACATTGAGGATATTTGAGAAAAAATATTGTGGGGAAGTTTACAATCATGGACAGAACATATTTCGATAGAATTTGACATTTTTGTCTGTCTGTATGTTTGTACGCTTATCACGCAAAAATTACTGGGCCGAATTTAATGAAATTTGGTATGATTGTAGTTTATAGTCTGAAGGTATGGACATTGTTATGGTTTATAATTTGCGTTTAAGTATGTACGTATAGAAAAGGAATGTATGTATATGTATCTTCTATATCTATACATATAATAAAAACGTAACTGATCGATGTCTGTACATAGAAGATATATGAGAAAAACTATTATCAGGGCCTTTATCAACGTAGTAGAACCCAAAACAACGATTGTTAGAATTTTTGACTGTTTATCTGTTTGTCTGTTTGCCAACGTTTGTGCGCGCTAAACTCAGAAACGGCTTAACCGATTTGGAAACGGTTTTTACTAATATTTCGTGGTGAGGTTCACTTAACATTTAGTGTTTGTTTTACTTCAATATGTTCATAAATAAAAAAGTTATATCAATTTCAAAATCACGTCGTATATTTGTTCGATAAAAATGCTATAAAAAAGCTCTAGAGTTGAATTGTTGAATTTACTGAAATTTTAGTTATCTGTATTATAATAATATTATGGTTTGTAAAACGATGATAATTGAAACTTTTCATAAAGTAAAAAATTGAGTATCAAAAATTTTTGATTCCAAAATAAGTTGACCTCAGATCTATGTGATAAATCATATTAAAAGGGGGTCAGCATAAGCTGGATAGTTGTCCGTTGAATATTGCCGCGCCGCTGCTAGGGATGGCAATTCATTTCGAAAAAGATCGATTCGAATCGAACTCTTATTAATCGATCTTTTTTCGATTCACTTTCGAATTAAAAATTCCTAAAATAGAAAATTAAATGAAAAGGACACCGCAACAATCGATCTTTTGTCATTTTTGAGAAACATAGAAAGGTATAGAGAGAGAGAATTTATTACAGTTATAGAGGGAAAGAGAATTCATTTCAAAAATGTATTATTATAAACTGTTGTCGTTATTTTGCTGTTGGGCGATAATTTACTGTTAGTATTTTAATTGGTAAATGACACCATAGAAAATGACAGCATAATGAAATTAATAATCCATACCTACTAATATCATAAATGTGAAAGTAACTGTCTGTCCAGTCTGTTGCATTTTCACGCCTAGACCGCTGAACCAATTTTGATGAATTTTGGTTGAGAAAGGACATACGCTACTTTTGGAAATAAAATTGGAAGTGGTGAAATGGGGGGTGAAAGTTCGTATGAAGAACTGTATTTTAATGAATTTTGGTATAGAGATATGTAGGACTTTGGGGAAAGACTTTGGCTACCTTATGTGGTGAAAATAAAATTTTAATGGGTGAAATAGGGGATGAAGGTTTCTACGGAGAACCCATCAAACCAATTTTGATGAATAAAGATATATTGGACCTCGCAGACTGGACATAGGGTACCTTATGGCGCAAAGATAAAACATGAAGGGGTCAAATAGGGGATTTTTTTTAATGAAGAACCCACTATTTCTCAATTTAGGGATATGAAAATTCATATTTATGCTTTTAGGAAGATATAAAAGGGTTTCGTGTTGTTCAAAAATTAATCCGCAAGGTGATATAATAAGGGATGATTTACAATCCATACACATAAGAGTGATAAATCCATCTTTGATTTCCTTTTGGTATGTCGTGTTCCGAGATCAGTCGGTGCGGAAGAGTTTTTTATTTGTTTGTATAAACACGTCAATCTGTGGAACTACCCCCAGTCGGATTCTAAAAAATCTTTTTGTATATGATAGCCATACTAACGACGACGACGAATAGTATAAGGCTATCTAACATTAGGCTACAACTCCTTCCGAGTTGCTTTATCCGCTCGCGCTGTCATAATGGTTAATGATACGTAAATACAATTTCCTACAAAAATACTGATCCTTAATATATATATATATAAGTTCGCGATAGCATATGACTATCTCCTATACATAAGCCTCAAAAAGCTATTTTGTAACAAACAATTGTTAAAAATTAAAACGTGATTTATGAACATTATTTTTAGGCATGGCATATTAATTCTTACTAATAAAAGTTTCTTCGTAATGAAGAAAATTTTTATAAAGTTAAGTTTTTCTCTATATAATATGTTATTTTGACACAGAGTTTAGGAGATAATAAAAAATTCAAATAATTTGTACTTGCAACAAGAACAATAATTATGATAGACTACACAGGTGCGTTGGCGTTGCGGTGTTTATTGTATAAAATTAACATTGGTGTAGCCGTGGGGCACAGCTAGTTTTATATTTAGAATATTTAGTGAAATAAAGTGAAAAGATACCAATATAATCAAAATTATTTACATAATTTTCAAAAAATAATGAACGGAAACGTGTGTATTTTTATTTTCCAGGAGTATTCATAGATGGCGGTGTACGGTTTGGTTTAAATAATATATTTTTTTAGTTTGCCTTTCTTCTTAATTGGTTTGATAATTAATTCGATTTTCACACTTAAGTACATTTTATGAAAGCACATATTATATTAATAATTAGGTGACCCGCGCAACTTCGTCTGCGTCACATAACAGAGAGATAGAGAGAGAAAGGGTTAGAGAGAGTGGATCGTAGGCACTGTATTAAAGGTGCAGTCCGACTGCCACATCATTCCGCACATTTTACAACTGTGATATCTCCTAAGATATTCATTTAAAATAATTAATGTAAAGGGCTTTTTTTTTTTTCAAAATGACCATTCGGACCAGTAGTTCCTGAGATTAGCGCAATCAACAAAACAAACAAACAAACGCTTCAGTTTAATAATATTAATATAGATACAAGTGCTAAGTGAGTGATTAATAAATTAAAAGAAAAAAATAACATTGTTCTAATTTTTATAAGTGGTAGTGGTATAACATTTCACAAAATGCAGAGAAGATGTTAATGACGATGACCGCCCCGGTCACCCAGGCCGCCCTGGCCGCCCCGGGCGCTCTGGAAGCACCTCAACAACTGGTCAAAACGTTGAAGCAGTGAAGAAAATTGCTAAGGATAATACTCGAATCACTATTACAGAAAAGAGTGGCCTTTGTTCTGGACATAAAGTTTTTTTTTTTTTTTGTAGATAAAAATTAAATCTCTGTAGGGAAACCATCGCAACATACTCGCCATCTACGACGATTGACGAGTACAGCGGGCACAGGATCAGAATGCTCTAAAACGTTTAACGCTCGTTTGTCGATCCTCCCCTGTAGCCTTGTTGTGTACCAGCAGCACACCAGCACACCAGCACACCTGCACAGCGACTAGCAGCAGCGGTAGACGGGAGGCGTCGCGCATTACATCGCAACAATGTCGCAACCAGCACTCAATTGCTACAGCAATGGTTTTGCAACGCGATATGTTTGCAATGGGGAGCGAAGGCACGTCTCTACGTCCGTCCGCACGTCACACTGTACTAGTACCAACGCACAGGTCAAATTAAGTTCAGCAATTATAATGGGCGTTCGTTTTTTACTTGTCTCATGTTTTATTTATATTCTTTAAGATGTTCAGTATATATAAACGCAAAGAACTTATGTAATATTTACATTTAGAGGTCGCTGCAAAACATCTAAAGTATAGTGAGAGCCGCCGAGACTCATACCCCAGACCCCGACGCCGCGGACATTATTACTAATCCCGATGAAGATATCGAGGCATCGAACGCGTATCCTCTCTCGCACGACACGTCATGTGTCCCCCCCCCCCTTCCCTGCAGCATCTCAAGCCTAGGTCCGTTCCCTCGGTGTGGAGCCCTTGAGTCATGCAGCAAATTACACTGCACTTGCAAACACTAGCTGCCATCAGACACTATTACATTGCACCCTACACTATACTACATATACTACTATACTATATATATATAGTTAACTCGAATTTCTACGTATAGGGAAATTAGCCAATTCGTGAGACTTAATTGCAACTACAGCAAGAGCCGTAACCAAAGTTCGGCCACTTTCGATCCCTTGAGCATTTACCACGCTTTCACGGCACTAGCCTTAAGCGCTCGCCTCTAAGCCATGGTGAAGCTGTAAAAGCAGTGTAGAGGCTCCAGGGCCCCTATGGCTAACAGTATACTCAGAAAAAACCTACGATACTTTAATAACCAAAAATATCATGATCGATATCTATAAAAAGAAATGTCAAAATACTTTTAAAAAATTCAAATAAAAGATTTTTTTTCAATTTTGCATATCTTTGCAAATATTGAGCAACCTTTTAAATATTTTTTATCGAGTTAATTTTTGGTGAAAATTATTGAAAACATGTTACATTAAAATACTTTCAAGTGAGATATTAAAAAAAAATATATGGATAAATATTATAGAAGTGCGAGTAGATTAGAGTTGCGACGAGACGAGAAGTCGGGGGATTCCAGTGCAAACATGACATCTCTGTGGTTATCAGTGAAACTAAGTTGATATGTACCTACTCGGTATTTGTGTTGTTTACACCGAGCTAGCAGTTAGCAGTACGCCTACGCTCGCTACCTAGCTATACGTACGTACTATCACTGAATTCATTGTAATGTTGACTTCAGCTTTACTCTCAGTACATATTTAATTAAATAATAACATTATTATCGCGTAGAAAGAGCAAGCTCTTGAGCTCCGGCACCACAATGTTTGCACAAGTTAAGCGGTATTTGACGAATACAGGCGAACACGAAAGAGTAGAGAGCGCGTATTTTCCTGCATTCGTAGGTATTAACCTCTATACGTCGATATTCGAATATCGATTTTTGAGCACGAACCAAAGGAGTTCTGTCAAACATTCGTGTCGTTCGTGAACCGTCCAGTCTGCGTAGTGCGATCAATCGCAAGACCATGTCGTGTTTTTAATTGAGTTTACAGTGAAAGTGAATACGCGAACAAAAATATAGCTTGATATATTGATGAAACCTTCAAACTTATTCATACGTATACGTACGTATGTAACGGAAACTTTAAACATGATTATGACCCCCTTCAAAACGTCGGATTTACTCGAAATTTGGCATACTTATCAAGGACCGATGACAATTCAATATTTCAAACGGTTAAACCCGTTACCCTTACTATACTATTTCCATTTCTTTATTTTCTCGATGACAGTTCTAATTTGATAGCTGTAGTGTTGTGAACAAATAAGTAATGATATCGATATGAAATAAGTAGTGACGATTCATCAGATTTTGATTAAAATAAATAAATAAAGTTTACCTGTCGTTATAATTATTTCGTTTCATTGTGGAGTACCTACCTATACCTACTTATTTTACAACAGCTTCGAAAATTTTGAAGAAGTTGGTATTATCAATCAAGAATTATTACGTGTAACATCTTGTAATGAAATATTGTTAAATTTATAACGAAATTACTTCTTTAGTACAAGTAGCAACGTTTATCGGTAAATATGTCAAACTTTGGATACGCTGTCATTCATTGTATTGTCTTTGTAAATATAATAAAAGTTTAGTTCAGTCTGTGGCAACTCATCGTGTGTTTTATTACATATAATATTAGTTAATAAATTTGTACAAAAGTATCCGAGTAGTTTAGTTTCTTACATTTTGTAAAAAAATATCGGGTGTGTTATCGTGTTACGTTTGTCGATATAGCTCCATCCCTATAAGTTTCTCCGACTCTGGTATAACCTTGTACGTATGTAAACGTCATATTTTTATAAAATAATGCATACATAATGTACCGGCGCGGCGGCTTCCGCACAGGGGGAGGAGGGAATTACATTTTAAGAATTAGACCCTGTCCAGAATGAGCGATCTCACCGCGATTTATTTCGCGCAAATCAATACGCGACTCGCGGCGGCGATGTACTTCAACTCTATACATCAAGCGAGTATAAAGTTCGCGCGTAAATCGCGTAAGTAACTAACTAACCTGAAATAAAAAAACTCGGGAATATAGAAACCTGAATATAAATCTAGCAGTGAAAGAGCTTCGCACCCGATATGCAAAGTGAAAGGGTTAGTTAGCCTGAGAATGCGGGATCAACAACGACCTACACTTTCATACATACTCTTAGGATAGAAATAAGGAAATCAATTTCATCAACTTCACTTAAAACGTACTTGTGATGATAATATTCATGGATTCTTTTTTAATAATTCCACTGAGATGGTTCGCGTCCATGGCAGATACGTAATCGGAAGAAATGAGCTGCGGCGGCGCGGTTATGCAGTGCGGACTACTTTGGAGTGGTCACCCACTCATCCGTATGTGTACAACAACAACCAAGCATAGAATAGATTGCTTCACAACAGTATTAAAAACGAAACAAACATCTGCATGTGAATTGTTAAGGTAAACTCGATGAATAATGTAAAGAGACGGACTGCGTAGAACGGAAAGTGATTTAGAGTAACAACGCAGCGTTCGCCGTGACATCTGGCGCATCGCCAGGCCTTGCCCGTGCGTCGCCGTGCGTCGGCAGGTGGCGCCCCGCGCGCTCACTCTGCATGCGACACGCTATAAGGAAAAAGTCTCTATAATAATTACCTATCGACACAGTAAGTAAGACAGAGCTGAGAGCGCGATACTGTGGCTATACGTACCACGTGATTGATCTTGCGATAGAAACGCAAATTCATAACGCATTCACCGTATCAGAGTGAATCACGGACACATTGTATATATGTTACTGTAAAACTGTGACTATGATACCCATCGCGTGCGGTTCTGTTCTGGAAGGAAGAGGAAGAAATTACATTGAACAGCTCTTCAGAACAATCACCATGATACAGACGGTAGAACACGCTCAGCGAGGCGATGTTAGTGCACAGTTGAAGCGGCTCGATGTATTTGGTAACGTCTGCACCATTAACAACGTGAACACCCGTCTCTGCAACCAGTTCAGAGCTTCGAGGAGGTATTTTGCGGATCCGTCCCAGAGACACGAACAGTATTTCACACATCGCCGAACTTATGCCTTGTTCAGGGTTCCGAGTGTCCGTGATGTAGTAGAAATTATAGTCCCGATGTAATCCCTGGACAGGTCGCTACGAATATTCACATCAAGCGAGTCATTTTGAAAAGTGGGGAGAGAAGAAAACGGTGATTGTTTTTGAAAAAAACGTATGAACCTGAGTTTTCTTGGCATTGAACTCAACTTTTACTCAAGTTACTTGGTCCCCATGTAGACACGTGGTACAAGGATTCCTTAAGCTCAATGAAAAGTTCCTCCCGTCTCATTCTGTTTCTTCCCGAGCACATGAAGGCTTGTTGTAATAGCACCCGTGAATGGTGTTGTCATCTGCATAACAATGACTATGTCCTAAAGGTAAGGCCTATAGCATTGATATTATGCAGAAGGAACTGAGTGGGCACAGTAAAGCACAGAACCTTGGGGAACTCAAGCGTTTATCGACATGAACTGCGAATTACATTATTTATTATGTTATATGCTTAGCGCACGGCCCCGACCCCACTAGCACCTAATGTTCCTAGTGCAGCTTGTGTTCAGAGATACCTAATAGGTACACTTACACAGAGTCTAGGAAGGGAGTCCGTACTCAAGTACATCGCAAGCTCCCTGACTATATGTCGCGGTTGTTATAACATAAAGGACGATACATTAAGTATTTAAAACAATTATATCAATGAAATATGATTATGCAGAAATATCTTTGTCTCTGGGGGTGGGAGTTCAACATGTCGTCGCGCATCGTGAGGGGGTTTGAGTATGAGTGTGGAAGGAAGAGTGCGCTCACCTGAGGAGTCCTTCCCGCTGTACCATGTACCGGAACGTCTCCCTGATGGTGCTGTTGTGCGCCGTCCGCAGCGACTGCATGCGAGTCTGCAACACGCAACACGCTTGTACTGCACAATGATACAATCAGAACAAATAAAACAAATACCAGAAGCACTCTCATAAACTATTCAAACAATTTCCAGTAAGTCCACGTGTCATCCTCACACTAGCTTCAAGTCTGCTGTTCGCAAACACTTCCAGGTTAATGTCGACTAATCAAAAGAGTCTTATTATTATATTATTTATATAATATCATTGTTTTATCACCAGATTTGATAATAAGGCAGATCTAGACTTAGGAACAGCAACAGAATAGCCATTGTTAATTAAATGCACGTCGGAGACGGATATTTATGGAAGAAGCCTCTTATTGTATAGGTTGTCCGCCGGGAAGGTATACTACTTTGTTTGTTTATAATTTTTGATTAAATGAAAGAGAGTGGATCGTATATTGATAAATATTTTATTTAATGTCGGCAATTATGTATGGAATACAATATCAGATAAATGTCCGCCTCTGTTAGCCTCACGAATGCGAGCCCTTTTGAGCACATTTTTCATTACATTCTCACACATTTCACGCGGTATTTCATTATTTACATCACGAGTATTTTGTTTGAGTTGCTCAAGCGTTTCTGGTTTGTTTGCATAAACCTTGCTTTTCATATATCCCCACAAAAAGAAGTCCGGAGAAGTCAAATCAGGCGACCGTGGAGTCCAATCAACATGACCATTTCTCACACATTTCACGCGGTATTTCATTAATTTCATCACGAATATTTTGTTTGAGTTGCTCAAGCGTTTCTGGTTTGTTTGCATAAACCTTGCTTTTCAGATATCCCCACAAAAAGAAGTCCGGAGAAGTCAAATCAGGCGACCGTGGAGGCCAATCAACATGACCATTTCTCACACATTTCACGCGGTATTTCATTAATTTCATCACGAATATTTTGTTTGAGTTGCTCAAGCGTTTCTGGTTTATTTGCATAAACCTTGCTTTTCAGATATCCCCACAAAAAGAAGTCCGGAGAAGTCAAATCAGGCGACCGTGGAGGCCAATCAACATGACCATTTCTCACACATTTCACGCGGTATTTCATTAATTTCATACCGAATATTTTGTTTGAGTTGCTCAAGTGTTTCTGGTTTGTTTGCATAAACCTTGCTTTTCAGATATTCCCACAAAAAGAAGTCCGGAGAAGTCAAATCAGGCGACCGTGGAGGCCAATCAACATGACCATTTCTCACACATTTCACGCGGTATTTCATTAATTTCATCACGAATATTTTGTTTGAGTTGCTCAAGCGTTTCTGGTTTGTTTGCATAAACCTTGCTTTTCAGATATCCCCACAAAAAGAAGTCCGGAGAAGTCAAATCAGGCGACCGTGGAGGCCAATCAACATGACCATTTCTCACACATTTCACGCGGTATTTCATTAATTTCATCACGAATATTTTGTTTGAGTTGCTCAAGCGTTTCTGGTTTATTTGCATAAACCTTGCTTTTCAGATATCCCCACAAAAAGAAGTCCGGAGAAGTCAAATCAGGCGACCGTGGAGGCCAATCAACATGACCATTTCTCACACATTTCACGCGGTATTTCATTAATTTCATCACGAATATTTTGTTTGAGTTGCTCAAGCGTTTCTGGTTTGTTTGCATAAACCTTGCTTTTCAGATATCCCCACAAAAAGAAGTCCGGAGAAGTCAAATCAGGCGACCGTGGAGGCCAATCAACATGACCATTTCTCACACATTTCACGCGGTATTTCATTAATTTCATACCGAATATTTTGTTTGAGTTGCTCAAGCGTTTCTGGTTTGTTTGCATAAACCTTGCTTTTCAGATATTCCCACAAAAAGAAGTCCGGAGAAGTCAAATCAGGCGACCGTGGAGGCCAATCAACATGACCATTTCTCACACATTTCACGCGGTATTTCATTAATTTCATACCGAATATTTTGTTTGAGTTGCTCAAGCGTTTCTGGTTTGTTTGCATAAACCTTGCTTTTCAGATATCCCCACAAAAAGAAGTCCGGAGAAGTCAAATCAGGCGACCGTGGAGGCCGATCAACATGACCATTTCTCACACATTTCACGCGGTATTTCATTAATTTCATCACGAATATTTTGTTTGAGTTGCTCAAGCGTTTCTGGTTTATTTGCATAAACCTTGCTTTTCAGATATCCCCACAAAAAGAAGTCCGGAGAAGTCAAATCAGGCGACCGTGGAGGCCAATCAACATGACCATTTCTCACACATTTCACGCGGTATTTCATTAATTTCATCACGAATATTTTGTTTGAGTTGCTCAAGCGTTTCTGGTTTGTTTGCATAAACCTTGCTTTTCAGATATCCCCACAAAAAGAAGTCCGGAGAAGTCAAATCAGGCGACCGTGGAGGCCAATCAACATGACCATTTCTCACACATTTCACGCGGTATTTCATTAATTTCATCACGAATATTTTGTTTGAGTTGCTCAAGCGTTTCTGGTTTATTTGCATAAACCTTGCTTTTCAGATATCCCCACAAAAAGAAGTCCGGAGAAGTCAAATCAGGCGACCGTGGAGGCCAATCAACATGACCATTTCTCACACATTTCACGCGGTATTTCATTAATTTCATCACGAATATTTTGTTTGAGTTGCTCAAGCGTTTCTGGTTTATTTGCATAAACCTTGCTTTTCAGATATCCCCACAAAAAGAAGTCCGGAGAAGTCAAATCAGGCGACCGTGGAGGCCAATCAACATGACCATTTCTCACACATTTCACGCGGTATTTCATTAATTTCATACCGAATATTTTGTTTGAGTTGCTCAAGCGTTTCTGGTTTGTTTGCATAAACCTTGCTTTTCAGATATTCCCACAAAAAGAAGTCCGGAGAAGTCAAATCAGGCGACCGTGGAGGCCAATCAACATGACCATTTCTCACACATTTCACGCGGTATTTCATTAATTTCATACACGAATATTTTGTTTGAGTTGCTCAAGCGTTTCTGGTTTGTTTGCATAAACCTTGCTTTTCAGATATCCCCACAAAAAGAAGTCCGGAGAAGTCAAATCAGGCGACCGTGGAGGCCAATCAACATGACCATTTCTCACACATTTCACGCGGTATTTCATTAATTTCATACACGAATATTTTGTTTGAGTTGCTCAAGCGTTTCTGGTTTATTTGCATAAACCTTGCTTTTCAGATATCCCCACAAAAAGAAGTCCGGAGAAGTCAAATCAGGCGACCGTGGAGGCCAATCAACATGACCATTTCTCACACATTTCACGCGGTATTTCATTAATTTCATCACGAATATTTTGTTTGAGTTGCTCAAGCGTTTCTGGTTTATTTGCATAAACCTTGCTTTTCAGATATCCCCACAAAAAGAAGTCCGGAGAAGTCAAATCAGGCGACCGTGGAGGCCAATCAACATGACCATTTCTCACACATTTCACGCGGTATTTCATTAATTTCATCACCGAATATTTTGTTTGAGTTGCTCAAGCGTTTCTGGTTTGTTTGCATAAACCTTGCTTTTCAGATATCCCCACAAAAAGAAGTCCGGAGAAGTCAAATCAGGCGACCGTGGAGGCCAATCAACATGACCATTTCTCACACATTTCACGCGGTATTTCATTAATTTCATACCGAATATTTTGTTTGAGTTGCTCAAGCGTTTCTGGTTTGTTTGCATAAACCTTGCTTTTCAGATATCCCCACAAAAAGAAGTCCGGAGAAGTCAAATCAGGCGACCGTGGAGGCCAATCAACATGACCATTTCTCACACATTTCACGCGGTATTTCATTAATTTCATCACGAATATTTTGTTTGAGTTGCTCAAGCGTTTCTGGTTTGTTTGCATAAACCTTGCTTTTCAGATATACGCACATAAGTCCGGAGCAGTCAAATCAGGCGACCGTGAAGGCCAATCAACATGACCATTTCTTGAAATAACTTGTTGTGGAAAGAGGTCTCGCAGTAATTCCATTGTAATCCTGGCTGTATGCGATGTGGCACCGTCTTGTTGATACCACATGTTAATTAAGCCCAAAGCATGCAGTTGTGGCGTTAAAAAGTTTTCAATCATATCACGATATCGCTCCCTATTCACAGTTACCGTTACGCTGTTTTCATTTTCAAAGAAGGTCCAATGATTTCTCCTGACTAAATTACACACCAGAATGTCACTTTTAATGGATGCAAAGGTGACTGATGAATAATTTGTGGGTTTTCCATTGCCCAGAATCAACTATTCTGTTTATTCACATATTTATTCAAATGAAAATGTGCCTCGTCACTCATTATGATTTTTTAATGAAAATCGGGGTTGTCATGGGCGAGCTGTAACATCCTATTGGCATATGTACGGCGGCGTAAATGGTCTTGTGGAAGAAGCTCTTGTGTTAACTGAATTTAAAACGGAAACAAATGCAAATCCTTGTACAAAATTGTGGCCAAAGTTGTTCTTTGAAGACCAAGCTCCTGAGCACGGCGTTGATGGATTGTTTTGAGCACTTTCTTGAGCAGCAGTAATGTTTTCAGCCGATCTTGCACTACGTTGTGGTCCATTCACTACACGATAAATAGCGCGTTTTGTTGGCACGTTGTTTCTCCCAAAAATTTCACGTAACGTTCTCATCGTCACAGTAATCGATGATTGATTTTAATAAAATGTTTTAACGATTTAACACGTTGGTTTATCGAATATTTTTCCATAATAAATTTGCCACGTGCCTACTTCACGACTGACAAATATGAACTGTCAATACTAATGTTTACCAAAATGGCGGCAAAACAAAGTAGTATACCTTCCCGGCGGACACCCGTTATTACTGTAGTACTTTACATGTAATAATAATATAAATTATACTTTCTGATGGAGTTACACATTGATAATTAGTTGTTATAATTGCGTTATCGTAGCGACCGTGTCTTTCCTAGGTAACACGAGTATCCGGTATAGAGATTTGTTCTTTTTTTTTTAGATATGACTACACTGTTTGCCTTAGGGGCTTATGATGAGTAAAACATAAGAGATATAGCAAATTAATGTACTACGTAATCATAGGCATTAAAAAACCTACAGAAAAGACCGGGAGAGTAACATGTATCTTCTAAGGAACACCCACAATAAGTATTTTTGTCATTAAAATATTCCGGAACGGGGGAGCAAGATTCGCGCGGGCATTCTGTAGTCCACGTGAGCGAAGCCACGGGCACAGCTAGTTAATACATATATTTAAAAACTCCGAATATCAAAATATAATAATGGCGTTGAAGACAATGGATTTTATGACCCAAAATGATAAAAAGTGTTGACTGTTTCCACTAAAACTAACAAGAAAAATCATCTAAGAGCATTTTGACATTTATTCCTAACTTCCTAGTTCCACTTCACTAACCGAAAAAAACCAAACAGATGATTGTTAAACAATTTTTAAAGGATATAAAGGAAACTAGTTTGTTACAAGAATTCAACAAAGAACTAATATACATATTTAATGAATTAAAATTACCTAACAAAGAATGCAGTGTTAAATAAAACAATGCTCTAAGAAAAAATCTTAAGACTACTGTTAATAGTGGGCGGTAGTTGTTTTTCCAAGATGACAAAGAAGAAACATGTAGTGAAAACAATAAAGATAATATTAGTTGTTGTATCGGTTAACTCAAACATGAATACAAATTAGGGTAACAGATAAATTCGACGACAACGACTTTCAGTTGTTTCAACAATGACTGTAATGTATTATTACTTTCATAGATGTAGTATTAGGTCCTTTTTTTGTAAAATATATTTCATTAATCAAAATATGCACCGTTGTTATCTATGCACTTTTGCCATCTCATAGTTAGTTCATTAATCCCTACACTAAAAAATCCATGGGGACGAGAATCATTAAACTCTTTGAAGGCGGTTTGGACTGCCGCATCGGAGTTGAATTTTTCCCTTGTAAGAAGTTGTCCAAATTCTGGAAAAAATGGTAATCTGTTGGAGCAAGGTCCGGAGAGTACGGTGGATGTCGCAGACATTCCAATTGTAGCTCATGTAACTTAGTAGTTGTTTGTTGTGCAGTGTGTGGTCTTGCATTGTCGTGAAGCAGCGGTGGCCTAGAGCGATTAACCAATCTCGGTTGTTTAGCAGCTAGTTCTTCGTTCATGGTTTTCAGTTGCTGACAATAGATATCTGCCGTAAGTTTGGCTAGATTTTAGAAAGCTGTAGTGAACGACACCGGCGCTAGTCCACCAAACACTCACAAGTTACTTTTTCTGAGTCAATTCAGATTCAGTCAATTCAGGTTCAGCCATTGCGACGAGCGCTTCCGATTATCGTACAGTATCCACTTTTCACCACAAGTAATGATTCGATTTAAAATCCCTTCATTATTGTGTCGGTTGAGCAAAGTAACACAGCAGTCGACGCGTGTTTGCAAGTTCGATTCACTCAATTCATGAGGTACTTATCGTTCAAGTTTTTTTACTTTCCCGATTTACTTCAAGTGGATTAATACAGTTTTATCACTTACCTCGAAGCCTGCAGCTATCTCTGAAATTCTTTGTGATGGGGCCGGTTCCACAATAGCCTTTAATTCTTCATTTTCCTCTTTGGTCTCCGGCCGTCCACGGAGTTGGTTCTGAAGGTCTATATTTTCAAAACAATAACGTTGAAACCAAAAACGTACCGTGCTTTCTTTTGCGATACCAGCGCCGTACACATCATTAATCCTTCAAGCTGTTTCTGCAGCACTGGTGCCACGGTAGAACTCGTACTCGTAAATATACCGTTATTTTATGTTTTCCATTGTACGGTAATAAACGACGCCAAAGAAAAAAATAATGAGGAAAAAACAAATGAATGACTGTTTTCAAAACTCAAATGTAGCAGCTAAATGAATTTATAAATTTGTATTTGGAATTCAAATTCCAAAGAGGAGATATTTCAGATCAAAGTGGTCAGTACGACAAAACGCTAATTTCATATGTAAGGACCTAATATAATATAGATTGGCTATACGACAGAGAAAGAGCATAGTAAGGCATATGTCAGAGCGAGAAAGGGATACATGACATGTCTCTAAAAGCCAAGGTACCGCAGAGCCCGTTGTCAATCGTGACGAAAATAAATATCGCTTATTTTCGTAAAATATAAGGTTTTAAAATATAATTTAGTGTTTGGTAGACGTATTACAGTTATCGTTACCTATGCAGTGCCTTGTTGTAACTCATCCATATAGAAAATCTACAAAATATCCTCCTATTCACATGTAAGGCCGATTAAAATGTTTTGCTCACAAACTAAATTGTTTTAGAAAGTTCTTAGAAGTTCTATTCATAAATAAATTGAGAAAATATCGTATTTAATCACATTAATTATCCGAAATTATACCAATTCAAAATAAAATGTTATCAAATACGTAAATATTTGCGATTTTTAAACCAAATTTCTAAGAGATTGACATAATATGTCGATAACAGTCTATCGAAAGGAGTCTGTGCGTATTCCTAGAAAAAACTTTTTAATCCTTGGGCATTTTTTTTTGATTTCCTCAAAATATTAAATATAATCATTTTATATCAAAATAACTTTTGAATTTTGAATTATAATAAATTTATTATATGGTAGCTGTGCCCCTGGCTTCGTTCACGTGGATTGCAGAATGCCCGTGCGAATTTTGCTCCCCCGCTCCCGGCTATTTTAAAGACAAAAATGATTATTGTGGGTGTTCCTTAGAAGATAGATATATACTCTCCCGGACTTTTTTGTAGGTATTTTTAATGCCTATGATTACGTAGTACATTAATTTGCTATATCTCTTACGTTTTATTCAGCATAAGCTATTTAAGCACCCGAATTGATTCACTATGACCAGTTTTTTTATTTGTGCGGAACCCTAATTCTTTTTCTAAAATAAAAGTAGCCTAAGTTACTCCCTATATCATCAGCTATCTATCAGTGAAAGTCCCGTAAAAATCAGTCCAACCGTTTCCGAAATTACCCGAAACAAACAGACAGACAGACAAAAATTTTAAAAATGGGTGTTTTGTTATAGGTATCGTATATAGTTTCATATGCATTTAGTAAAAAGCTGTTATTTTGACATTACAAAAAGACACTTCCAATTTTATTAATGGTATAGATAATGTTTATTGTATTAGAGAGTGATTTGTACCAATAGCCATGGAAAATGGGTAATGTTAACAAACATGTCTTATATAGTTATATGAAATATGAATACTAGGAAATACACCAAATTAGCTAATAACTAACTAACTATAAAGAAACTAATAATTACTTTAAGATTTAATTAATGTAATGAAAGTAGGTACCTACTAGAGTTTTCAATGATATCTTTTTATCCTTGAACTGTTTTTTAGACAGTTTTCCAAATCTGTAATTCTTCTTGTGCATGTAATTGTTTTTCCAAATACTCTGATAGACATCCTTTATAAAGGATACTGATTACGATTAGCCCGTCTGTCTATCTGTGTATGTCCAGATTTAACTCAAAATCAAAATGACCGATTTTTATGAAATTTTGCATACGGGAAATTTATGTCGTCCCTCATTTAATAGGATAATTAAATAATTTTAAAAATACTAATGGAAATTTAAACAAAAATATCCCGATTATGATGAACTTTTGTACGCGGAAAGCATAAGTTAAATCCATAAATGATGGTCAATAAGAATTGTTAATAAAACTTTTATTAATCTTAAAAATATATATCTAATTATTTCTCAACCGTTTCTGATAAAATGATGTACATAGGAAGTATAAGTCATTGTATAATTGACAGGCCATAAGAATCGCTGACAACACGTCTAGATCTCGTAAAAAAAGCTGCCAGTATTATATAAATTTGTAGTATTATAAAAATTGCATGTTTGTTGAATTAGGCGATATGCGATATGAATGCACCGATATGTGTATCGATATCGACATTAAAGCCGAGTCAGTCATGGTGCAGCACTATTACACGCAAACTATTGTATTTTAATTTTTGGCTCGCCGGGGCCCAAATCTACTCATTGCCGCTCTACATCTATGCTTATTGTTACTAATAAACTAAGTAAAGGATTAAAATTGTTGACTCAACCTCTACCCTCCCTCCCACTATCTACACTTAACCAAGGGAGCATTAAGACGGCGCAGGTTTGCCGACGGCGACAGTGGAGTATCAGTGTGGTCAAGGCTTACAATAATAGTGCTGCAATGAATTTTAATAAACATAGGCCTCTTAACAAATGCCTCAACTAACCTACAAGGAAATTGTAGTTGTGTTTATTACAACCGCCATATTACAATAACAAATCTAGAAGCAATAAGAAAAAACGTATCTTCCAGTATTTCAGAATTGTATAATTTATTGAGATGACAGTACAACCTGTTAACTGATTACAGTTTACACTGGGAATAAATCATATGGCAATATAGAAACAAGATGATTTAATGAGCAATATCACCATGTAATTAATACATTACAGGAAGAACATATGTGATTAGCAGCAGGTGACATTGATGAAAATCACAATATAAAGAGATTTATAAGCTTTATCTGTCATTCTGCAAGTGTATACCCATCAGCATTACAATGGACAACTTATTATTTGTATATATTGTGGCAGCGGGGCTATTGATTCGGAAAGTAGCTGCGATGGATGATGACATGTTAGAACTTTTAAACATGATACGAGAAAGCTGTGTCGATGAAACAGAAGTGGAAGAAGCTCTACTGGAACAAGTGGACAACGGAGCAGACCTGATGCCTGATGAAAAGTTTAAATGCTACATCAAATGTACCATGGAGACAAGTGGTATTATGTCTGATGGAATTGTAGATGTAGAAATGGTTCTAGCACTTTTACCTGAAGATATCTCCACAAATAATGAAAATATATTTAGGGGTTGTGATACACAGCAGGGTACAGATGATTGTGATACTGCTTTTCTGACACAGGTTTGCTGGCAGAATGGCAATAAACATGATTACTTCCTTGTTTAGAAAAAAAAATATAAAGTTTATGTGTTATAAGTTGTAAGTTTAATTTTAAAAATTAATTTATTCCTCATAAAAATGTCGATAGTTTTACACAAAGTATAAAAAATTGCCTACACAAACGCATTGGCGATGTTTGTCATATAAAATTACCACAGGTGAAATTAGTGCATTAGCTTTAATACACTTTGATTTTAAAACAATAAATACACACATTATACAAGAACTGTTTGCTTTGTTTTGTACAATTTCACATGAGTCCATTTAATTAACAGCTGATATACCATACTTATAGAAAGATATTTAACAAACACCCAGACACACAACTGATAATTATGCTAATCACACAAAAGTCAGTCCCATGTGGGGATTGAACTTGTGACCTTTTGACTCAATAGTAGCGCTATCTACCATAGCACCATGGGAAATCCATTTTTAAACACAGTTAAACACTTGTTAATCATCAAAGACACAGAGAGAGATGGCAGAAGTAACCAAATGGTTTTTTGTAATAAAATGATAAAAAATAAACTAGTTTCTGATTTATTCCTTTCTATTCAGCCAACAACCTATCTGGATGCCCAATTTGAACTTTCTAGGTCATCTGGAACTGGGTTAGAGTTTTGGTCTTTATGTCAGTCAGTGACAAAAATGAAGATTTTTGGATGTTAATATATAAAAATAACTGTTTGAGGTGTGTTTATAAAATTTGGAGCACATATGTATCTCACAAGTCTCAATATATGAGCCAAATTTGACATGTTTATGTGAAATAATTTTTGAATTATGAGGGGGTCAAAAGTGGCTCCAAATGGTTCATGAAATATTATTACACACAGTACCGCTCTCCATTCTGTTACCTTGAACTTGGCTTGACACGCTGCGGCATGTCTAGATCATCTAAATATAAATTGTCAATGTTAATTATTTAATAAATATAAGTGTGAAGAGTTACTGTAAGCAGGGACTCAACAAAACAAAAAGCAAATGTTATTTCAATACATAATGGTACACTGCATTTCAGCATGACTAAACAACATTATATTATTTTATTTATTACTATGTGTATGTACATAACTAACAATTTAGATAATAAGTATATTTTTATTTAATTTAAACATAATAATAATATACAGGAATACAATATCAGTAACTAAACAGCTGACATACTATACATAATAATATATAGATAAATAACACCCAGACATACAATTGACAATTATGCTCACCCTACAAATGTCAGTCAAATTATTCATTGATTCATTAATTTTATATACCTACTGGTATGTAGGTACCCAACAGGAAAATATACATTTCAGTGATTATCATATATTGAAGTTCTCTGGAGTTGAAATTAACAGACAGTCATGTTGGTAAGTAGGCCAGTACCATGAATCACTGCAATTGTTTTGATTACAGTAGTACATACATACACATATCAAAATCTAGACTCAAGTAGTTCCAATCAGATTAAAACTTATTATATTTATGAAATATATTTTGTTTCCATACACCAAATATTGTTAAGTAATTATTATTCTATGTATGTAAATGGATGTAAATATTTTCATTGATTGACACACTGCCATAGTTCAAGGTTATGTTGTGGTTCACACTTCACACACCACAACAGACTCATGTAACAGCTGCAGCTAATGTTAACTCCAATTATTATACTTTTATACAAAATTCAAGGAACAAATGGAAAATACTAAAATAACACTTCTGACAAAGTCCCTACTTATAAAAAAGTTGCTTTTAAATAATTAATGTATTTTCCAATATTTAAAATATGTAATCAGCAACGGAAGTTGCAATTTCCGATTGGAAAACTATTGCTTGCACAATAACTGAAGAAAACCAAAAGACGTGCCTCAAACAATAAACATTATCGAGGGAGAGAGTGACGCAGTAAGCTGCAAGCTGCGAGCTCACTATACACTAAGGCTATTTTATAAAATTAGACTGCGTCGAAAGTGCCTCGTTCGGCGATTCGATCATTCCGTTTTTTGCGTTTTACATAACTAAATAGTTGCAAACTGGTGGCGTAACAGCCCGAGAAACTGTCATCCATACGATTAGGTTAGGTAGACCGCAGACGAAACAAATAACAGAAACTAATTCATAGCCGAAGATTTCAAGTGCCTCTCACCTTTACGGAGTCCAGCGGGTACATTATGCAATGCTCCATGACGCCCGCTATTGCTCCGGCAGTCATGTGTACCACAAAGTTTTGGGTCGGAAGGGATTCATAGTCCTCAAAGTTCATAATACTCACTGAATACTGACACTTAGTACAAAATAAACACAAATTATGGTTTAAATATTTAAGTTATACTTTTGTTTTATCGAAATAACAATATCATTTTCACCGACTATTTTCGACGCGAGTCATATAAAATTTAGAACTATCAAAATTGATTCCATAAACTCGAGTCATAAGCACGCGCGACTTCGCGGTTCCACAGATTAATTAAAATATTACTCTACGTCTTTACAATTCACTTTCGTTAGCCATTCCTGTCAATCTGTCGCTAGTGTAGCGTACATAAACATCATCATTCAAGTAATCGAGAATCATAAACAAATTTGATCAAACTCGATATTCTAGTTAACTTATCGATATTAATTTTGTTATTGTATTAATCTTAATGGGAGGTACGGAATTTGTGTGATTACAATAAATGCCAAAAAGTAAAAAAAAAACGTTGTTTTATGGAACACTAACTGTCACTGCAAGTTATAGTGATGTGTGGAGATTGCGGAGTGCGCGAACGTCAAGTTGATAGCAACAAGGAAAATCTAAATAGTCTTTGCCTGTTCCCAAATATTTATACAAAGCTACTTACTTTTTAATCAGAGTCGATAAATATCTTAAGTGGTATTTATTGATAGAAAGATAACAAATAAATACAATTTTCAATTGAAAAGTGTTACTCATACATTTAAAGATGTAAGGACAGCAATAAACTTATAGATGGAATTTAAATTTTCGATTTCTTTGTAGCTAATTAAAAAAAATATAATAAGAGAAACTAACAAGTGGAAACGTAGCAGTAAAGTTACAGCTTTCAAGCAAACATTTTTTTTTAGATCTGACTATACTATTAGCCTTAGATGCCCTGAAGACGCTGCGGCTTTTACAGCTACACCGAACTTGGAGGCGAAGCAAGCATTAAAGCATCCTTGGTTTATATTTATAATCAAGGACTGGCGGCGTGGCACTGTCGCTCATAAAAATGTCGTCCTTTTTAATGACAATATTTAAATATTATGTTTATATCGAATGAAGTACACAGTCATAAAGGAACGCCTAAAATGTGATTACGAAGAGTCAGAAGGCAAACAGTTGCAGAAACTTCTGTCTGGTGACTGGTGGAGAACTTGGTGACCGAAAACCAACACAATTATTACGACGTATGTGCAACCTCACGAGAAATAAAGTTCCCGACAACACCCTTCGACTTATGTGGATGAACTTGCTATCCTCACATGTTCGATCTGTTCTAGTCGTGAGCGATACTATATGCAAGAAGACAGCACTCGACGAGTTAGCTAAGTTAGCCGATAAAATGTTGGAGCAAGATAACCAGATTTCAGCTGTAAATACTACAAACTGTCAGCCACAGACTGAAAACTACCAATTCTTAGTAGAAGAGATCAAGAATCTTAAACTTGAAATCGCCGAAATGAAAACCATGTACTTGAAATCAAATGCCACGTAATTTCACACATCATCGTCGTCATTCACGGTCACGCGTATCCCTGTCTCGCTCTCACTCAAGAGACTCCCGCAAGAGTACGTTACCGTAACCATATTGCTACTATCATCGACGATTTGGCAAAAATTCAAGACGTTGTACTACATACACCTTGCAGTTTTAGTAACGATCAGAAGTCGGAAAACTAGAACGAACGTTGGTTGCGGCGGAATCCAGCGTTGGTGAACGTAACTACCACCTATTCGTCACTGTTAAAAAGAAAGAAATATATTTTTAGTAGACACAGGCGCTAATATAACGGTGATACCCAAACGAAAAGGTTCACGAAGCAAATCGACGTCATTCAACTTTTATGCAGCGAACGATACCATCATACCCACCTACGGCGAAAAAATTTTGAATCTCAACTTCAATCTTCGTCGACCATACAAATGGAAATTTATCAACGCTGATGTCACCATATCTATACTTGGAGCCGATTTTCTTCGATATTATCAGTGGATCGTCGATCTCAAGAGTCGACAGCTTATCGATAATACGACGAATCTCTCAGTCAAAGTTCCCGCGCGCCTCTCAGTTCAGCAAACCATACGCAGCATTAATCCTCAGCTTTCATACCATGACGTATTAGCTGAATTCCCCGGTACCACAAGATTGACTTCGATGGAAATAAGTTCGAATCACAGCGTCGAAAATTTCATCTAAACCACCGGTCAACCGATACATTGTCGGGCACGGCCAATTCCACCACATCGATACGAACTTGTGTAAAAATAGTTCGAAAATACGATCAGTCAAGGCTTATGCAGGCCTAGTAAAAGTCCCTGGTCAAGTCCACTGCATATTGTGATGAAGAAGAACGGCTAAATTAGAGTATGTGGAGACTTCAGACGTCTAAATTCTATCACGAAGCCTGACCGATATCCAGTACCACGAATTAAAGATTTTACTTATCAGCTCACCGGGAAACAATTGTTCAGCACTCTAGACCTTAACAGAGCATACCAGCAAATACCAGTCAGAAAAGAAGACATAGAGAAGACAGCTGTTATTACACCTTTTGGCCTGTTTGAATTCCCACGAACGTGCCCTGGATTAAAAAATGCTGGCCAGACATTTCAGCTTTTCATCCACGATCTCCTCATAGCCTCAAATGACGAAGCTATGCTTCGTGAACATCTACGAACAAAACTTCAACGCCTAGAAAACCATGGTATTACGATCAACCCGTCAAAATGTATCTTTGGTCAAACTCAAGTGACATTCTTGGGTTACACTGTATCATCAGAAGGAATAAAACCACCCACAGATAAGGTGAAAATTATCATGGGCTACCTTCAACCAAAGACAGTTGAAGAACTAAGACCTTTTCTCATTATGCTCAATTATTATCGAGAAAATATTCCAAACACAGATGCAATTCAAGCACCGCTTAATGAATATCTTTACAATTCTAAAAAGCGCGATAAGACAATCATACAATGGAATACTGATGCTTCTCAAGCTTTCGAAAATTGCAAGAAAAGTGTCGAACAAACTACCTGTCTCTCTCACCCGCGAAATGACGTTCCACTCGCATTAATGTGTGCTATTTAATCTCCGATAAACTATGAAGAGCTCGCATTAGCACAAGAAAATGGTGGACATATACCTGAATTATTACTTCAAACGAATATTTAATTAGAGAAAATAAATTTACCTACGAGTACAAAACAAATATACTGTGAAACATCAACAGAGAACATTAGTCCATGGAAGAATTTCGTTTTCCTGCTTTTAATATCGTGCATCAATTTGTCACCCTGGAACAAGAACCACTAAGAAACTAATTCAAAGTAAATATTTTTGGCCAAGCATGAATATCAATATTAATAACTGGGTTACATCATGCATTGCTTGTCAAAAATCAAAAATACAATGCCATACTTCAAGCACAATTTCGTCGTATGAAAAATCTCACCGTTTCGAACATATACATCTTGATATCATCGGACCGTTGCAAACGTCGTCTCAAGGTTACCGTTACGTCATCACAATGATGGATCGAGCTACACGCTGGCCCGAAGCCTGCCCTGTAAAAGAAATTACTGCCGAAATTGTTGCTCAAACTTTGTACTAAGGCTGAATTTCTCGATTTGGATGTCCGGTGAAGATAACGATAGACCAAGGAAAACAATTCGAAAGTCATTTTTTCAAGCCCTAACCCATATGTTAGGTGTCGAAAGTGTACGAACCACACCGTACCATCCGCAAAGAAACGGCGTAATTGAACGCTGGCTCCGTTGTATGAAGACTGCACTCACAGCTAGACTGACTACCAACACCAAGAGTTCTTTTGATGACCTGCCTGCCATCCCACTCGGACTTCGTGCAACATCAAGAAGTGACACCGGCGTAAGCGCATCAGAACTCACTTAGGGATGCAGCTTACGATTACAAAATTACTAATAATATAATAATTACTTCGCAAATTAGTAACTCACTTGTCTACACATATGTTCACAAGTTGCGAAGTACCATGGATAGTCTAAACCCTGTACCAGCACAATCACACGGAAGCAGTTGACAGTTTTTCGTGCACTCGGACCTACAGTCGTGTGAATACGTATTTCTTCGTGTCGACGCTCTTAAGAAACCTCTGCAACCACCATATGAAGAACTCTACAAAGTACTTCACAGGAGCGACAAAGTTTTTACCATACCCTTTAATAAAGTTGATACTCCGAGCATTACTTCAAGCAGTGCTAAATCAAAAACATCTGAGCCGACCGTAGTAAGGAAGATTCGTTCTGGTCGAAGCATCAAGATACCGATAAGCTTCGCTTGAGGGGAAACGTGTAGTAGTACTACTCCCAAGCACCGCGTCGCTGATCAAACTCGCACTATTTTTTTATGTGGTGACATGAGCCGCGTCGGGCTGATTGCGCTCTGGTTTCTGATTGGACGATTGCAATGTTTTGTTCACGGCAGACCGTGCAACGTTTGTGACACTATTATCTAAGATAATAATAGTTTGAATAAATGAACTATTATATGATCCCGATGTCGATCGTTGGCGCGAACGGACGTGCCCGCTAGAGCTCTCGATCGCTCTCGTAATTTATTTCATTTCTGCTTGAACTTGTTTACTACTTGTTTGCTCTGATCGATGGACCAGGTCCTAGACCAAGCCGGTTCAGAGCACACATTTTTAAACTTGTTTTTTAAGCTTTCTCTTTTTATATCGCGTTGTTTAGTTGGACGGTGTTATTGTTGTGTGGTGGGTATTTTGGCTGGCACATTTCGTGTAGCACTTCGGTGCACACGAAAACCCGTACTTTTCAGTACGATAACAAACGCGCTTTTCAGCGCGAATCTGCGTCCAAACACACAAATCCACGCTTAATAGTCGCTTGTCGGATACCCAGCGGTGTTAACGAAGACAAGTGGGGCGTGCCCCGAGTGCTCAACGGTTACCTCTTTCTGAGGTAAACGGTATCTCGGACGGGCCTGGGAATCTTAGCCTTTGACTTTTTGCATAGTTAAGCCCCAAGTATCTCCTTCCCAACCCTTCTGATATCTACCATTCCATCCTCGTGGTTGTTTGGCCAGAGCTGCGGTCTTACCGGTCTTCGTCCTCTGCCACGAGACTGCTAGGGACTCCCCTAGGGAAACGTTAGGTCCTTTTCCTGCGCGTCATTGCATTTCGACCGCAGGTCTGATTGCTCCGGAATCGGATAGCCCGTTAAATTCATTCGGCGTACCCCCCTGCCCTCCAGGTAGGTAGGTAGGTAGGTGCCCTCGTTGGTTTCTTAAATTCAATCCCCCGCCACTGCGATGGCAAAAGAAATAACCTTGCACGAGTATGAGCTTCATAAGGTCTTCAACTTTATGAAGCTTAGAGTCACTGACTTGTACGCCGAGTACACATCCACACTAGAAGTAACTCCCGGTGCGACTTACGAGTTAATCGAGTCCTAGTCCACCACTGCGTCCGAACCCGCCGTCGTCGCGTCAACATTCGTCGACACGCCCACCGCCGCCGCGACCGCCGCCGCCGCACCCACCGCCGCCGCGGCGTATAGAAATCCCACCGTGCCTACGCTTGAGGACATTCTGTCCAAAGGCCATGGTGCGCGCCGACCCTCCCGTGCTTACTCGCGAAACTCCAACCACCGCGGCAGGTGCTCCGATACGCCTGCAAACAACGCGCTCCTCGTCTCTAACTCTTTCGTAGTTTTACCGGTAGAGTCTTCCGAATCCACTGATCCAAATCAGATGGATCAGTCAATTCCCGATATCCGGTCCGCTGCCGACGACGACGACGGTTTTACCCCGGTCATGTCTAGAAAAACCAAACGCATCGCTAACAGCGAAGAAGACGGGCCCCGAAAGCGTCGAGATCGGATCTCAACACGCACACCTCCATTCCCACGTCTCCCAAGCGCCCTGCGTCAACGCCCGCACCCGCAGCAAGCCCTTCCGGGAAGAAAGCCCTCCCCCGCCCGTTATTGTCCAGGACAAAGCTAGAGACCGATATTAGACTCTCAAAAATCCCCTATACGAAATCCCGTAGTATCGCTACGGGCATACATGTCACGGTGAGCACATCGGACGCCCACCGAGATCTCACCGGGCTCCTCACGGAGAGGAAATTAGCGTACTATACCTACACCTTAAACGAGGAACGTAAACTCCGCGTAGTAATTCGCAGAATCCCCTTCGAGATCGCCCTCGACGAAGTACTCGAATCCGTCAGCTCCCAAAACTATCAGTTCACGAAGTACACCGGATGTACGGTCCAGACAAAAGACCATTCCCTATAGTAGTGGTTATCTGAGATAGAACCCCGAGGTTAAAGCTTAATTAAATAACGTAGCTACTGCCCATCAGAGGGCACCTCAAGCCCTCGTCGACCTTGCCTCTCGCCCCCAGCCACAGCCCCTGCTGTCAACGGAGGCTTTTCACAATCTCTCGAACGTCCCCCGTGCTCCTGCTGCCATTGCCCTCACACCTAGCACATAGTCATAGAGATACATAAACCCGGCAAAAACGCATCGTTTCCCGATAGCTAACACCCGATCAGTTTTTTTAAATGCCTTAAGTAAAATCAATGAGCGGCTCATCCTGAACCGTCTCAAAACCGTGATAGACGAGAAAGATCTATATCCACCGGAACAGTTCGGGTTCCGCGCTCGACACTCGTGTATGCACCAGGTGCAACACACATAGCGACTGACTTCGCGAAAGATACTCCATACCGTTCACTCGCGGTCTTCTTCGACGTCGCCAAGGCCTTCGATAAGGTCTGGTACGCCGGACTACTCCACAAGCTACACCAGTTACAAGTCACAGATAGGTTAGTTCATATCATCCGTGACTACCTCACCAACCGCATTTTCCGCTGCCGAGCGGAAAATGTACTCTCCACACCCCACCCCATACGCTCGGGCTTCCCGCAAGGACCTATTCTGGCACCTTGTTTTTTCAATCTGTACGTCAGTGACCTACTTCGTCCTTCTAAGGTCCAGGTAGGTCTATACACTGATGACACAGTCATCTACGCGTCGGATAGGAACAGACTTAGGCTCAGACACAGAGTCCAACGCACCGTCACCACTCTCGGTGAATGGTACACCAAATGGCGCATAGCCATCAACCCCTCAAAGAGCGCCACGATTATCTTTGATCCTAATCAAGAAGAGCTCCCTGAGAGTGTCAACACTCTCAAACTCTTCAAAGACAATATCCCCTGGGCCACCGAGACTAAATATCTCGGTGTGACCCTCGATAGAAATCTTACCTTCGACTCTCATGTCCGTGCCGTTTGTAAAACAGCCGCAATGGTCATAAGTCGATTACAGCCCCTTATCATAAGCAAAATGTCCCTGAGACATAAGCTCACTCACTACAAAATGTGTATCCGTCCGATTATGACATATAGCTGCACCGCATTCGCACATATGCCAAAGTCGAACATACACAGATTCCAAGTCCTTCAATCTCCAGTTCTATATAAAATCAATAATGCCCACTGGTTCGTTAGACAGATAGACCTTCATAGAGATATGAAACTCCCCTCGATCGAATCTTACATCAAATACCTCTCACGATCTTACTTTGATACCGCGTCGAATCACGCGAATCCATTGATCAAAGCCGCCGCGAATTACATTCCAGTCCCAAACGCCACCCGCTTACAGCGCCAACCGCGTAACATCTTCACCGATCCCGATGACGAAATCGAGAAACAAATCGCGTACTACTCAACCGTCTCTCTAAACAGAGCGTGTTCGCACCCATGCCCGCGTAACCACCGTTCCCTCCGCAGGGGACGGGCGGCTAATTTCGCTCCCGCACACCCACCGCCGCGACCTCCCTCTCCCGCGGCAACTCAAGCCTAGGTCCGTTCCTCAGGGTGAAACCCTTGAGTCTGGCAGCCGCCCACGCAATACAAGTGACACTTTACGTGCAACACTTAGCTACCCACATACAAACATCACACACACACATATGTACATACGTGCACACCTCACAGATACATAGGTTCTGTAAGGAACCTTTTTTTTTCTTTTTTGCACTAGTTAGTGTCAAACATATTTCAGATTACTAAATGCACATACACATGTTCCTTCCTTCCTCCCTTTAGCTCGATTCTACGGATAGGGAATTAGACAGATCGCGACCTTATTGTAATCGCGGCAACAGCCCAAGCCGAGGTCCGGCCAATTTGGAACCCTTGCGCGCTGGTTGCCCACGCTTTTGCGGCTGAGTGCCTTAAGCACTCGCCCCCAAGCCCGGTAAAGTTGTAAAAGCCGCAGCGGCTCTGTTTTTGGATAAGGCTAACAGCAAAGTCAGACAGAAAAAAAAAATAACGATTATTGTATTATATCTTCATCACCTGAACACATCTTTTATTTATATAATACCAACCAAGTTCCTACATATATCTTTTGTAAATAATTTTATAAAAACCAAATTATTAAAGCAATTTTTTTTTTTTGTAGGTCCTACAGTAAACTTCCTACGCACATTACCAATGTGCCGAATAATAAGTTCAAGAATCATGTTGAGCAGGCTTTATTGTCGAAGGGGTATTATAGGGGAGCTGATCACTTGAATGATGGTGATGTCTGGATGTGATTCCCTCTCTGTAAATCTACTGAAAATTAAAATAACTGTATATAATTCGATGTTGATAAACCCGATCGAGTTTCTTGTTGATTCTTCTCGATGGATGGGATGTTTACCGAACCAGTGGTAGTGTTTTGATATTCATAAGTGACTTCTTGGGGCCGAAATTGAATAAAAGATATTTTTGATTTCGAATGTATTGCATCGACATTGATCTCTTCTATGATTTATTTCGACATCGGCCTTCACTTTTTTGTATTACGTAGGTACATAGTAATTGAATGTACTAGTTACACATGTAGGTACACGTGTAGGTTACACGTGCTATAATTTCATCTATACAATTAATAAAATTGAAATGTGTGTTTGTAATGTTAAAATAACAGCTTTTTACTAAATGCATATGAAAGTATATTCGACACCTATAACAGAAAACCTATTTTTAAAACTTTTGTCTGTTTGTTCCTGGTAATCTCCGAAACGGTTATTCCGATTTTGACGGGACTTTCACTGATAGATAGCTTAATATATAGGAAGTAACGTAGACTACTTTTATTTTAGAAAAAGAAATAGGGTTCCCCACAAATTAAAATAAAATTGGTCATGGCGTATCAATTCGGGCGCTTAAATAGCTTACGCTTTGTAAACCATACGAGATGTAGCAAATAAATGTACTACATAATTTTAAGCATTAAAAAGATCTACGAAAAAGTTAGAAAGAGTATACGTCTATCTTCTAAAGGACACCCACAATATGCATGTTTGGAATACAAATACATTAGCTGCATCGTACGATACCGCGATCGCTGTGATTGGCAAATTGCACGGCAAGTGCATCGTTCGGCCCGCCTCCGCATCCTAGCTTCGTCCGACGGCTCTACTGGCACGTAGGCCAGACTACTTCGTGCTTTGGCCGTGAACTCGCGTTTGTTGTTTTGTTTGTCATTCAGGAGGTTCGGCTAGCGCTGAGATATATGTGTTTTACGGAGGTTGAAGTTTTGCTTTGTATAACTTTGAGTTGGTGTCCCAGGAGGGTTTTGATGAACAGATTACTTGCGTGATAGTGTCCTGTGGGATTTGAGGCTGAACACACACTTAAACACAGTTCACTCTATACACACATACTTCACAATATTCAGTCCAGGTCTACGGGGCAAGCTCAAGGTCACCGCCAGCTCTCGACGAGGTGAGTCTCTTTTGTTTGTTATTAGAATAATTACTGTGTATCGCAGCAATAGCTTCGAGAGGGATTGATTCACGATTGATTGATTTAAGGGCCCAGCAAATATTACGCGAACCTTCTCGAACAATGCATTTTTGTCTTTAAAATAGCCGGGAGTGGGGGAGCAAGATTCGCGCGAGCATTCTGTAGTCCACGTGAGCGAAGACACGGGTACGACTAGTTGAACTATAATATCCCATGCGAAACTTATCTCTTCAGCAAAGCTGCGAGTAGCCAGGGCCGTGGGTCGCGGCGACAATTTTCCAAAATATATTATGTTTTTACCTAGCGCGACGTAGTGACAGTAGTGACGGGACCTAGCTACCTAGCGATTTAGCCTTCGTCCATATCTGTTCGGGCTAATAAATTGGTTGGGGGTATGCAAAATTATTTTTGTTCATAAATTACCCCCTACAATAAAAATCGGAGATGACTGGTCACTTGCTCTTGGGACTCGGACGGATATCGGTGCGGCGTCTAACATCTCACGACACACTTGTAATTGTTTCGGCGGTATAGTACATACCTAAAGGTGCTATGCATATTTCGTCTTGGAGTAAACGCATTTGGAGCCTGGATCTCTTGGATTAATTAATATTATTGGTGGCAACATCGGCAGAAAGGTAAGTGAGCCTTCATCCCGGTTATAGTATACCATATTCGGAAGTTATTTTGTGTGATATCTACTTCCAACCAGTTTAAAAATATACAGTCCACATAATCTACAGGGGTAGAATATCGCACCCAGTGTGTGAGTGGTGGTTGCCAACACAATATCGTTGCCACTTACTTCTCACCAGGTGATATCAAAGTGAAACATTTGGTTACTCTCATGTTAAAGAAGACGTGTAAAAAAATAAAATACAAATATTAAATATATTTATTAGACACTAGCTGTGCCCACGGTTGCACCCGTGTTAATTTTATACAACAACTACTGCAACGCCAACGCTTCTGTGTGATCTAACATAATTATTGGTCTTCTAACAAGTACAAATTATTTTAATTTTTCATTATCTCCAAAACTGTATCAAAATAACATGTTATATAAGAGCTATCGCAAAGTTTTTTTGTATATATTAAGGATCAGTATTTTTGTACAAAATTGTATTTACGTATCATTAACCGCAAGGGTCCCAGATAATAGTGGGATGTGTCTCCATCGGCATCGGGTCGGCGATGAAATACCTGGAAATCATCCACGATAGCCGATGGAGTTTCGTGGAACACTTCCGGCAGCTGACCCCCCGACTCATGGGCACAGCGGACGCACTTTCTCGACTGATGCCGAATCTTGGGGGGTCCGGTTCCGCGTGCCGGAAAATCTACCTCGGGACCAGAGTACCAGTGTTGGCGGATAATTCTTATCTAAAATTAGATAACATTGTAGTTCCTGGAACATAAACCACTTTGATTTATGACACCTCTACTGGTCGACTACGACCATTTGTCCCAGAAACTATGCGGAAAAAGATTTTGGCGTCGTTGGTGCCAAACTTTCGTAACTTGAAAAAGAACAAGGTGACTCATCATACACAATCACCACTCGGACAAATTTCCAGCACAACATCTCGGCTCAAGGATGTCCATGTTGTTATCATTGGCCCTCTGCTATTTTGTTCTGGCTACCAATACCGTCTGACTGCTGTTGACCGCTACACTCGGTGGCCCGAAGCGTGGCCAATGAGTGGGATAACTGCTAAAGAAGTGTCGAGTACTTTTGTGGCCGGCTGGATTTCTCGTTACGGAGTACCTGCCGTCATCACAACAGACTAGGGAAGGCAATTTGAATCAGACCTTTTCAAACGCCTTAAAGACATGTCCGGCACCAAACAAATTCGCGCTGTTACCATCCTTGCTCCTACGGGCTCGTAGAGCGCATGCAAGAACAATTAAAAGGTTCTTTGATGTGCCATGAGAATCCTTGGTTAAGTGCATTGCCTTTGGTTCTTCTATGGATGCACTCTGCTTTTAAGGATGATCTCTAGGCTACAGTTGCTGAATTGCTTTATGAAGAGACGTTGACACTTCCCGGGGAATTCTTAGAGTTTTTTAAACCTTGTAATTATGTGAAGCTGTCGGAATTCATTCCAAAGTTGAGACAACAAATTTCTAAGTTGTGACCCATTCCGGTTTCTCGACATAATAAGCCATCTCCTTATATTTAAAAAAATCTTAATACGGCTTCGCATGTTATGCTCAGGGATGATACTGTCCGGCGTTCCTTACAACCACCCTACTCTGGTCCTTATAAAGTCCTGTCTAGGGCAGAGGACGGGAAGACTTTCTTGTTAGAAATTAAAGGCAAGCGAATAACGGTTATCGTAGACAGGATCAAGCCAGCTTTCGTAGAGCATTCTTTAGTTCATGCTGCTCATGACCTTTCACCACATTATGTATGTTTTTCACCTGATGCTCCTGTACTCAGACCACACTACACAACTAGATCAGGTCGAAGAGTTCATTTTTCAAAACCTTTCAACCTTTGATTTCTTTTTTTTATCCTCTGCGGTTTCTCCTTCTCCGTAGGGGGGTGGTGTGGCGTGCATACTTTTCAAGTATGAACTTTTTATTGAGAGTGACAAAATATTTTTAAGATAAAACATGTAATGTCAATTAATAAGGAAGAACTCTTGTTAGAGATTCTATGTTACATAATTTTGGCTTATAAAATATATTTAAATACAGATTTGCAATTTTGATATGGGGCTAATCGCCCTTATACCTTTCTATGTTTCCCTACAATTAACTGATACTTTAGTATGGTAAAAATGACAAAGGATTGATTGTTGTGGTGTCCTTTTTGTTTACTATTTTAGGGATTTTCATATTGCTAATACAAATCGAAAGTAAAGCGAAAAAAAATCGATCTTTTCGAACTTGAGTTTTGACGTGACCTCGCTCTAAGGCGTTCCATTTTAGGCTTGAAGTGCAAGCGAGAGCGCGTAACGAGCGACAAAGAGGCACAATCGGCCTCCGCGTTCGGCAGCGTTCGACATCTGTCTCTCTCCTACTTGAGTGAGCGATACGTCCGCGTGGGCAGCTGCTATACAATAATACATTTACATGTTTTCGTCAAGTATGAAGTGCAGTGAAAAGTGAATGTTGTGTCAATTGTTTATAGCAACGATAATTGCGGCGATAAAGGTAATGATTCTTTCGATATTAAATATATGTTCAGTGATATATTGTCGAATATTCGTGCTTTCATCATTAAAATAAATAGCATCGGTCCGCTAGTGCAGCGATTGTAGGTTATGCTATAATTGACAAAACTATAAATAAAATTAAAATTTTCTTTTGAAAAATGATACCATTCCATCAGTATTTTCTTATGACGTTGTCACGTTCAACTATCGTCAGTAAACCGACTTTACAGACAACCGATTTTTTTTGTGAATTAATTCATAAGAGTTCGATTCGAATTGATCTTAATTGAAATGAATTGCATCCCTAGCAGCGGCGCAGCGCTCGACGCTCTCACGTGGCTTTATTTAACCGTCCATTTTCTAGCCTATGCTGACCTCTTTTTAATATGATTTATCATAAAGATTTGAGGCAACGTATATTAGAAATTTCAATTTTTGTAAACTTTATGTAAACTTTCAATCATCATAGCTTTACAAACCATAATTAGCTTAACCATAGTTAACTAAAGTTTTAGCTAATTCAAGTGAACAGTTATTTTATAGCATTTCTATCGAACGAGTGTTCGACGTGATCTTCTTAATTTATATATTCTTTTTTATTTATGAACTGATTGAAGTAAAACAAACACTAAATGTTAAGTGAAGCTTACCACAATATATTAATGAAAACCGCATCCAATTCGGTTAAGCCGTTTCTGAGATTAGGGCGCACAAACACAGACAAATAGACAAAAATTCTAACAATCTTGTTTTGGGTTCTACTACGTTAATAAAGGTCCCCAATAATCGTTTTTCTCATATATCTTCCATGTACAAACATCGATCGATTACGTTAATAAAGGTCCCCAATAATCGTTTTTCTCATATATCTTCCATGTACAAACATCGATCGATTACGTTAATAAAGGTCCCCAATAATCGTTTTTCTCATATATCTTCCATGTACAAACATCGATCGATTACGTTAATAAAGGTCCCCAATAATCGTTTTTCTCATATATCTTCCATGTACAAACATCGATCGATTACGTTAATAAAGGTCCCCAATAATCGTTTTTCTCATATATCTTCCATGTACAAACATCGATCGATTACGTTAATAAAGGTCCCCAATAATCGTTTTTCTCATATATCTTCCATGTACAAACATCGATCGATTACGTTTTCATTAAAAGTATAGATTTTAAAAATATTTGGTTTCTACGGTATGAACAGACTATCTATATATGATATTATATTCCATTGTTACACAATAGTTAACATGTTTGTGTAGGTACTTAGCCCAGATCGAAGACCACCAGACCACAATATGACACACAAGTACCACAGCGCGGCAGCGGACCGCATGCGTGTTGCCCATCAAAGGTATATTGATAAGGGAACAATAAAGCCAGAGAACAACATATTAAAACTGTGTCATGTCATAATATTAAATCGACGGTACGTAATTGCAAGTGTATAGACTTTGATAAGATAGGCGTAACACTTGTGAGCAGCAAGGTACTTAGCCTTCAATAAAATTTATCTGCTTTGTGTCAACACAACACAACACAACGCGACAATAACAACGTTCCGTAAACTTTAGAAGAGTACGCGTAATAGACACAGATTCTTTATGTTAGCTTTTACGCTTAACTCTAATACTAGATCTAGATCTATACCAATTGGGTTAGGTATTATTTTTAATCGTACTGAGTCCGTTTCATCTGTGCTGTTATTTAAACTTACAAAAGTTAGCTATTACCAAAGATCTCGCGTTAAAATTAACGTGACCGATTGCATTTAGCTGTTAGCATAGGTTCATAATGTAAGCGCATTAGTTAAGCTGATATACTGGCTGTCGAGTGTCGACTCGTCGACTGATCTATCAACTTGTTGGGAATAATGAAGGCTTACTTCAGGGTTTATTATATCCTGAGTTGCATTGTGGTAACACACTGTATGTACTTACAATAGGTACAACAGCCCAAGGCTCGCATTCCTCATGCTTTACCTCACTTCTGTTTCTTAGCTATTGAAAGTTAATCTTTGTTTTGCAGTGTTTTGGCTAGTCATTAATGGCCAATTATTTGAAGATCCAACAAAACATTTTGAAATTTTTGAAATGGATTGGATAAATCGTGGAGATTTTAACATTTCCTCTTGTTTGACGGATCTTATTAATTGTTGGGAAATCATAAAGTAAGTAAGAGTGGAACAAGTGAAATAGGTTTCTAGACATCATGTCAGTGTACTGTACATATGTACTCAGAGTCTGGTAATGAACACTGATATATCTACCTAGTGCTGCGTTGTATTCTGTTGACAGAGGTGACGTCATCTGCTCTCACGACAAGTACTACGAGACAGTTTGCGGCCTGAGCAGGAACTACTGTCACGATGTGTTCGGCGATTACGATAGTAAGTGCACTTTTATTACATTACTAGTTGTGCCTCGTGGTTTTACATGCGTTATTCACTTTACTCACTACTGCCAGATCGAGTTACTGCTTCCCTTCCTAGAAACGTAACGTCTAGCTTATGTAGTTCCTCCAATGAACCCAATAACTTGGCTATCTTTTCATCCAAACCAGATGACAGTTTCCGAAAGTAGTTCTTTCATACATACAAACCTAGAGAGATCTTTTAAGAGAAGAAGGATGTAGAGAAATTTCTTTGGAGATTTCTCTCTACTTGGGGCAGTTGGGGAAGTCTGACTGGTGGAATATCTTCACCCTCATCTTCTATAGAGAAGATCGCATAGCTCTTGAAAACCGCTCTACAAACCGCAGGAACACGACTCCAGGGTTTTTGGCTGTGAATAACGTAGTGTTGCGTTTGAGTAAAATATATAGTCAATTTATAGATTTCAATTCTCTTTGAATTCAAGTTCCATTTCAATTAATTTTTTTCGATATGACGTAAGCACCTAGTAGCTTTTTGATTAGTATTTTAATAAAGGCAATAATAAAAATTAAGTGTTTGAGATTTTTGTTTTTCATTAAATATTTTTTACAGTTGCAATTACATCAATAGAGTATTGATCTTAAGATAATAAAGAGTATTATCTCAGGACCGTGTATACTCGTGCACACCTGTCGCTCCCCGACGCCGCGCGCCGTCCCGCATACCATCAGGATTGTCGCGCTTATAGGCGCGGGCGGTCGGCCTATACTCAGTACACACGCGCATGCATACGCACTGACACTACTGAGTGACTGTTGTGAAGCGAGAAGCTTCATTACAGCTCGCGGCGCGACGTCTGGCGGAAGCCGATGCCCAGCATTTATACCAAATAGTCGTATTGGTGGTGAGATGCAAGTCGATCACGATTCACTAAAAGTCCTGTGTAATTGAAAATTTTGAATTTCATTGAAAATAGTCTGTTTGCTGGCTTTATGTTTGTTTGTTTTAAAACTGTATGTGTGGTGGTTTATTTTCAGGTTACTTACGCTGGTACCAGTACACGTTGTTCGAGTCGTATTGCCAAAGCAAAGGGCACGAGCAGTACACGTAGAGTCTCGTGTCTAACACTCACGAGCTACGTCTTAGTATCGCTACGGAAAACGCTCATTAATATAATTATAGGCTGCCAAAGGGTCAGGTAATAAAAAATTTAAAAATCAATACATAATGTTTTTATTTCTCTTCTAATGTCCAAAGTGGTCCTGCACCTCATAGCCGTTGACCAATTTGTTTAACGAAAAATAGTTGGAAAATCTTAGCGAGTATCCTTTTATGATAATGATATGAGGAGAGTGTGGGACGTGGGGTGCGGGGTGCGGGGTGCGGGCCAGTCAGCAACTATATTACATCGGTGCAATCTCTGCGGCGTGGCGCGGAGGTACGCTCGTCACGAACAGTTCCGAACAGAACTATTACATCGGTCCATACTGAGCCTACTTTTCTTAGGCCATATATTAAGGTACTTACTCATATCAGCTATTTCATACGAGTCCCAAGATTAGAAAAAAAAATATTTCATAGTTTCGAAATATTCGAGTGGTTTAGACCAGCGCAATGTTGATCCGAAGTTGGCAAGTTCGAATTCCGAAACCAAATTTTCGGAATTTGCGTACTAAATTTACTCAATCAAATTTGTAACACTATCTGCTGACCGTGAAAGAAAGTATCGTGAGGAAACCTGAACGCTTTAGGAATGTTAGGTATAAACCACGGTAAAAGTGAAACATTTTTTCACATTATAGACATTTAACTAAAAATTCACAAATGAGTAATAGTCTATACTCTACACGGTCAGTTGCTGCGAACTATAGGCGCCGCCATCCCTACTCCGTGGCCGAACCGTCACGCGACATGCAACTCACAAACCAAAAATTTTGAGACGATCTAATAAAAGTTTCACTTTAAAAAGTAAGTTAATATCATATTCCGTCATTACTCATTAGTCATAAATTACGGAACTGCGACGCGCTCGTGACTGTTGTGTACCGAAGTTTACCTACATTTCGAAGTAAGTTGTTTTGAGCTGTTTGTATGAAGACGTGATACTGCTTACTTTAATGTGCTGCGACTGCGGACTGCGTCATGTAATTGCACGTGTTTTCCTTCTCCGAGCTACACAATCGACCCAGTTATCATCTGTATCATCTCGCTTCCCCCCCCCCCCCTCACTCCTCCCAACACGTCCGTCAGTCAGACGGGACGGGACGCACTGACAGTATGATAAGACTACACAACGTGTACAGCATTTCATTCCACAAAACGACATGTGGACAATCGACACTGTTCTGTGTTGTGTTTCGCAAGTCAGTGTTGTCGCGTCTGCCTCGAAACATAATACGCTTAGGTGAATTATTACTTACAAAGGTTTAAATAAATACACGACATTTGGAAATGCAAGTTTATTACTTCAAAAGTTCTTCCCCGACCTGAACGACATAGTTAGATAGTAGTTGATAAATCAGAAACTGTCGAGCCGCGCCGCCGGCTAGTCTTGTTCGTATCTCACAAACACTCATTAAAGCAATATTAAAAATAACTTATATATACATAGAGGTATGTATACACATGTACAACATAGTCAGAGTATACAAAGTTTTGGTCGTAGCTCTCTCTCTCACTCGCACACTACACTTCCATAGCAGCGTGACGCCGCGCCGTGGCACCGTGGCACCGTGGCACGGGGCAGACGCACTACTCTTATCGTATTATCATCTAACGTAATAACTACATTGTAAGGTTTAACAAAATCAGGTTATTCTTTACCCAAGAGGGCGCGACCGCTGCACTCTGTACATCGTACCAGAATATCTCATTGTTAATTACTTATTAATTGTGAATCGGGACACAGCGAAACACTGTCCACATCCGTACGCGCGAATCAGACTGAGAGAGAGACAGAGCTACCTGTAAGCAGATGTAGTATAACGCTAAAAACATCATATAAATAGGTCATAGTGGAACCAGAAGTTTTTGAAAGATAGTAGACGAGCTGCTTTCCTGCCTGCCTGCCTGCCTGCACCAGCACCTAGCACCTAGCACCTAAGAATTACGAGACAACGTCGTATTCGTCGTCTACACAGTTATCTTAAAACTAATCACATTAGCGCCTAATAGAGTTTAATTTAAAAAAAATCAATTATTTATATATTAACTATATTGCAACCAAAAATAATATCCGCCTTGAATAACATTAAAAAACAATAATGTAATCACAATGAATGCACACACATACACACACACACACACACACACACACTCACGCATACTCTTTGCATACGAATAGATAGCGAGAGTTCAATACTCAAAGAAGATAAAATGTATATATTCGTGTTAGGGGGCGTTGAAGTATTAGGTAACGCAATTTGGGGGGGTGTCGAAAAACGTTTTTTTATTCAAATAAAAATCTGGGAAATTAAAATTGATCAAGATAAACCCTTTTCATTTATGTTTTTTCCCCTCGACTGTATTGTACGTAATTTTTATTTTGTTTTCGTTGTCAGTATTCGTTAGTGTGTACGCAGAAGCACATTGCTGTAGTCAGTTCATATTCTGTAATGTCCTCAGAACACGGAGATTTGCTTCATCAACTATTCTTAGCCTATAAAAGCTCTCATGCTGACTTACTTACTGACTTTGGTGTTACGTAACGTTTGAGGAGGGGGAAGGGGAGGGTTAAAATGTTAGGGTGCGTTACATGGGCGGAGGGATGGTCAAAAATCTTATAAAATTGCGTTATATAATACTTGAATGCCCCCTTATTTAGAGTTGTATTATTGTTTAACTGACGTAATAGCTGTCACTTTCCATTTGCACCTCCCCCCTAGGGGCTCCCCCGATCCCGCTACTGCGCGTTGCTTGCCTCTACACACACATATACACACAATCGCTCTGACTTACACACAACTACAGCACACAAACAAACGTACACATATATATTTATTATATTTGGTTCGCACTAAAGTAAAAAGGCTACACGCGTTCACAGTCGAATATATTACGTCTCTATTAAACTTATCAACAATAATTATTTAACAGAATAGGGCAGATACACGCTAGTTAGGTGAGGTCGCACTGGGACCCGTGGCCGCCAGCGCGCCGCCTTGCAAGTAAGCACTATGCTGCAGCTAGATCCTAGTACTCCGTATCGAAGGTAATAAACCCCAGAAGCGAACATTCTTTTCATTTGAATTAGTTCGAGCCCACACACTAGCTCCACGCACTTCCTATAACATAATATTACGTTCCGGTATACACAACACTATACGCCAATAACGTTAAAAGCGTTCAATATGACTGCTGGTTGTGACGTCACGCGACCAAACTGCAAATTAAAACATTGCCAGAACAATTATTAACAACGTAGTTAATTCATACTGTGCTCATACTTGTTTAATATAAAACCTAAGTTAACTAGCGCGCTTTGCACCGCACACACACACACACACACACGCGCGCACGCACGCACGCAAGCACACTAACGCACGGTGTACATTAAGTATATCGTTTAAAATTGTGTATATAATAATAAATACGGTTGAATAGAATAAATCTAAAACTTAATATCTACGTAACTCTCAGTTATAAATAAATAGTATCGGTAGCGGTGATCCTGCCGCAATGACGTCACGGCGTCACGCCGCGGCCGGTGTCAGCGTCTAGAAGAGCCTTGCGCGTCGCTTGAGCTCGTTGCGGCGCCACTGCGGCAGACGGTAGAAGTCTTGTCGGCCCACTTGCAGGATCGCCTCGAACTCCGCGTCAGACAGGTGCCGCTGCAACGAGACAACGTGCCGCGTCACTACTCCCCGCTACCCGCTACCCGCACAGACGTGACGGTGCGGCGCGGCGCGGCGGTAGTGAGACTCCTACCTCGAGGTTGAGGCGGTCGACGTCAGGTGGCAGCCGATAGTTGGTGATCAGTAGCAGGTGGTACGGGTACAGCTTGGCGGGCTCGTGCACGAGCAGCGAGGTCGCCATGTTGGGCAACGAGCGTCGCGCGCCCCCGCCCGCGGATCCGCCCGGCCCGCCCACGCTCACGTGTCTCCCGCCCGGCCCGCTCCCCGCGCCGCGTATCATAACGCCGACGCCGCCATCGGTTGTCTGGACGAACAGGCATCTTTTTATACTCTTACGTGTCTTAGTAATAGATATGGCCTTTATGTTCCACAAACGAACCGACCGCGACCCCTTACGATATTACTTTTTAGGTAATATCAGAGACAAGGTAAAACTGGCACGCGAGATATCACAAGTGTTTCAAATCGGTTATAAATTTGTCTATAATCACGTCACATATTTTTACGGTACTATAAAAATAGTCATATGTCGCTATTTTAAATTTTTCCAAATTATTTTTTAAATAGGTAACTGCGTTGTTGTCAGCTCGTGTTTCGTTGTAGGGTACGCGACGTTGTCGCTCTTTTTTCTTTGACTTTTTAAAGCGCGTTGCTGTCTGCTCGTGCTTGGATATAGGTTCGCGATGTTGCCGCTTTTGGTCTTTGACTTTTTAATAAATGCTAAATTTGTGAATTTTATAAGTGTTGCCAGGATATAAATATCCTTCCATATAGAATTTTTGAAATCGGTAGATCTAACAGTTTTTTATGACAAAGGTTTTTATTATATCTTTGAATGTGATAGGTGGCGCTGTGCTCGAGTTATTGAGTATTGGAAAGAACAGAATAACGTCTGTGGAGATGTTTGAATTTTGTTTATGAATTAAGCTCAAACGACTTGACGGATTGTGATGAAATTTTGCATAGAAGTCGGACCACGGCTATCCTCTGAACATCACTATAACCATGTGTTAAATTTAAATATATAAGTTATTTACTTATTAGATGATCAATAATTGAATGGTTAGTAGATAAGAGTTTCGGACAATAATATTTTCTTGTTTCTTACTTTTTAGAGAGCGATATTCCGTAGTCGTGTTTTACTTTTTAAACTATTTTTTTCTTCAAATTATGTAAGGTGGTTTAGTAAATTATATTATACGCACTTATCAAGTCAATGCAAGCAAAGCCGAAGGCAACAAGCTAGTAATATATCATATACAGTGTAAACTCTTTATAACGAAACTCAAGGGACTGAGCATTTTTTATCGTTATAGAGAGTTATCGTTATATGGAGTGAACAACCAAATTAACAAGAATTTTTAATATGTATGTCTTAGATAATAAATGCTTATAAATTATTGTTTACACATATAGTCTGATAACTTTGTCCGACGTTTTTTGCTATGCCAGTACTTGTTTTGTATTATTTTATGTATTCTATTCATATCTAGATATGTGGGGGAATCGTCTTCCTACACATTTCTTCGTAATAGAGAATGGCGTATCGCTATAAAGAGTATCAATATTTCAATATGTGGGTTTTAACGCAAACCAACCAAGTTGGGCTCACTTCAACGTTATAGGGAGTTTATCGTTATAAAGGATAACGTTTTAAAGAGTTTACATTGTATATATTAAATGTGCTAATTAAACCGTTTCATTTGATAGGTACCCAAAACGATACAATTAAACAATATTTTATTCAAAATGCAGGATTTCATGTCCTCTAGAGGGCATCATATTGAATTTAGTGTGAAATAATATATCGTATATCCAGCGGAAAATCAAGCCGCTTCTAACAATATCTCATTTATCAAATTATGTTACGTGGATTAGAAGAAAAACGCGTACAGATAAACATACATACATACATAACGGTGAAAATCATAACCCTCCTTTTCGCTTCGCCGTAGTCGGGTAAAAAATAAAATTACTATTCACTTATGTTTTAAGCGCCATCTCGATATACAACGGTGCGATACTTTATGCTATTTACTTCAGCTTTATATCCTACTAATACGCCATCTGTCGCGCATCATGCAAATGGTGGTAAATAATAGATGTTTTTGAGTATGAGGAAAAATTTTCATACAATATGACACATTTAAAAAAAAGTTAATATTTTGTTCGTTTTAGCTAAAATAATATTTATATGGTTATTAGCAGTCTCCTTGTTTTACCTTGTTTCTGGTAACATTTAATAACACAAATCTGTAATAAAAAATTTCATAAAAATACATATAATAATATAACTTTAGACATAATATTAATTCCAACTGCAAGCATTTTCAGGTCGAAATCAACGATTAATAACAAACGTTGTTTGTTGCAGAAAGAAGTAGGTAAGACTCGTTGATCATTTCCAAACGGGAGTAGCAAAGAAATTGTTTAATGTAATTATGTATATTATAACCTTAGAAAATGTTTATTAGTCGTAATTCGGTGTTGCCATGTCAGAGTTGCAAATGTTTGTTAGGGGACAATCAAGCCAAGGGCTATCCCAGTCTCTCTCGATGTATTATTAAGAATAAGTTACTAAGTGAACTCACCACAGCACTCCTGTCCACGTCAGTTATGGAGCCGGCAGATACTGGAATAATATGAAATATATCGTCAACTTGTTATTATAAGAAATATTTCCGAGAGTTGAGTACGTGTCCGTGTCGTAAGGAGACTATTGATCAACTGTATCAAAGAGTTAAAAATACGGGGAAGTTTAGAATCATGGATAGGACAGATTTCGATAGTTTTTGAAATTTCTCTCTGTCCGCAAAACTACTGGATCGAATTTAATTAAATTTGGTACGATTGTAGTTTATAGTCTGAAGGTAAATTTATGATGCATTTATACACGTATGGACATTTGTATGATGCAATTTGCGTTTAGGTTATTCACATATAAAAATGAATGTATGAATATGTAATTTTGTAATATAATTAAAATATTTAGTGAAGTAAAGTAACAAATGCCAAATTAATCCAAATTATTTTATCTTTACATAATTTTCATTATAAGAAATAAACGCGTGTATTTTTATTTTCCAGGAGTATCCATAGATGGCGCTATACGACATGGTTTAAATTATCATGAAAGTGGTTTAATATTTTATTGCTATTTTCTGTAAGCAAATATATTAATTAATTAATTAAGACTGAGCATTTATTATTATTTAAAAAAATGTTTAGATAGTTTTTAAGATTATTTTAAAATGTTTAAAATATATATATCGTTGTTTGGCGTTTTCGCGCTATCAATATTTTTATTAAATTACACTAAACAGACATACGGTACAGCGTTATTATTCCCTGGATATATATGGTTTATAAAAATAAAATTATTATATAAAATTAGTTTTTCGTAAAGGATTGCAATACTCAACATTTTTGTATATCTTCATATGTTTCAGATAATATCTGTTAACATTTAAAATGATTTTAGTTTGGTATTACAAAGCTTTCAAATACCGTAAACACCATAAGGTGAGATAGAGGTGAAGGGAGGTTTTTTATTTAATTGTTGTTTTTCATACACGAAATATACCACGCAGACAAAGTCACGGACACAGATAGTATGTTATAAATAGCTTGGTCGTTCACTAAAGCATTATTGTTTGTTTATTTAAACTAGATACACACAAACAAGTACAATATGAAATAATAAATAATATTTGATACCTTGCAGTAGAAATACTATTTACAAGGCACTAAATAATACTGGGCTGGTTTCCTTTTCACGCTGAGTGAAGAGTCGCACGCGTCTCCACTGCCTCCACACCTAGCGAATGCTTTCGTTTTGCGCTGAACGCACAAGACAATGACTTTTATTTAGGGCCTGCAAGGAGTCACAGGATGCAATTGGTATGTTCTGTGATCTCTTAAAGGCCTTCGACTGCGTTCACCACAGTACGCTTTTATATAAGGTGCAACATTATGGTGTGTCTGGAACTTAGCTCGACTCGCTAATGTCTTACTTAATAGACAGCTGTCAAAAAATAAGTATAAATAGGGTATATAAATAAATATATGACTATATAAATAGGTATAAATATCTTTTCGGGATCGTTAGCTAAAATCGGCTTTTCTCAGGGCTCGATTTTGGAACCGTTTTTGTTTCTAGTGTATATAACAGATCTACCGCTGGTAGTTGTAAACAATGCTAACATAATTCTTTATGCAGACGAACTTCAATTATATTCAAAGTGAAGAGAATAGTTTTAGAGGTTAGGCAATTAAATAATACTTCAGTTAAAACATATCTGAATACTTTGCTCTAAATATTTCACTGCTAAATGCAAACGCAAGTTCATCGCGTTTATAGTGGTATCAAAATAGAAGGAATTCTTAAGGCTTACTTGATAATACTGTAGCTTTGGGTATTACACTTGATTCAAAACTAGAAAGGAGTTCGACCAGAGTTCGTAAAAAATTTGACAAGTTAGTTTTTGTCAAAGATCGGGACTGGAATGTTTTCAGACCCTGTGGTAGTGTTTTGACCACGACTATCAACATTATCTTAAGGCCTAAATTGAATAAAGTATAAATTGATTGTAATAAGGTCTACTGTTGTATGCGAAAATAAAATAACGTGATGTCGATTGCAAATTGTATTGACGACTGAAGAGTACAATGTAGAGTTGTGTAGCTCCTCGCTCGCGACCGAAACATTAGATGGCGTATAATAAATAATAGAAACACCAAATATTGTGGTAAAGCATGTGTACGTCAGGCGAGGTGACATGTCAGCGCGGTGTAGTAGTGTAGGCGGCGACGTAAGGGGTTGACGCGGCGACCCCTCAGCGCAAAGGACCAGCTTCTAGATGTTTCTAATTACATGAACACAAATGTATATACGTGTATGAATGTTCTGTGTTTAAATGAATAAAGTGTGGAACGTATAAATAATTAAAACAGCATTAATAATAAATATTGTATTGCTAGTGCTAACTGCTAGCCAGTGCTAATGTATGAAGCTGATAACGAGCGCGCGCCGCTACGGACTCGCTGCGTCTTGTTCTCGCGTGAAGCTGATCGCGTATGACTGTCTTTGTCACAGCGAGAGAAGCGAAGCGAGTCAGTACTTACTGCACAGGTCCGTCCGCACTGTGCGCACAAAATAACCCAACACTCCATTATATTATCAAATTATAACACACACACACACATATAGTTACAACGGTTTGCACCAGTTCACATATCATATTGTACAAGTGAAAGTCACCGATGAGTAGCATATACTCGGTGTGAGTGTGTGTACAGGGGCGGGAGCGGAGGCGGGGGCGGAGGCGGGGTCGGAGGCGGAACGTACTAACACACACACCGGGTACTTACATTATAATATAGTATAAAGGTGTACTCACTGTCTGACTTGCCGCTGCTGAAGTCAGTGCTATGCGTTTTGTCCCCGAGGCCGCTGAACGTGAAGTCACCCTGAAAGTTCACAGGCAAATATTTCCCTTTAATCAGTTTAATCCAATGTTACTTTTTTTTTAAAGTTTTCTATATCCCTATGATGCGAGTTGATGGATGAAGGTTCCATAATGGAATGGTATCACGGGGAGCTACGTACTAGTGTTAGGTTCTATAACAAGATCCCGAAGCACATTACTGATTTGCCGAACAACAAATTCAAGGACCAAGTCAAGCGGGCTTTACTATCAAAAGGTTATTATAGGGTGGATCATTATGTGAATGATAGTGATGTCTAGAAGTGACTCCCTCTCTGTGTATCTACTAAATTATCATTATTGTACCTAACTTATTAACACTTGTACAATTGAAAAAAAAAAGGTAAACCCGATCGAGTATGTTACCTGTTCTTCTCGATGACTGGGACGTTTTCCGAACCGGCAGTAGTGTTTTCACGTTCATAAGCGTCTTCTTAGGGTTTAAATTGAATAAAGATTTTTTGATTTTGATTATTGAGGAAAACTGGAGGGTCTTCCTGTTGATGCTAGTTTATGCTGAGCTATATGTACGCCATTGCGCATGTTGAACCGTGCGCGTTGTACTCTGTAGGTATCTTAGGTTACTGGAGAATCCAGCAGCGTGTGCAAGTAGAATACAAGTGTCCGATGCGTTCGCTCGCTGCATCGATTTCTCTAGTTTATAGTTGTAGTGTATCGAGTCAGCGCGTCGACATCACATAGGTAGAGACAGTAGCGCGAGTCATTCAATATACCAATTGTAAAGGTTTTCTCGCTAAATGTGACCTGGTGGCAGTACTGGTACTGGGCAGCGGATACTCACCGCGGTGCTGGAGGAGAAGGTGTGTGACCTGGCCGCCAGCCCGTAGCCTGGGCGCGGCGCCGCGCGCATGGACGACACCACTGCAACACTACCCGCTGTACCGCATGCACTACACACCCCCCAGCCCCCGATCTAACCTGCCACGCTCTCACCCGTACTGAGTGTTAAGGTATAAGGTATACATGGTACTCACATTGCGTGCGGCGCGGGTGGCCCGGCCCGGCGCGGGGAGCGTGCTCGAACGCGGGGTGGCGCCCGTCCCTCTCTGCGCGGCTACATACGCATACCCACATAACACACACACATACATACAAGCATACATAATAAAAATACGCTACACGAGACACATCACACGCTCCTCGGATTATTTCCCAAGTGAATATAATAAGAACACGAGCAGAGCCATATCGTGAAACCATCATCAGCGACACCAGCTAGTTTCAACATTACTAAACAGTACCGAGGAGCGCGCGCACTGCGTCACGCACGACCTGCACGGTGACCCCGTCCCCCCAGCCCCCCGCCCCCTCGCCGGCATGTGCGAGTCATGAGGGCGGACGGCTGAGGAGACGTTTACCGTGCAACTCAAACTAGACGCAGTTTAAAAATAAAAAGAGATGTCACGTCGCGGCCCCAGGTGATGCAGGGCGGCGCGGTGCGGACAACACTATACTATCAGTAACGTATACTGAAAATATAGTATAAAAGTTTATCTGGTCATTTTTAATCCAAATTATTTTATCGTAGTTGTCTGCACCATGTTTTAAATCTTGCATCACTATGGGCTCTTAAATATGAAATGCAAATATTTTTTATTTAATAATACTGCCCGAACACTCTCATGCAAAATGATGCAAAATCTAATGTGACAAGTTTTGCAGCAAAATAAAAATAACATAGAAAATACAATAAATGTGTATTAGAAAGTCTGAAATATCTACAAGTGTAGTGCACCGTGTATGAGGGGCGCGGGGGCGCGGGGGCGCGGGGCGTGGGTGAGTGACACACAATGTGGCCTCTATTCGATGCGTTGCTTACAACTGTGCTATTATTAGGTCCTTATATATGAAATTGGCGTTTTGTTGAACTCGTCACTTTGATCTCAAATATCTGACGTTTAATTAGAAATTACAAATTCAAATTTATTTAAAATTTAGGCTTGTGTACTTATGTTTACAATTTAGTGATTCATTTGTTTTCGCACCATTTGATTTTTCTTTGACATCGTTCTTTTCATAAATTATCGCGTTATTTACGGATATGAGTTCCACCGTGGTATCAGCGCTGCAGAAACAGCTCGAACGATTAAAGATATTTATGGGGAAGCTTCTGTAAAAGAAAGCACGGTACGTTTTTGGTTCCAACGTTTTCGTTCTGGAGGTTTTGACCTACGAAACAAACCCCGTGGACGGCCGTAGAACCTAGTTGATAATGAAAATTTAAAGGTGATCGTGGAAGCGAGCGGATACATCGCAAACTACGTCAGAGTTAGCAGCAGGCTTCGGTGTGACTGATAAAACAATTTTAATTCAATTGAAACAAAGTGGAAAAGTGGAAAAGCTCGAGACGAGAGTGCTGCATTACATTACTCAACCGTCACAATAACGAGGGAATTTTGAATCGTATTGTTACTTGTGACGAAAAATGGATCCTTTACGACAATCGGAAACGCTCATCACAGTGGTTGAACCCAGGAGAACCGACCAAATCCTGTCCCAAGCGAAAGTCGTCTCAGAAAAAGGTACTGGTGAGTGTTTTAGTGGACCAGTGCTGGTGTCATACACTACAGCTTCGTAAGACGATAACGGCAAATCTGTTTCAACAATTGCAAACCATGATGGAAAAGCTATCCGTTAAACAACCGAGACTGGTCAATGTCTTTAGCCCACTGCTGCTTCAGGACAACGCTAGACTCCATATTTCACTGGACTGTCACACGGTGCACTACACGTGCGTCAGTGTGTGCTGTGCAGTACCGACGAGTGCGAGTGTGGCGAGGGGGCGGCGGGACATGGGGGCGCGGGACATGGGGGCGCGGGGCTCGCACCTCGCCAGTACACATCGAGTAATTAATTCTTCTCTATAATTAACTGTGTGTGTAAAATTATCGTTACGCTGTTAGTATTGCGTGACTGTGGGGACAGCTGAAGCAGGTTGTGCGCATGCATCAGATAATAGATGATTTCCAGTTTAAAAAGGAGCAGTGACAAACGTGTGATCGGGTCGGGTCGGGTCGGGTCGGGTCGGGTCGGGTCAGGACGGGTCGGGTTGAGCCATAAGTAGTAACGGCTCGTGAAAGTTTTTATTGTGTTCATCGCTCGCTTTCTATTCAACTGATAGGTGTATAATTTTCCAAAGTTTCATGTGACAGATTCTAAAGCGTAGTTCGTAAAATATTATATATTAATAAACTTTGTGATAATTTTATGTGTTAGAAATGACTTAAAGTTTATTTTTAATTAGATATAATTTCTAAACACGAACAATAGACAAATAACATTCATAATGAAATGCAAACAAAACTAAAATGTAGTACAAGAGCGTCGCTCCACATTTTAGGTATATTTCTCATACCTACTATATCTTTTGTTTCACGTTTCGGGACGTGTACAATGCTCTTTTTTTCGTACTCACTGAATTCCGTGCTTGTCGATGTATTGAACTTTGTTTCATAGCAACGCAATCGCTGGCGCTCCATTCAGTACAACTTACTTAATAGCAAATCTTTTTATTGTATGTACGTAATTAGTTTTCGTGAAATACTGTGTTTAATTTTAATAATAAAGGGTTGTTAATCTATTCATGTTACCTAAATAAGATACATAAGTACGGATAAGGGAAAAACACAAAACATTTTGTTCAGTAATTTTTGTGAGAGTGCACTGTACCAGCGCTCCTTAGTAAGAGCCGCCACTACACAATTACATACATAAACATCATTCCTTAATATACACACAATATTATAATCAAGCATTTACATTACTGACATAATATAACAAAGAAGCTATAAGCGTGGACGTCGACATAACATTTACAAAGATCGGTAAACATCTTAAACGTAAACATGCAAACGATCGGTTGATAACAGAAGCGAGCGACACGATGCGACACGACACGACACGACCGAGACACAGTGTGACATATAGCGCGGTGCTATAGCTCCCGAATTGGACATTATTGCTATTTTAATATAGTTGTAAGACAATGAAATGGCATATGAAAATGCAGTATGAATGGCAGTGATTCATAAAACATTCCATCGCTATAACGAGTACACTTGGTTGCAGTCTGTTATTTGCGTGTTGTTAGTGCTTCAATGTAACTATGTTTTTCGATTCTACGAAAGAGTTAATGAATACATTGGACTGCGGATGCACTAGTAATGGTATTTAATAAGTATTGGGAATCACCTTTTATATAAATTAATCGTGCATTTGTGGTATCTATATAATAAGTAATTATAAAGTCCATTCGATTGTGCGTCCTCACGGCACTAACACAACACAACATTTTGTTTCTTGGTGTTAGTCAGTCCCCCATGATACAGGATTTATATCCTAGTGCCGGTTTACTGTCATGCCCTGTCATGTTAATTTGGTAATAAGCAGTTCAAGGCCGATGAATCTGTCAAAGCCTCTGATGGGTCCAGGGCCCTTAGGGTCAATAGAAAAATAAGAGCACTAAACAGTTCTATTGTTGATAACATCAACTAAACATTTTATTAGTTTTACTTATTGAGAGAAAAACGGTTTCTTGGGTTATTCTACAGTACCTAGACCGAACATTTGGTAACTAAATTCTATAGAATTTAGAATTTGTCACACTTGAAATTGGCAAAAAAATGGTTTCTGTTTTTTATTCATCTTAAGAAAAGTTGCATAACAGATGTCTAATTTTTTAAAGATGTGGGCATAACTTAGGAAAAATGTGGTTATATGACAATCGTTTCTTTTTTAAACGTGAAATATTATCGATAATACGGTTATATGCATTAACTCAATCAATAAACTGTGTAAATGAAAGAAACAATAATAAACTAAACAACAAAAATAAACTATATAAATTAATTAAGATCGCAATCGTAAACACTTGAATTAATAAAAGTCTGAGGCCAAACAACAAGATGACGGCAATATGTTCATTCGTACAGTCAATATATTTATTTCCGTGTTATTACAGTAAAAATGTAGAAATTACGATATAATACATCTTTTTAAAAATGTTAAAACTACTAATAAACGTTCAACGGTATTCGATTAAATAATTCAGAATTTTGTCTTCTCTAAAAAATGGAAATCATTATATATACATTATACGTATTATTTTTTGTAGGTAGTCACAATTGATAGGCGAAATGTAGGTCTTTATTTAATGTAGACATTTTCACAATGCGACGAAACAATTTACGTTCTAATGGATAAGTCATTCTTATGATGAACATATTATAGCTAGCAAGTCATAGCAGTTGTGCGTGAGTAGTGTCGATGTTCGACGCAACGTGTCGTGTCGTGTCGTGTCGCGTCGGTCAGTCGGTGCTCACAGTTCCGATGTGATGTGATGCGATGCGATGCGATGCCAAGCCATGCGATGCGTACTGTTCACTGATTACATTTCACACCACCTTATCCTTATCGCAGTAGTTAAGAGCTGGCAGGTGGCCGGGGGCGGGGGGCCGGGGACGGGGCGGGGGTTTGTAGTGCATGTCGTTGCACGTTAGTAATTATTTATTAGTATTGTTAATTGTACGAGGGCTCCGAGATACACAATAGGCAGGGTCCAGGACGGGCATCAACTCTTCCATTGTCTACTTTTAATACAATGTGGCTTCCATTACACAACATTATATAACTTTAATATGGAAAATTAAATGATTAAAATAAGCATTGTATTAGTTTGTGATTTATGTACTGTACATCTATATCAGAAGTTGGTGTTCGCCATCGAGTAGGTACCTATATCACATCGGGCCTCAACAAACTGTTATTTTTTATTAAAAATAACATTAGTATAAATATATTATAGTATATACAAATCTAAGTATATTAAAAAATAAATCCGAAGTGTAGGGATGAGAGAACAAGTCTAGTCCGATGTGTTATCATCGCGTGGTGTCGACACTGTGCCGACACTATGACGTGCACTGGCTACTGAGATACGTACCGTTGTAGCTGGGTATGTGTGAGTGCGAGGCGTGTCCGTGCGAGTAGTGGGAGCAGTGCGAGGAGGGCGGGTGCGGGGGCACCGCAGACTCGCAGTCCGAGTAGGCGCGTGGGTGGTCGAGACTGCGCGAGGGGGACGCGCCCACCGGGGACGAGTAGCGCAGTCGGGGGACAGCCTCGCGCGACGCCGACGGAGTCCTGCCACACACATAATTATATTAGTACTTTGAAAGCGCACACTCGCACGCAGACACTACGAACGCACGCACCTGCTTGCGTTTCTCGGGTCCAAGTTCTGTTTCTTCCACTGCTGCAGTTTCTCGCGTTCCTTCACCTCTTTCAGGAATACCTGGAACCGGCAAGTTTATTATCTCCTCAACTTGATTAAGTGACAAAGCGCACTACGACTAAAAGACTAATATATCCACCAGCTAGCTTGCTGTACGCAGTACGACAGACGCACCGCGCCGCCTTATCTCTCAAATAACTTACTGTTTATTACGATTCGCTACGCGCTGTTAAATTATTTATTTCTAATTCACGTAAGTTTGTATCTCTCTTCTCTATTACAACATTCATTACTTTATCTAATGTTTTCAATGCAATGTTCCAATATGTGAATGAAATACGGTAACTGTACTACGTTCATAATAAGAAAGCTTGCATGACATATCCATAGAACGTAAATTGTTACGTCGTACAATTTTCTACATAATCTAAATACTTGCATTTCGACAATTAATTATCAATAAACTAAAACTATGATAATGACAAACATTAAGCAGCATTTTACATGATAAATTCATGAAGCCTCTTACAATAATTTAACTAAGCCAGCCAGCTCATCAGCCACTATAAAGCAATTTCTTTCTCAAGATAAAAGTAATAAAAACTGTATATTCCTTCAATACTGTAGATTTTTCTAGGGTGTGCCCCCACCTCGCCAACCGAAACCCCCCCCCCCTCCTCCGCCACGTCCATAGCGACAGACATAAATTGTGTTTATAGTTTATTTTAGTTACGTAATTTACACAGCTTACTACACACCCTTCATTTAATTTAAAGCCTAATCAAATAATCGATTCGAATCGCGAAAACCAACAACTACCGGCCTAACTCATGCATCATCTCTAAAATAAACATATTAACATATGTTATGCAAGCCTTTTCTTATGATGAACTGTAAGTATATGTATGGGATCGTGTACCAAATTGTTCCCCGAGGGATTAGATTCGCTCGAGATGACTCGTATAGGTATAGGTGTAGGTGTAGGTGTAGATGTGTACCTGCGCGATGCCGGTTTCTATTTTGGCGAGTTCCTGTTCCTCCCTGCGCAGCTTGGGGTCGATGTCACCGTTGCCGTTAAGTGTGCCGTTGACCCTGCCGGCCGCGTCCGTCTCGTCGTCGCTGTCCGGGACGCCCTTGTACGTGTCCGACCAGCGTCGCCTGCGTTCTGTCCGGACACACACACACGCACACACATGAGCACATAGACAGTAGGGTGTGATACAACACACGCAGTAGGTGTTGTTAGGTGTGTGCGTACTCACCGGGGTCGGTGTAGGGATAGGGCGGCGCGGGGAAGTCGGGCCGCTCTATCTTGGGTTGGGTGCCGGGCGGCGGCTTGTAGGCGGCGGGGTAGTGCGAGAGCTCGATGGGCTCCTCATTGTTCATGCGCGGGGACTTGGGCCTCGGGGTCTCGGCGCGCATCGAGTCGACGAGCACGCGCATGCCGGGACGGCTGGAGGACCGCGACGCCTGCTGGTGTCGGCTGGAGGAGCGAGACCCGGTGCCGGTGCCGGAGGGGGGACGGTGGAAGTGGGGCGAGGAGGGCGCGCGGTCGTACGGCTGGAGTGGCCGGCGCAGGTAGTGCGGCTCAGTCGTCAGGTACGAGTAGGTCGTGATGCGATGCGGACTGCAGGCGCCCGCCTCGCGGTACTCGCGCAGCACGAGCCCGGGGGACACGGCTCGGTACCCGTACTGTAATGATAATACGTGACAAGTCACACGCCATCTCTACTCAACTCAACCTCTAACTGACCTCTTTTGAAGCGAATTTACTCACATTTAATTTAATTGAAGAAGATGAATCAAACAAACAACCTGTAGTAAATAATAATAGTCCAAGAGCTGGTGACGAATTTGAGTAAGGCATTGTAGGCAATTTGAAATTATAAAACATCAGCATATTATCGATTTTGGCAAATCTGGAATCGAGAGGCAACAAGAGGATTTGCTATTAATGCACTACTGCGAACTACACATTTGCAAAAATATAAATAAATAAAAAAATACCTCCTGGGCAACTTCAAGATCACCTGAATCTTATGTTTATAAAAAAAAAATTAATTATTTTATAAAAATGCAGGACTTCATGTCCTCAAGAGCATCATATTAAGTTCAGTATGACGTTACATTATAACCAGCGGCCCACAACCAGCGGACAATCAAGACACTTCTAATGACATCTCATTAGGTTTAAAGATTTGCTCATATAAATAAACATATATATACATACATACAAAGCGTTTAAAATCATAACCTTCCTTTTCATTTCGTCATAGTCGGGTAAAACCCGTCGTATAGGTATGCCGCTTTTGTATAAATATTTAAAATGTTATTTAATAAATATGCTATAAAAATTTCAGAATGCCTAAAGTACATATTTTGTTTACCTATTCATAAAACAACTTTAGAGGCTGTAGCTAGTGCTCCTCCGAAGCGCCGCGTTGCGGATCAAACGCCCACTGATTTTATGTGGTGACATGAGCCGCGTCGGGCTGAGCGCGCTCTCGTTTCTGATTGGACGGTTGTAATGTTTTGTCCACGGCAGACCGTGCAACGTTAGTCAAACCATTATTCAACACAATAATAGTACGAATAAATAAACGATCATGGTATTGCATCTTCATCACCTGAACACATCTTTTATTTAATACCAACCAATGATCATAATTTAAAAGTATTAAATTGTCTGGGATTTTTATTTCTAATCATTATATTAATACGTGAAGCAATAACTTTCTACTCTTTTTAAGCGTATTGCGTGCACGGAAGGAAGACTGTGATATTTGGGATGGTTAAAGTTTATATGGAGGAGTGCAGAAAGCTAAAATTTATCTATAATATCTGTTACTATTATATGAAATTAAATAAATTAATACTGCGAATCCTAACCTGACTAGTGCCATTGAACTCAGACCCCCCAAAATATTGACATTGTTTGCTTAAATACTTAAATACAAGATTCAAATGATTTCAAGATAGGCCCTGAGGAAATTTTTAGTCAAATATTATTTTTGTTTGTGTCACAAGTTGCACAATAGCGAAACAACCGCAAATCCTCTTGTTGCCTCACGATTCCAAATTCGCCAACATCGCTTATAATTTGAAATTACTTAAAATACTTTTTTCGAATTCGTCACCAGTTCACCAGCTCTTGGACAACAATAAAGTCAATATTAAATGAAAATGGTATTGACATTATTATTGATTTAACACTGCATTAGAAAGTATATAACATATTAACAGTGAATAAGAAATGTTACAGTACACAGTACTGCTAGTAGGTAGGTATAGTATATATATATATATATATATATATATATAGGGCGCGCACAAACAGTTTCTACTTTGCACGAATACCCATATAACAGATACGTATTTCAAGTGTATCGCTTATATTGTGTAATTGTGCGTCGCGAACACTCTATACCTTATGTATGTACTTATAGATATATGTATAGTCTTGAATAGAGACCGTATGTGTATCATTACAACAGCAAAGTTAGTCAACACATCCACATGCTCACTGGGTCACATGCCCACAGAGACTCTTTGACCTGGTCTCACTAACCTCACTGTGTCTACGAGAGTGGTAGCGAGAACGGGACGCGGGACCCGGGACGCGTGAGACGGGAGTGCAAACATAACATTACACCAAACAGAAAATATAACTGGAGAAAATCATATAAAAGGTAAAAAACCAAAACTTGTAAATGTGTCAACAGAAAATAATCAATGTACCTCCGAACTGTATCGACGCGACACGTGACGCGCGACTGCCCGATCGAGTTACCGAGTTATAATAAAAGAATTTCTAAAACAGTGTGTATGTAGCCGATAACCCAACCCCATACACACAGGACAACAAGTCCTCCCCGGAGGTGAATTGTATCGATCGATGTCGCAAACAGTTAGGAGGCACCAATTAAGTAAAAATAAAAATAAAAAGGTTGTAAGGACAGACCTTCCTGGTCAGGCTACTGTAGGGGCTGCAGTAGGAGCCGTTGACGCTGGGCGTGCGCGACCGCAGCGAGAACTGCGTCCGAACAACAACATCGTCAACATCAAGCAACATCGACAACAACACGCATACACACACACACGTGGTTACAACTACAGGCATAGTCTCGTCTGCGTGCGTGTGAGACCCACACACACACACGCACGCACACTTGGAGCCTCTCTACAAATAATACAATACGGAGCTTATTCATTTACAAACAGATACACATGCATTGTCTTACACCTACTATACTATTTCCATTTCTTTATTTTCTCGATGACAGTTCTAATTTGATAGCTGTAGTGTTGTGACCAAATAAGTAATGATATCGATCTCATATGTCGATGACGATTCATCAGATTTTGATTAAAATAAATAAATAAAGATTACCTGTCGTTATAATTATTTCGTTTCATTGTCGAGTACCTACCTATACCTACTTATTTTACAACAGCTTCGAAAATTTTGAAGAAGTTGGCATTATCAATCAAGAATTAATATGTGTAACATCTTGTAATGAAATATAATATTAGTTAATAAATTTGTACTAAAGTATCCGACAGTAGTTTAGTTTCTAACATTTTGTAAAAAAATATCGGGTCTGTTATCGTGTTACGTTTATCGATATAGCTTCATCCCTATCAGTTTCTCCGACTCTGGTATAACCTTGTACGTGTGTAAACGTCATATTTTTATAAAATAATGCATACATAATGTAAAAAGACGCTCGTTAAAGTTTTCACAGAAGCTGTAATCGAGAAAATAAAGAAATGGAAATGGTATAGTTGAATATCTAAAGTTATAAAGTTTACTTTCACTTGAACAATTATTAGACTTGTTTATCATTTTTAAAATGGCAATTCTGTCTGTAATAATAGTAACATTGTTAACATTTGCCTGTGCAGAATTAATAAAGTGCACTCTTGTATTCAATGAAATAATATCGCCGCGACTGATTCAGAATAAGAGTACAGAAGTGCATATGTTGGGATAGGAGAGGCCGCTTAAAGAAAAACAAATCGTGCGTCTCTGCAAATTAAAACATATAAATTCAATTATTTATGATACAAAATGTTTTTGCAAAGAAACAATTGAAATGGAGTGATATGTTTTTGGAAACAATATAACAAATATTTGTAATACAACATACTATAATATTGAAAGAACATGTGTAGGGGAGTTTTAACTTTCGAGGAATCGATATCTTACACGAGCTACATAAATATAATTCGCGACCTTCTCTTCTAATGTACTAGATAACTAAATACTATTAATGTATTTATCAATAACTAATTAGTCGCTTACTGTGCTTTCAGACAACATTTATATACAAAAATAAAGTCACTAACATCTTGAGTACAGCAAAAAAAAAAAATGGGTTGAGAATCAGGGTCTGAGTAACGGAGTCACAACAAGAGTAACTGACCTGCAGCTCGGAGGAGGCGCGGTCCGCGGAGAGCGGGTCGTGTGGGTCATGTGGGTCATGGGGGTCGAGCGGGTCGAGCGGGTCGTGCGGGGCGGGCCCGCAGCGCGGGTGCCAGATGGCAGCACCCTGCAGGAACATCTCCTCGCCGTCGCCGAAGGGGTCCCCGCACTTGGAGCAGCGCGCGCAGGTCGGATGGAAGTGATGGTTATCGCCTGCCTGCAGCACCTTGCCGGAGATGTAGCGCTGGCAGTAGGCGCAACGCACGCCGTACAGACGCTGGTAGTCGCGCTCGCAGTACGGTAACCCGTCCCGGCCCATGTACTCGCCCTGCAGCACGACGCCGCAGGACCCGCACGCGAAGCACCACGTGTGCCATTGTCTGCATCACACACACACACACAATACTACACGCATCAGATACCGCATAGGTCCTAAGGAGTCTCACAAGGATCACATAAGGAAGAGGATGTAATCCTTTTACTGCCATGAACAGATGTCAGTTACTTAGAAATATAGAACTAACCTACTTTAAAAGAGAATCACCTATACCGTAAGCCTCCAAATTGGATACGAACAATGAATGGGTTGGCTTTGTCATTTGAACGCATTTGCGTTGCTAGAATCTGTATATTGTAGTATAGAGTCCGTCCACTAGGTTTCCCAAGTTAATGTGAATAGCATCACTTGTCGATACTGTACACCGTTTGGTTTGGTTTGGTTTGGTTATCTGTACACAGGATTAATACATTCTTACAATTATACCTATCATTTTATTATTGATCAATTCGAATGATTCATTCATTAAAATGTCAAAGTATTCCAAGATTTCCGAATCTTCACTAGACTGTATTCTTCACATTATAAATATTTATTTGACAAGGGTCTACAACGACGTATACGCTTACCTTTTGAGTAAAATTAGCCACGTGGCATCTTCAGTGACAATGACAAGGTGAGTATAGACAAGGCAATACATCAGTCTGCTCGTGACCGCGGCCGCGGCTGTAGAGTGAATGTACTGACGTCGAAACGTCGAACAATTATAAAGCAAGTGTGTAAGCGATCTAGACTTCTGTCAAATAAATATTTATAACGTGGAGTTATTCGTTTAATTTTTGTATTTTATAAACCAAACCATTTATGAGAAATGCACTACCTACCTACTAGGAGTCATAACTTAGTAATGAGGTTATAAATTTATTATATAAAACGGAAGAGGACCCGCTTTATATAATACAATACAATACAAGTAAAAGTAAGTGCTAGTATACCTGTCGAGCGCGACGAGAGCTTGCCCCTCGGAGAGCTCCTGCCCGCAGCCAGCGCATTCTGCAAGCGGACACATCATCACACCACACGTTCTCAACTCATATACCTACTAGTAGAAAGCAAACTAACCAACACGTTAAACAAATAATACAACAATTACATAATATTATTCAGGTGAAGCTTTACATTGCATCATTACAACAAATCAAAATTCTCATACTACGTAGCTAAGCAGTAACTAACGATATATAACAATACTTATGTACGTCTGTACATTAACAGAAACCCGAGAAATTAAAAAAAAACCTTTGATTTCGTTTCTTTAATAATGATTTAGAAAACATTCTCCACAAGTAATCCTTGAGCGGAAGACAGGAAACCGGAAACCGAACGGGTTCGAATGCAGAACCTTGTATTCAACTCTCTATATTGTCAATGCAGAGCTACTGCTCGGACGCCTTCGGCACTATGTGGGCAAGGTAGGATATATCATGAAAGTCCGACGCAAGTCACCATTCTGATCTGGTTCCCGTCGTTCGCCGTCCAAGTCGTTGTGGTCTAGCTCGGCCGTGGGAGAGGGCAGAGGCGCGGTCTGGGGGGCGGTCTGAGGCGCAGAGAGCGGGGCGGGTGCGGCGCGCGCCGTCTGCCGCTGCGGGGCGGAGACGCAGCTGGAGCATACCACCTCGGCACCCGTGTATGTCACCTTCTCCCCGGAGGGAAACGCTCGTCTGTCAAACAGGAAAACATTTACAAATAATTAATGAGAAGCAGTGACTCGAGTGTAGAGAGAGAGAGATATCAACAAGAATGAACAGTGAAACTGTTTTATTGCATGACGTATATAAACAATTGTTTTCGACTTGGCCGTAGGGAATATGTATTGTGTACTTACTTGCAACGTGCACAAGTGAAGCACTTCTGATGGTATGTGTTCCCGAGCGCAGAGACGACCTCCCCCTCGACGTAGTGGTTGCAGGCGGCGCACCGCGTACCGAACGCGCGCTGGTAGTCCTGCACACACACACACACACACACACTCGTGTAGTTGTATCTGACGCCTCGCTCGCTCGCCACTTCATGCGTGACAGCGATGCGCTCACTCGGATTAAACTCTCGTAATCTCATATCGCATGTCGCACATGTTGGGTAACAACAAACAGGGACAATTAATAATTAATTATTTCATCATCGTGATCCGCGATCCGTGTCCATCCCCCTCCCCCTCCCCCTCCCCCCCACGCAACTCAGCCCACGCACTCGCACTATATGCATAGCAAACTAGTTATAAGGGCATGCCTGTGTTCCCGTAAAAACAATATTAATGTTCTCTTAAATAAAGTTACAATAAAGAAGATCCTCTACATATAAAATGTTTTGTTGGAGAGTAGGCAAGTAGGGTAAAGGTACCTGCGGGCAATAGTAGTAAGAGTCTTTGCAGAAGAAGCCGCCCTTGGCGAGCGAGGCGGAGCAGACGCGGCAGGTGAAGCAAGCAGTGTGGAAGTACTTGTCGGAGACGCGCAACACTTCGCCGCTGCACTTGCCGCCGCACGCCGCGCACACTACCCGTCCTGCAACCGACACACAAACATACATCCACCGTCCACCGTCCACCGTCCACCGTCCACCGTGACCTCACTGACAACTGACAACTGAACCTGCTTTGCATACATGATACAGCTCTACAATTACTTAAGCATTATGTGTGTATAAAAATTCGTAATAATGTTTGGAGCATCCAAATAGCGAATGAAGTAACTCGTTGCGGGCGCCTCCCAGCCTCAAGGATCGATGAAAATGTGAATGAAATCAGCAACCTTGTCCGTGAGGATCTACGCTGAACTGTTGATAAACTGTCAGATATTACTGGTTTATAACAAAGTTTAATTCAGCGGATTCTGTCACACGTCTGTTCTGGCACAGGCCGCAAACGCGTGCTCACACCACGTTATTGTAATGTCGCTTTTTCATTCCATCCAGTTTAAATTCACAACGGTAGTAAAGAAGTTTTCACTTCAACAAGTAATAAATAAGGTTTTGTTATTTTTGGGACCCAGAAGTACAATTATCCAGAAAATCTGGGAATCCTTGGGAATAGAAGAAAATTAGCCCAGGTCCTGGTTAACCATAAAAATCCTAGAATTAGCCTTCCTTGTATATTACGTGTGCGTTTCTAATTTATCAAGTTGTAGTATAACGTTAGCGACGATGTGGCCGTCGCGACGCAACTAGAAGTGCTATATGTTACGGAGCGTCAATTAATTACGTGAGGCATTTAGGGGGAGGGGAAGTGAGTCGAGCCAAATCTCAACCAATCTTACGTAGAGAAGAGAGGGGTCTAGCCAAATATCACGTAATTTTTATCCGCAAGAAACATATTGAGAGAAAACTGGTTTAAATTAAGAACAACACGTTTCTCCACTACAATATGGCTAAATCCTTTAAACAATAGTATTTATCGCGAACGCTAACAAGTAGCGCAGTAGCCCTCTGAGTGTTTGCTGCCACGCGCCACCGCGACACAGCCCAACCCCGTAGCAGATGATTTTACTGAAAATCAACCCCCTCATAAGTGCCCGTCGACTGAATTGGAATCAATATTCTTTCATGAATTTTAGAAATTCCTATTTACACCGCGACACCGCGCGGCATCGGCCAACCCCGTAGCATATAATTTTACTGAAAATCAACCCCCCTCATGAGTGCCCGTCGACTGAATTGGAGTCAATGTTCTTTCATGAATTTTAGTAATTCCTATTTACACCGCGGCACCGCCCAACCCCGTAGCATATAATTTTACTGAAAATCAAACCCCCTCATGAGTGCCCGTCGACTGAATTGGAATCAATATTCTTTCATGAATTTTAGTAATTCCTATTTACACCGCGACACCGCGGCACCGCCCAACCCCATAGCATATAATTTTACTGAAAATCAACACCCCTCATGAGTAACCCGTCGACTGAATTGGAATCAATATTCTTTCATGAATTTTAGTAATTCATATTTACACCGCGACACCGCGGCACCGCCCAACCCCGTAGCATATAATTTTACTGAAAATCAACACCCCTCATGAGTAACCCGTCGACTGAATTGGAATCAATATTCTTTCATGAATTTTAGTAATTCATATTTACACCGCGACACCGCGGCACCGCCCAACCCCGTAGCATATAATTTTACTGAAAATCAACACCCCTCATGAGTAACCCGTCGACTGAATTGGAATCAATATTCTTTCATGAATTTTAGTAATTCATATTTACACCGCGACACCGCGGCACCGCCCAACCCCGTAGCATATAATTTTACTGAAAATCAACACCCCTCATGAGTGCCCGTCGACTGAATTGGAATCAATATTCTTTCATGAATTTTAGTAATTTCTATTTACTTAAATATGTTATTGTTCGATTTTGTTACTGTGATTTTAGGTTACGTTCTGCCTTTCTTCAACAAAAATGTTTTTTTTTAAGTTGTTTTTTTAATTAACCCAATACAATCAAGTCCAAATTAACGAATTTTGAAAAAGTCTCATGTGGGTTTAGGGAAAGGGGAAGGGGAGTCAAAAATTCGCCAAAATCACCTCACTGTATTTAATGGACGCCTTATTACAAATAGTAAGAAAGTTATAACTTCTGGAACTATGTCATAAGTATTGGATTCGTGGATTAGTCCCTTAATTGAACCCAATAAAAATGTCATTATATCAATAGACGCTATTGGGAGCGTAAGTTTTAAGTCTCATGTAATATGTGGGCAAGCCTATTGTCATTAATCGGGCACAAAGCCAAACTCAGAGCTGCTACTGGAAATTTCATAGAAAAATTCATTATTACTTTGCTCGACCTAAGGAACCGAGCCTAGAATCTCGAGCCTAGAAGTCGCGTTTAGGACCACTAGATTAATAAGGCAGTTATGAACTAGTATCAATATTAAAACGTTAACTTTTAAATGTTGCTTTTTAAAGGTAAAATACATCACTTTGTAAATTGTACCCGTGCGAAGTTGGGGCGGGGCGGGCAGCTTGCACACATGTACAATGCAACCGGTGAATCAGTATTTTATGATTTGAATGATTGGGCTCTGACGGCCCCATCTCTACAACCCTCAAATGCTTAGATGGAAAGATTATTTGTCATGATGAGTGTGGTTAAGAAAAATAATAAAAACACGTTGTGTCTCTAGACACACTGAATTGTTGACTAATAATAAGAGATTATTATTTAAAAAACCAGACGTGTGCTCGTGCTTCCTACAAACCCGTGGAAGTGTTGGATGATAAATCAAGAAGCAAGAAAGAACCAGATCTATCAACGTATAATAAGTATTACGTTCAATAAACATAATATGAATAAAGAAAAAGTTTATAGGCAAATTATTATTTGGTCATTTTAGCCACTTTTTTGGATACGAAATTTTTAATATTCTTTCTTTAAAGTGTTTGTCCATGTATTGTTTCGTTGACTCGGCAACACTGCTAGTGCAAGGCTTAGCCTAGTATAGTGTTTGTGGTTATGTATAGAGTGATGTCGCGCCGCGCCGTACTTGCGCTCGTTTACATCAATATAAACTGAATAGTAGAGCTAGACTGTCTAGTTGTGTTATACAAAGTGTCCAGAAAGGGTATCGGGTATTTGTTTTCGCGCCATATTCGAAACGGGGCGTCTAAAGGGTGCGGGGAGGGGTTCGTGGCGTCCGCCATTTTGTGGAGTTTTAGTCACGATGAAACAGTACTCGGGGACGCATCGCGCATTTTGCGTACGAGCGTATTATCGTAATAGTGATTCAATAGTGACTGCTCAAGGTCTCTATAGTCCTGAATATCGTACACGCCACGCGCCAAGTGACGATAGCATTAGGAAATGGATCAGGATGTTCGAGAATACAGGTGCGACAGTTAAAATTCAAAACTCTGGTCATCCTCGTTCAGTTCGCGATGAAGAAACAATTGAAGAAGTTGAGGCGTCGGTTCGTCAAAATCAGTCTTTATCCATCCGAAAGCGAAGCCAAGCGTTGAACATCAAAAAATCGTCTTTACATTCGATTTTAAAGAAAGACTTACATCTAAAAGCCTGTAAAATTCAATTGGTTCAAGAATTGAAGGATACGGACTATGCTAATCGACTGAATTTTGCGAACGAAATGCTGCAGCGATTTAACAACTTTAACAACATACTGTTCAGTGACGAAGCAAATTTTCACCTGAATGGTCATGTTAATAAGCAGAATTGTCGGTACTGGGCAGTGGAGAATCCGAGACGAAAGCTGAACGACCCCTGCATAGCCCAAAGGTCGTTGTTTGGGCCGCTATGTCTGCTAAAGGCATAATTGGTCCTTATTTTCATGAAGATCAACGAGGCCGAGCAATTAATGTGAATAGTGACCATTATTGCGATATGTTGCGAAATTTTTTGGTTCCAGAGTTGCAGGAGTTTGCAGGTTTCAACTCAAGAACGTGGTGCCAGCAAGATGGGGCCACTTGCCATACCTCAAATGACTCAATGGAAGTTGTTAACGAATTATTCCCTAATAAAGTCATTTCGCGAAGGGGTAACATCAACTGGCCTCCCAGAAGCCCCGACCTTAGCCCGCTTGACTATTTTGCATGGGGATACCTTAAAAGTAAGGTTTATCAAAACAATCCGACGAATCTAACCCAGTTAAAGCAAAACATCAGGTCAGAAATGGCAGCAATATCGATAGCTATGTGTCAACGTGTTATCGCCAATCTTCGTTTCCGTTTAGAAGAGTGCCAGCAACGTAACGGTCATCATTTGGATAACATCATCTTTTCCAAATAATTCTCCAATTCATATGCTAATAATAAACAATAAACTTTTTTATTGCATACAAATAATTTTTGTTTCATTGAACTTACAAATACCCGATACCCTTTCTGGACACCTTGTACATACTATATAGTACAGTACAATACGTACGCACATGAAGCATCTCGTTTAGTATATACCTATTGACACTTGTTAGCTTCTTACTAATTATTCATGTAGTGTGAGGTTTGGTCCCGTGACTCGCGACTCGCGACTCGCCGTGCCATACGCAGTGCACGTCACAGACACATCAGACTTTAACGGGTCCTTAGTAACTGGCCTGAGGCTCTCTCAGGTGTAGGTACAGTGTGGAGAGCGCAGAGACTCGACTCATTCACGAAACAATTAGACAGTAAGTATTCCTTGAATAGTGTTATTCTTTCATTTATCTTGCAGAAAGAAAATTCAAAGTAAAGTTTTAAGCCGATGTTAACTTCAAACATAAATATGGTAGGTATGTACTAGATGCGTATATTTATGTGTGTGTGTGTGTGTGTGTAGTGTCTCGCAAGACGCAGGACGAGATTAATATATATTCATCCCTCCACGTCCATTCAGCGTACATTTACACACTCTGAGCATAGGTCTCTTCTCGCTCATGGCAATCCTCTCTATCTTGCGCGGCTCTCATCCAGAGTTGGCCCGGCCGCGGCACACCCTCGCTATGTCGTCTGATTATAGAGGCTGGCAGTCATTTCCCACCTCTAGGCCACCAATCAAAAATCTCTTTGGTTCATCTTCCGTCCTCTCCTCTTACCGGGAGCCTCGCCCGCCTACATTTAAGCCTCGTGACTCGCTCGTCAATATCTTCAAATTGACAATCACGTTATTAATTTACTATGTCCCTACAGTAGTTAAGCAGAGGTCCTCCGCTTTTAACTTACATCGCTAGTATGGAACCCATCATGCAGTGATATGTTTCAGAATACTTTTTACAAATTCTGTACTGGTTAGCAATATTTAAACTCGTCTTGAAAAGAAACTTGATTCCCTTCACAATAATAATATAACGTGATCGCACCGAAGCGCTTAGCAAAGTTGTTAATTAAACAATTTGTATCTTGTTTGGTTATTATTATTTATTTTTGTTGTAATGTGAAAGGGAAGCGGCACTCAGGCATTCGGGCACTGGGGCACTCTCCGGCGCCGCACGTGTTTCTGTGTTATTAGTTGATGTGCACGAGAGTGATAGGTCACGCTCATGATTCAAGTGCGATCTATTCGTTGGTGCCGGTGAGTACCTGCGACTCTTCGAAACTAGTATTATACCTACTATATGTAGCATAGAACAGATCCAGCAGCGAAATCTGCTAAATGTAACTTACAGTGAAATAGATAATATCCCAGTTAATATTAAATCAAAATGTCTTAATGTAGTATTCCATTGAAAATTCAATGAGCTGCCACACATCGAATAACTAATTATTGTGGGTAAATGTGAAAAGCTTTAGATCCTTAATTGATAGGCTATAAGGACAGTCAAAAAATGTAATATTGTAAAATATAACTAATTTACATTAATTGTCAACCGCTTTATAGAATAATCGTCAACAATAGTTTCAAAAATATGTAAAAAAATAATAATTTTGATTATTCTCAACCAATTTTGAATGAAAATTGTACTCAAGAAGTACATGTCATTCTTCAATCAATAGGCTATCTGTATGAATTATCAATAATATGAGTAAAAATAAAATTACGGGATGAAAATAACTTGTTCGTAATATCAAACGCGTGTGGAGCCGCGGGCTCAACGCTAGTCTTAAATAAAAATACATCGAAACTAATAACTAATGATGCCTGTTATTATTTAGAGTACGTGTTCTATTAGTTCGTGACTTGACATGTACCTACGTATAGAGTGACAGTAAGTAATTCGCAAGTGTCCAACACTCATAATGACTGTGTACGAGCACACCGTACAGCAGTGTAGCAGTGTAGTGAGTGAGCGAGTGAGTAAAGCGGGACACGTCAATCATTGTGACGGACACACTGCATGCAGCACGGAACTGTTCTCTACGTCCGCGTCCAACTCAAGAGTATTTATTTATTAACTAGCTCTGCCCGTGGCTTCGCTCACATGGGACTACAGAATGCCCGCGTGAATATTGATCCCCCGATTCCGGTTATTTTTAAGACAACAATGCTTATTGTGGGTGTACGTTTTTAATGTCTATAATTTATTAGAACATTAATTTGCTATATCTCTCATGGTTTACTCAGCGTAAGCCATTTAAGCGCCCGAATTGATTAATCATGACCAGTTTTTTTTTTTTACTGAACCCTAATTCTTTTCTAAAATAAAAGTAACCTAAATTTCTTCCTATAAATTCAGCTATCTACCAGTGAAAGTCCCATCAAAGTAGGTACAACCGTTTCGGAGTTTACCCGGAATAAACAGATAAACAGACAGAGAGAAAATTTTTAAAAATGTGTTTTTTTGTTAAAGGTTTCGCATATACTTTCAAATGCATTTAGTAAAAAACTATTATTTTGACTTCACAAACAGACACTTCAATTTTTTTAATTGTATAGATTTATTTGGACACTCACGTAATAAACACTAAAGCAAGTATTGAAAAATAGATTGAGGCCATTGCTAAGTGTAAACTACATCAGAAATAGAATATAACGAGTAACAAGAAACAGAAAAAAAGCAGATTCAAAGGCAACAAACAAATAACCTGCGTATTGTATAGTAGAATATTGTGCTTGGGGATTTGAAATCCTTGCAGTTGCGCAACACAAACCTAGAATCCCCCTGAGACGATCTCATCTATGTGAATATTAAATCGAAGCTCCCTGTCCAGAATAATAAACAAGTCGCGGATTTGAAAAACATTTAAAAGGATATACTGATTCCAATAATGTATTTAGGGTGAATTGTTTCTTTTTTTTTTTAATAAAAAGGATGGAATAGCATTTTGAAACAATCAGGGTCATATTATTTAAGATACACCATTTACAAAGCCTATTCTGCATCAAAGATATATAGGCATAACTATCAACAGACCGAAAAAATCCTAAGTCGTCCGGAAATTAAAAGTAGTTACAATTAGTGAAACAATTACCTATGTCATTAACAAAAATATGAAAGAATAAAAGACCCAGATGGGATCCTTGTGGCACACCAGAACACGTTGGAAACCAGACAGAGGCATGATCATTGACTTAGACTACTAAGAACTGGGCGATACCATGAGTAGAAAGCTTATCTATACTAATATTATAAAGCTGAAGAGTTTCTTTGTTGTTTTGTTGAACGCGCTATCTCAGGAACTACTGGTGGTGTTGGTGTTGGGTAGCCCATTTATCTAAGAAGTGTTATAGTATAGATATAACATAAAGCTACGACCAATAGGACCGGAAAATCAATGAAAAATGTTGCGGACAGCGAGCGGGGCGAGCGAATAACGATAGTGTAATAGTATAGAATGAACAAGTAAATGAAATAATACGTGTTAGGAATAAGGTTTATAAATACGTGTTAGGAATAGATATAATAATATGAACTGAATGTGTGAATATGTATATTTTAAAACGATTAGAATAAGAATATAGCTAGTTGTAAGTTTAAATGTATAAATTTCACTAGTTGACTCAATGGATGAACCATGCCGAGAGCGCGCACACAGGGCGTGCGCGCTCATTGGCTGAGCGACGCCCCGCACGGAATCCATCGCACTACCGGTTGCGAGGCAAAGGGCGAGGTTAAATATAGCGGAGAGGGCGGCAGTACTGCGATCAGTTCGAGAAACACTACAACAACAGCAAGCAGCGAATCTGCGATCAGTTCGAGAAACACTACAACAACAGCAAGCAGCGAATCTGCGATCAGTTCGAGAAACACCACAACACCAGCAACAGCAAGCAGCGAATCTACAAGCAAACTACAGTCAAGAACGTTATTAAGAAACCACATTGTTACTACGAACTACTGTAACTTTGTAAGAAACAAGAATAAAACAAGCGCTATTAATTTAGCACACATTAAAATATTGTGGACGTCTTTTATTCACAATAAAAAATGTTGCAAAAACGGAGAAAATTTATTCCTTTTGAAAGCTTCCATTGCGTGCGCTGCGTCATTTACGCATAAGTTACGCATAAATCATAAAAGTCCGCGATAGCATAAGTCTACCTTTTATGATTGACTCAATATAACCTTTTTTATGGTGATAAAATTTGTTCTAAAATAATTCATTATTTGTGATGGTGTTTTTGTAAACATGATAATAATCCTTATCGTAATAAATATGTTATTAATCACAAGTATTTAACTTTGAACAAAATTGCTCTTCCCATCAATTCATTTTAATTAGTATCTTAGGAGATATCGCAAGTTTAAAATAATTCGCAGCAGAATAAAGTTTCAGCTCCTTTTGAATTGTATTATAGGTGTCCACGATCCACTCTCTCTCTCTTATGTGACACAAACAAAGGTGCGCGGTTTAGGTAGTCAAGTAATATACCATTGTACACTTTATCGAATGCCTTGCTAAAATCTGTGTAAATGGCACTGACTGAGAGACGGTGATATGAAGGACACAAGAATTCGTATTCGTAGACCGGGATTTCATAAACCCGTGAAAATGTATTGAGATAATGTTTTTAAAATACTTAAATTAGAAGGTGTACAAGTTTTTCAAAAGCATTAGCGAACGTAGGCAAGTTCGAAATGAGTCGATAATTTTTCACTAGTTCTTTACTGTCATTTTATATTATTATTAGTCTATGAAATTGCCGTTTTGTATGAAAAAATTTAAACGAATTTTTTTCATGTATTTTTTATTTTTTTAATCGAAGTAATCACCAATGCAATCAATGCATCTTTGCCAGCGCAGTGGCAGTTTATTGATGCCCTTCTAAAAGAAATCATCTGGACGGGAGGCAACAAATTCTTCAAAGGCATTTTGTACTGCCTCTCGGGTATTGAATTTTTTCCCCCGCCAAGGAGTTATCCAAATTCTGGAAAAAGTAATAGTCTGTAGGCGCAAGGTCTGGTGAGTAGGGCAGATGACGGAGAACTTCCAACCCCAGTTCTTACAACTTGGAGACCGTCTGCTGTGCAGTATGAGGTCTCGCGTTGTTGTGCAGGAGCAGTGGAGACGAGCGATTGACCAATGCTGGTTGGAGATGTGCCAGCTTCTCCATCATTGTGTTCAGTTCTTCACAGTACACATCTGCAGTAATGCTCACCCCGTTTGGTAAGAAGCTGTGATGAATCACACCGGCGCTAGACCACAAAACAGTGACCATTACTTTTCTAGAGGTAAGTTTTCGTTTAGGGCATTGTTTAGGTGCTGAACCAGGATCCAACCAACTTGCTGAGCGCTTGCGGTTATCAAACAGAATCCATTTTTCATCGCAGGTAACAATGCGATTCAAAATTCCTTCATTTGTGTGTCTGTTGAGCAGTGCAAGGCACGTCTTGACGCGTACATCGCGCTGGCGATCATTGAGTTCGTGGGGCACCCATTTGTCGAGCTTTTTTACCTTGCCAATTTGACGCAAATGTACCAATATTGTTTTGACGCTAACGTCGAAAGCTACTGCTAATTCTGCCGTAGATTGTGTATCATCAGCTTCCACAATCGCTTTAATTCGTCATTGTCGACCAAAGTCTTCGGACGACCACGAGGTTCATTTTTCAGGTCGAAATTCCCAGAACGGAAGCGAGCAAACCAATAACAGGTGGTGCGTTGGTTTGTAGTATTAGCTCCGTAAACGTCGTTGATGTTGCGTGCCGCTTGTGCCGCGTTGCTGCCACGACGGTACTCATATTCCATAATTACTCGAATTTTTAACGTATCCATGATGACAAAAAAGATTGAAATGCGATGAAAATGTAACACTAATCAATAAACAAATGACTACTTTTGGAAAAAGAATTCCACGTTTTATAAATAAAATTAATTTGAAATTAGAATTCTTAGCCAAACAAAAATTATTTTGATTTGAAATGGCCAGTACTGCAGAACAGCAATTTCATAGGTAAAGACCTATTATATAGGTCTACTAGAGCTTTTTTTCAAGCTTCAGTAAAAATATTACTTGAAAAGGACTTGATTAAGATAAGAGTGGTTGTGCAAAAGCCTTTGCTGCATTCACAGCAAAGATGGACGGTATAACATTCGAACCAGTCTCTACCAACAGTTACAAGGACCGACTGTGACACACTGTCCAGTCAAATCACACCACGCATACAACTACTGAAATATGTGGGTACAACAGTTACATCTCAAAAAATTGCGCCCACCATTCTCAATCAACCACCACCAATGTGTGACTTTCTTTTGTTTTGCCACTTTTCGGAATCAGCCAGTACTCAGTGCTTCGGAATCAGTATATCCGGCTGCCGAGAGGTTTGCAGACCTGCATCAAATGATGACACCACGGAGGATGACTCTTACAGGCTGATATTGAGCAGAGTAACAATCATTATTTAAATAAGAGAGTGATAGTAACAATTAGCAACCGCGTGAAATTGTTGTTAGCTCTAAGTATGGTTCATAATGAATATGCTTGGAGTCCGAACCCGAGTGATGAAGCTTGAAATCAAATTAGAAAGCGTATTGTCGACAGCTCGGCACTCGGAACGCATTGCGGCAAGATGCAACCACAAACTGAACTGTGTGACCTCACGGCTCCTTTCACTGTTACTGTTGCACTCGCCACTAGCCACTCGCCTACCCTCAATGTCATGATTAATTAACTACTCTATTTTCCTTTCCGCTTGCTCCACTTTCAACTTTAACCGGTACACTGCAATTACGAACAATCTCTCTCAAGAGTTGTTAAGTTTATTGAACACCGCATAGAGTTATTATAGCTGAAAAGGCGGGGGCCAGCGCTCCCACTACAATCATAATTATAAGTAATTGCATATATAATTAAATAGCCATAATGAGGTGTACTAACACCTTGGACAATTAAATAACTAATTTTTGTTGTAGTTTTATTATAGTTTTACAATAAGATATTGTTGAAGTTTGAAACTTGGTAGCATGCATGTCGGTTGCTATATCGATGGAGTATGTGTTAATAATATAAGTTATGCTGACGACATGGTGATTTTAAGTCCTTCGATCAGTGGTCTCAGGAAATTACTGAAAACATGTGAAGTTTACGCTAATATGTTTGGCCTTGAATATAATGTTAATAAGAGTAAATATATGATATTTAATCCTCGCGGAAACGCTATTACCTGTAACTTATCTGTGAGTCTTAGCGGCACCAGTTTGGTAAGAGTTTCGCAGTTTAAATATCTCGGGCACTACGTTACGGATAATATGAAAGATGACAGAGACATAGAGAGAGAGCGCAGGGCGTTGTCGGTGAGGGGTAATATGCTGGTTCGCAGGTTTGCACATTGTACACCAAGCGTAAAAATATTGCTATTCAAAGCCTACTGTCAGTGATTCTATACCAGCAACCTCTGGACCACATATACTCAGCTTGCCTACAATGCTCTGCGTATACAGTACAATAATGTGTTCAGAGCATTGTTGGGGCTGCCTCGGTACTGTAGCGCATCAGGGATGTTTGTTGAGGCGCGCGTTGAAGATTTTTACGCGATTATTCGTAAAAAAGCATGCTCCATGATGAATCGACTGTGTGGTAGCTCTAATGGTGTCCTGAAGATATTATCGAATAGACCGGATAGTTTGTTCCCTCACCATTGGACTGAATTAATTAAAAGCGTGTGTACTTATGCAAATTACTGATTTTGCTTGTGTGTGTAAATATTTGTAAAATGTGTTTTTGTCTTTACTAACATAGGCTAAGTTAACTAACATTATTGGAAATAAAAATAATAATAATAATAATAAGCCTTTAATTAGCCAGTCGATATGCGAGCTGAATGCAGTGCCGCGACTACAGTGCATCACTAGTTTCACAAGTGAATTGCACATCTAATTCCTAATTCCAAAAGTGAGTGCTCCCAACGAGCTCATCTTTACTAGAACACCCTCATATTGAAGTGTTACCATGTCCAGCGAACAGTCTTATATTTATATCCAATAGGACAGATGTAGGAGCGATTCAAACGAAAAGTTTGAGAGGCTGGCGAGGTGGTCTTCAAACAGTAGCAGATGATGACCGCTTCAAATGAAATTCCAGTTGAGAGCATAAGGCAATATGAACTACATGTTTGCGCGTAGAAGTGCATCGCTACGAAACGTAACAAACGCAAAAGGCGTTACAAACAGAAAACTAACAAACGTAATATAATATTTTTGACACTTTCATTAAATTTGGAAATTGAGGGGGGAATTTGATTCGACACAACGACCAATTAAATACGAAAATAAAAGAAAAAATTAAAGGTAAGAAGAAGTAAGGAAAACTAAGAAGGACATACATTCAGCAATTAAAGGAAAAAAATAAGCGTCGTGTCGTATGGAAGGCTCAATGCAGGGAGAGCTGGAGATCGCTCCACCGACAAGAGCACCACTGTTTTTCAATTTCAAACATGTGAGGACGAGCGAGCCACAGATATACAGAGACACAGTTCGAAGTTCCGGAGAGTGAAAAGAGCAACGCGAAAGAGCGTTGACGTGTGTTGTGTCGAAGCAATGATGGCACAGTCACTTAATGGTTGAATGTATATTATAAAACAAAGTCCGTCGCCGCGTCTGTTGTCTGAACGCGGTAAAATAAAAAACTGATCAATGATGATTCACGAGGAAGGTTTAGGTGTATAATTCATTATGGTTTTGTGTAAATTGGTTGAAATAATACAATGATTGTTGAAGATATCATCGAACAAAACGGCACATATATATATACTGTAAATAAATGTAAATCAACTTTGTACCATTGCGTGCACGGAAGACTGAAATTTGGCATGGTTAAAGTTTATATGGAGAAGGAGTGCAGAAAGCTAAAATGTATCTATAACATCTGTTACTAATATAATATAATAAATTAATACAACGAATCCCAACACGACCAGTGCCATTAAACTTAGATTCCACAAAACATTGACATTGTCACTCAACGAAAAGTGACAGCAAGTAATATAGATAATACTCATTGTTTAGATTCATGAATACTGCAATTAATGTTAAACAGAAAATAGTCCATGAACAAAAAGTCGGTGGTCAAATTTCGATCTTAGGGCGACTGCTAGTACTAATTGATAATTGTGGTTGTAAGGAATATATGTTGCTAAGAGATCCTGTATTTATAATTAAAAGAAAATGCCAAAATTAACTATTTTCTTTTGAAATTTACACACTAACAGCAATTTTCGTTGTTACAATAAACTGTTCCAAGTAACGCTATTGAAGTTTCGAGGTGTGAGTTTGTTTTAAAATAGTCTTTATATCTCTGTTGTTAGAACTTTAGAGGTGTCGTGTCGTGGCTGGTTTTGTAAACTTAAAGTTTTAAGGTAAACACACGAAAATAATCTAGTATAGTTAAATCTGATGCCTTCGTTTGTAGTAATCCATTTTTATTAGAAGTTATCATTTAAAAAAGTCCGTTACGATTCAACTTGTATGTCTGTCTTGTATGTATAATGTCAAACGTAACTTGACATCGCTCTTCCTGCATGGCAGAATCGCAACTTGGCGTCTTAAATAATAAGTTTCAACAAAACTGGATTGGTATAAATAAACGAGGACATCAGATTATTTCTTGTGTGGTTACGTTAAAACTGAGAATTTTTGAAAACCTACCGCACACCTTTAATGTTCCTGTAAAATACACTGTAAAGTAGTAACTATAAAGACTATTTTAAAACCAACTCATTTACATATCAACTACATAACACTATTGTAACAAAGTAAATTGCTTTTATTGTGAAAATTTCAAAACAAAATAATAAAAATTCTGCATTTTCTTTTAATTTTAGATACAGGGTTTCTTAGTAACATGTATTCTTTACAACCTTCATATTACATTTTTATTTCTCTAAAAAGTGATAGGTTTGATTTTCGACTCGTGCGTAAGTCTTTTAAATTCTATGAACGCAGTTTAGTTTTATCTTTAAAATCGATGTCATGGTTCCTTAGAACATATTTCTCTATCTCTTATAGTTTCATAGTTCCCCCCCCCCCCCCGCCGCACTAGGCACTAACCTATTAAGAATGTATATTTATATAAAATCATCCTTATGTACAATTGGCGCAGTTTGTACATTCCGCTCAGTTCGTGACACATAATATGATAGAGGATTATTTCCAATGAAGACAAGATAAGGAAAACGTTTATAGTTTTATTTGAAGGATCTGTGTTTCCCCGTCCGCTTCATACCTAATGTTATTGCGTGGAGATGAAAGGCAGAACGTGGCGGGGCGGGGCGGGACGGGGCAGGGCGGGGCGGGTGGCGACATCACGCGTCGTGATCTGTGCGCTACCAGTCGTGTTATAAGTTTTACCGTTTGGTCACAATCTTATCTAATATTAAGTGACGATGCGACCTCAGACAATAACCTAAACTTCAAATGCAGTTATGAATAAACAAAGCTTGTTTTCAACTGGACAGTGATGGCGTGTGGTGGCGTTTGGTGGCATGCGGTGGCGTGTGGTGACGTGTGGTGGCGTTTACAACATTCATATCGGATTCTAAGAAGTAATCTGTTTCTACATGAAAAGAACTTTTTATATGAATGTGATAATCTTTTCGTGTAAAATGGAAAGTTATTAATTGTAATTCCATGTAAACACAATGATTGAGGTTTGCCGTTGTGTGCGTATCACGCTGAAATTACTGAATAGATTTACATTTTATTTTTATTTTAATCCTTAGACACTTGATCCTTATAAAAAAATCCCGATATCTTCATTCAATAAAAATTTATTCAACTTTTAAGAAACTACAATTTTTATAAGTTGTATCGTTTACGCTAGCAAATCCACGGGCACAGCTAGTGTATAATAATTATAATGTTTAAGTGCTTGTCCATTCCCACGAGTGTCCATGGCGCGGGGTGCAGGTCTGTTCACACCTTAACACAGTAATTACGTAAGTAACACGTGATTGAACCCATCAATAGCATAGTGTATTACAGTGACGCCGTCGCGTCGCCATCGTATCGCCCGCGTACTCGCGACAGTCGCGCGTTACGTCATCACGTCATCAGTGACATGATGGCGCGTCGCGTCGCGTCACGTACCGAGTGACCCCGCGACCGCGTCCGCGCGTTCTAATTACCCATATAGAACGTTGTACAGTTCTAGACAACAGCTTGCTAAGTCCTCGGCTACATTCATAACTCATTATTGACTTATCTAATAATACCAGTAGTCGCCCCAAGGTCAAAATCGACCAGCGACTTTGTGATCATAGACTATTTTTTGTTTGACATTTCCAATATTCATAAACCTAAACAATTAGTATAATGTTACTTGCTGTCACTCTTCGTTGAGTGACAATGTCAATATTTTGTGTGGTCTAAGTTCAATGGCACAGGTCGGGTTAGGATTCGCAGTATTAATTTATTTAATTTTATATATTAGTAACAGATATTATAGATAAATTTTAGCTTTCTGCACTCCTTCTCCATATAAACTTTAACCATGCCAAATCTCAGTCTTCAGTGCACGCAATACGAAGTTGCCCAAACGCGGCGCGCGGCGCCCCATAGCCCAGAGCCCAGAGTTTGGGCACGTCAATGCATTCACTAGTCGATTTTGTGGTTATTATAATCCGCAGCACTTTCTACATAAAAAGTGAGGAGTCTGGAGTCGGGAAGACATACCGAGGTAAAGTCTACAGTGATAGTGATGGCGCGTACGATAACCGGCAATAATAATATAACTACAGAAGCACACCTAGCTAGTGTTGTGCATGTGCGACCGAGAGCCCTGCCGCGACACACCGCATCGCGTCACACACGCGCGGGCCCGGCACGGCGTCTCGTTGGTCGTGTCTCTAAAGCTGCTGATACAAGGTTATTACATTTCAAGATCTTCTACAACCGATTTTTGAGGGTGATTACACTACACTGTCATTCCAGCTTTTGTCTCACAAAGCTACAAAATAATTTTATATTATTTAATATACCACATATCTCAGTTGAAAAGCGAACGTCGAGAGATGTGTACGTATGTTGTCACGGCGCTACACTTGTCGAAACTACAAAAAGTAATTTTTGTTGTGACAGCAGTAGTCACAAAAGTTTTTTTTTTTCAATGGGTAATATTTTGCTTTATTTTAATACATTATGATCGTATAAAATTGTAATATAATAGGAAACGTCTGTTAGAAAATCCGCTAGTCTCGATTGTTTTGTAAAAACGATAATAAACGATTATGTAAAAAATAATAAAATGTTTAATAAATACTATATTGTCAAAACTTTAAAAGTAATATGCGGAGATCGAACCCGCGACCATTCAGCTCAACAGTAGAGCTTACTATACCAACAAGTATCATAACGCATACGACTTGTCTCCGCGCTCGACACGCGGCGTCTGGCGTCTAAAAGGTCTAAAGCTAAACTTTGCGATTGTTTTACAGGCGATCGATCGGATCCTGCATTATCGATTCCCCATTATACTACACTAAAAACTTATTGATAAAAATCGCTTTAGATCATGTAGTATAATTGCACTAATGCCCTAATAGAGAGGTGACGCACTCGCTCATGTATATTTCACTTATTAAGCATAACTCAGCGGAATTACGAGTCTTACTATGTATTAACTTTAGAAATAACAAACAACTGTTTTGTTTTTTTCTTGGAGCTATGTAGCTACGATATGAATAAATGATCGCTTTTTACTGTTAGGCATGTAGTTATATAAAGTGAGGGTCAGGGTGTGGTGCGAGGACAGACGACGCGCGACGCGTCCTCAATATTAAACATTATAATACGAAGCATTGTGTTATTGCAAATCGACTTTTACAAGTACAACACACAATATTATACATAAATAAACAATAATGCAATAATTGCGACACGCACACGGCATGTTCGGCGTCTGTCTGGTGACGCGTCTGCGGTTCACAACTTGAGAAGTTCTACTTGTCAGACGAACAAGTCCTCTAGGTAAGGGCTTGTGTAGACGGCACCGCGATGCTATGTATGAATTGAACTAAAATAGGAGATAATGTTTGCAAACTATATGTAAAGAAATGGCTAAATAAAAGTAACAAGTCAAATAGAAGTTTATGGGTTCATCCTATTTTGATGCAAAGAGAACAACATGGTGGTTTCCATACACTTTATAAAGATCTACGAAAAGATGAGTATAAGTTTGATGATTATCTTCGGATGAATATCTAAATTTTCAACAAATTATTAGATATGTCAACTATATGCAAAATCAACATGTTTATTATTCCTACGCGAATAATTTCCGTGGCCAGCAATGTATTACGAAAAAGGTACAGTTATATAGCAATCATGCGACGGCAGCGCGGACGCCGCACATTGGACTGAAATCGGAGCCTCCCTTTCATAGGATTTTAGAAAAATTAAATATAACAGTCATATCATTGTATAATTTAGCAATTTCTAGCTTTATTTTTACCTTCTACGCCATATAATATGAACTTGTAAATTTCAAATGTATGAGAATGGATTTTCTTTTCGTCATAACTTTTTTATGTTTTGAGTTGTAAAGCTGAAACTTATACATATCGTTATTGGGGTGGTAATGAACCCTTAGGACCTTTCACCTTGACCCCGGGCGTCCCCGTTCAACAGATATTTGTTGATGAAAATTTCATACTTCGATGACATTGTATTGAGGTGAAATCATCAATCTGTAGGTTTATTTTCGACCTGAATGCTACGGGTATCGATTAATAAAGTTACTACTGATTTATTCTACCGCTTTGTTTTCAAAAATACGATTCAGAATTCGTTTTAAAATGTCAATATACCTATTTTTCTTTATTAAAAATTGTACACTACCTATAAATTTGCACCATAAACTTAAATTAACACCAATTATCATTACCTGCTCCGATTTCAGTCCAATGTGCGGCGTCTACACGAACCCTAAGGATTGTGTAACTTGTCCCTTCAGAAATTCCGTTTCGAAGTTTGCTCTGGTCCTTCACCATTTTTCAGTGTGGATTTATTATATTAGTGAGTGTTTGTACGTTGTAGCCTGTACGTAGGTACTGTGATTACTACTACACTGTGATATTATCTCCGAGCAAACTGATAAAGTTCAACAGATTGAAGCAATATACACACAAGACTTCACAAATGCATTTGATAAGGTGAAACATACTTTATTGGTAAAGAAACGTGAAGATGTAATAATTAGGAACGTTTTCTATTGGTTTCAGCCGTATTAACACATGGAGGTGGCGAGTAGAGACTGAAGTAGTGGCCGTCGTCGCGGTGTCACTACTCGTGAAGCAACGCGGCGACACGGTGTTCTACAATTGATACAACCGGTAGCCGCTAGCGTGCCAACTGCCACGGACCATGGACCATGGTACCACGGTCGGTTTACAAGCTATTTTGTTCACTTTATTATTTTAACAATGATATAAAGTCAGCACATTACGTATAGCAAACAGTAACGGAACCATTTGCAGATGTTCTTGAAATATACATAACTGTTTTCTGATTACAGGTTGTACTCTTATTTATATTAACAGTATATTATCGAGTCGTGTGACGCAATAGGACGTTTGTAAAACTTGAAAAATCCTGTTAAAGATACGCAGAATAGCATATTGTCATGAAATATTATACTGAAGATGCACGAGTCCAAGACGTGCGTGATTCGAGTGTTATTATTGACTGAAGGTAGATATATTCAAGTCTCATATTGATTATTTAGTTCGAGCCATAACACTGATTGGTTTTTTAAAAGTTCCAAAACCACCCGCGCGGCGCGGCGGCGCTGCGGTCTTCGTTCACAAAAATGCTTCTGTATAATTTATTAATATGGCTGCCATAACTAGCTATTCATAACACGCAGCTCAAGTTCACAAGTTCGATATGGAATTCCTTTTATAGGTGCGATTCGCAGTGTTTTGAGGAAATACAAAACTCCTTTGGTATAAATGGATTTCAAGAATCTATCACAGCACAGGGCACATAATAACCGGGTCTCATATTTTAACATTGTTAAAGTTTAATGATAGACGGAAACTTTGATCGCAAACTCATTGCAGGTCATATTGATATCCGCACTGTTAGCTTTGCCTCTGTTAAATACAGCTGTTCTGTTTGTGATACTGTAATTAATTCACAGAATAGCGGCTGTTACAATTCAACATGACCTTTGTGTTGTTATCTCCTCACTGAGATATAAAGAGAGAGAGAGAGAGAGAGGCATCAGTGAATGTCATTGATACCGCGTAGGTAGTTTCGATATTATACAGAACAATGGGAATCGTTTAAACCCCTTCCTGTACAACTTAATGGATTCTTTATATAATTTGATATGTATATTTATGTTTTAATTACTTACGATAGGTGCGAGTTACAGCACAGCCCTGTTGGCCCGCCGGGTACAGGCACGACTAGAGTACCTACCTACTTACTCTGTTTACGGGCACTCCACCGCGGAACCCGAACACCTGGGTTAGTAGTTGCTGTTTGCTAGCTCACAAGCGAAACTGGGACCGAAGCATGTATGTACTATGTACGCAATGTACGGTACGGTACGGTGCGTCATCCGGGTCAAATGTGCCACCCGCGCCCGAGCCCGCGCCCGCGCTTTGTTACGTAACCTCCGAGACTGATGTTATGGTCTCAGACCTCTTGTGTGTCTGCTGTATATTATGTACTACACCTACACTACAGTACAATATAATACAGATAGAGTGACCACCTTTCATTATTTACAATTCTACCAAAATTTTGCTTATTACTATAAATCTACCAACATCCAATTGAAAATTTACTGTTTCTACCTTAACAGCAGTTTAATATAAACAAAAAAATAATTACACATAACTTTGACTACTTATAATAAATTGAAAAAAAAAAAAAATACAATACTCCTACTTACAAAGTTTTTGTAAATCACTTTCATAAGTTTTTCAAAACTTCTTGAATGTTGTTGTAGTTGGGGGTTGGGGGTGTTTATCTGCACGCTACGGGAATCAAAATGTTTTGTAAAATTACAAATGTAGTGACCTGCGCCTGCTACACCAGGATTTTCATAAAGCACCGTACGTAAGAAGTGATCATCATAATTAAATTTTGTGAATAAAATGAAATTTTGAAAATTAATTAGTTTCACTATTGTGTAAATATTCAGATTTAGTACTTAAAATAATACATGACATAAATTAAAGTTATACCGTCACATTGAAAATAAAGGAATTTCTTCCCACTCCGCACGATATTGCCTAAAGAATTTACTTTTCATGGCGATAAATTCAATTTTAAAACAGAGAAAAATATCTCAAAAAAAGCTTGCGATAAAATACACTTTTGAACACCACGCGAGCCCACAGCTCACCTGATACATCATCACTCTCTAACTCACTCACGTATTTGTTTATTTCTTGCTTATATATAAAACTCCTTTTGTGAGATAGAGCGAGAGAGAGAGAGAGAGATCTATGTATATGTAATGAAGCTAAAATTAAACGAGTTTATTCATAGACGAAAGAGCCTCGAAGACCGTAGTAAATAGAAGCTTGTTATACGTTTCATTCAAAAACTACCAATCTACCGAACACATTTTCATTATCAAATCCAAGTCCAAAAAGCCTTAAATCTACCAAAAAAAGTAGAAAACGACCACATGTGATCACGCTGATCACCTCAGTACAGTACAGTGCAGTGCTGTATGTATGTGTGTGTGTGCGACAAATAATCGATTACACGTCTTCAGTGTACTCCCCGCGCACCCGCGCCCCGCGCTGGTCTCTATTAGATCATTATAGTGAATGTTATACTATATCCCAAGTCCGGTGAAGCTGTAAAAGCCGCAGCGGCTTTAGGGCCCCTAAAGCTAACAGTGTAGTCAGATCTTTAAAAAAAAGTTATACTATAGTGAAACAACTTATACAGGGATATATTTTAATTATACATAGTATAAAATGAAGTCAATTCCCGCTGTCTGTCCCCTATGTACGCTTAGATATTTTAAACTACGCAACGGATTTTAATACGATTTTTACTAACCTTTAGAGAATTTTTTACTGAATGTTTATTTAAACAATACATTCCATTTATGTTTTTGTATAGTAGAGCAAATTCAATTATTTGTAATTTAGTCGTCAAAAAATGATTTTCGAACGCTTACATGGCTTACGTTGGCTAAACCTTATGAGATACATCAAAATAATCTTCTAAAGAATTGTAATCCTTCAGAAAGCCTAGAGAAGAGTCCGCGATGGCATATGTTTATTTAAGGTTGACTCGCAATAACCATTTTTATCTTCAACATGATAATTTAAAATATTACGCTATTTGCGAAGCTATTTTCTCCAATTCAGTATTATCAAGATATGTACGTTAGTTATCTTGGACATTTAATATAGATTAAGATTGTTCTTTACAGTTTTCCATTTAAATGAATACCTTAGAAGATATACCGCGACGCGAGCTAAGCGCACTATTTCCAACTATGAAGTTACTTAACATACCATCACGCCTGTATTCCCGATGTTTTAGGGTATGTTTTAGGTCCCATGTAATAGAGGGCGAGCCTATTGCCATTAATCGAGCACAAAGCCAAATTCCAAGCTGCTGCTGAGAACTTGCATTTTTCTCGATCTGAGAATCGAACCAAGGACCTCGAGCATAACCGTCGTGTTTACGACCACTAAGCTAATGAAGAAGCTATAAAGTTATGAACTGAACATAAAATAAAAAGAAACATAATATATACCACTTTGTAAATGATACCCGCGTGAAGCTGAGGCAGGTTGCTAGTGTACATATAAAACAGGAATGTATGTATAGATAATTATGTAATACTGTAATGTATTCTAAATATAGATTGAAATAAAGTGAAATTATACGAAATGAATCCAAATTAGTCTAATTTACGCGTACTTTACGTAATTTTGAATATTTCTATACAAAACTATGTATGTATTTTTCACGGTTATTCATAGATGGCGCTTAGAAATTTTAAATATTCTGAGACATTACAAGAAAGCATCTTGATAATAATTTTATCCCGAATTCAAATTATCTCGATTTGGGCTTATTTTCTCTATTTCGTTGATTTTTATTAAATTATGATAAAAGTACTAAAACTATTCTTCATTGGATAAACTGTTACTAAATATTATTACTTACTTATTCTATAAACTTAGCTTTTCCTATCGGATTTCAAACCCTCAAATATATTGAAGTACCCAGCCTTTGTCTTTTGTATGATAGTATCGGTTAATATCTATACTACACTGATTTTATTTGGGTATACTCAAAAGGTTTAAATCACATTTTTCGATTTTAACTTTCGAGTCGTAGCTATTAGGTAAAATATCGAGTAAGAAAGTGGACGGTATTTCCTCAGTATTCCATTCTGTAATAAGATCCTGAAGAGCGATATATGCGTCCCAGAAACCTGTAGGAAACGACGTATTATGTTAAATTTACGGCATATTTAGAATAAAGTACAGACGAAACACATGTCCGTTTAGATAAGTACTACAATGCGGTGGATAAACTACTATAAGTAAACAGAGCCAGAGGGGCAAGGACGTGTAAATAAATAACACGCACAACTGAGTTTTCTTGGAATTAAACTTAACCAAGTTACCATATAAATATGAGATGCGAGGATTGGTTAAGCTGAATGGAGAGTTCCTGCAAGCGGACCTGCTGTACTCCCGTCTAGCATCTGTCAACAGTACTGGCATCTGCTTAGCACCATTGCTAATGAATGATTCTAAAGTACAACAGGTAACATATCATTGACATGCAGAAGAAACAGAGTAGGCGGAGGTACAGAGCCTTGCGGAATCCCAGCATTTAATGACATCAGCTGCGAATCACATCCATCGACTAGGCCATGAATTTTGTGTTCATGTAGAAGGACAGAGATTCATGCGCACAAGTTATTGGAAATTCTGTTTATCTGAAGTCTACGGTGGCTGACCCTATCATAAGCTATCTCTACGTCGAGACTAAACGCCAAGTTTTCGTAATGCTTATGAATCTCGTTTCCCCAGCGCTGCACCGTGCAACACGCCCCATCAGTTCTAGCCATATTGAAGGTTAACAAAGTTCTCCCAGGAAGCGGGCAGGCTGGGTGTTGATGATCCGCTCCATGATTTCGCACAGCACAGTAGTTACGTTGGTAAACCGTAATAGTTACGAGTTCGACCGATCCCCCTTCTTGAATATATCAAATGTATATTATTATAGGTCCGTAAAGGTGATGCAAGTGCGCAAGCGTGTGACGCGTGACGCGTGGCTGAGCGCCCGGTATTCGCTAGTCTAAAGGATCAAATTGACCTACGAGAGTAACGCATTTATACTGGAACCCGACGCGACGTTACGCAAGCACTTAGCTCTCTCAAATCATTGGCAATCGGTAATCGGAGGCACACCGAGTAATTGATTTACTCAATATTTTCACTGACGTAATGTTGACATAGATACTCGAGTCCAGAGCGACATGATGACGTAACTGTGACGTAACGGGTGCGGCCATACATTTACACCAAACGGTAATGATTTAATTAATACAACTATCCTGTGTTTACATTATGTTCAATTTGAAATAATTCAGAGAATGATGAAAGAACAAATGAGTACCTTTGTAATCTTAAATAAGTTATATCGATGTATAGAAGAAACACAAAAGTAATCACAAGAACAAATGTCGCGTGTGGAATAGTATTAGCATGTGATAGAGTACGGGAGACGGGAGCCGGTAGCCGGTAGCCGGTAGGTGAGCACTAAGCGGTACAGTGTGTTTCGGATTCGAGACAGTCGCGTGGTGTGTTCTCTGAGAACTGCGAGTACGGTCTCTGCGAGGAGAGAGAGACGGGACTAACGGTATAGTACGCGTTCCTGTACTCAATAACTACTAGTACATAACTTATCGTAATATTTGAAATAACATCGGTGCGCGGCGTAAAGTAAACTACAATTACTGAGCAAGCGTCGCGCGTCGTACCATTTTCGCCCACATCCACATCCCCAGTCTCTCTCATACTGTAAGGTTAAATTTTGCATTGTTATATTATAAAGAAATTTAGTATTGATAATTTTGTATGGTGATTGATTGTTTCCTCCGCTACACTACAGCTCAGTACAGCAAGCGACGTGGCAGTGTGTGTGAGTGTACTGTGGCACGATAGCCGGCCGCGGCCGAGCTATTCTGGAAAACGTCACGTTTTAAAATAGTGTAAACAGCCGCAGCGCCGCAGTGGGCTGAAATCGAAGCCTCCCTTTCATAGGATTTTAGAAAAATTAAATATGTTATTTCATAGTTTTAAGTATACAGTTTTGTCAAAACAGTCATATCATTGTATAATTTAGCAATTTCTAGCTTTATTTTTAACTTCTACACCATATAATATGGACTTGTAAATTTCAAATTTATGAAAATGGATTTTCTTTTCGTCATAACTTTTTTGTGTTTTGAGTTGTAAAGCTGAAACTTATACATATCGTTACTGGGGTGGTAATGAACCCTAAGGACCTTTCACCTTGACCCCGGGCGTCCCGTTCAACAGATATTTGTTGATGAAAATTTCATATTTGATTACATTGTATTGAGGTGAAATCATCAATCTGTAGGTTTATTTTCGAACTGAATGTTAATGGTATCGATTAATAAAGTTACCCCTGATTTACCCTACCGCTTCGTTTTCAAAAATACGATTCAGAATTCTTTTTAAAATTTCAATATACCTATTTTTCTTTATTAAAAGTTGTAAATTACCTATAAATTTGCACCAATAATCATTACCTGCTACTATTCTTGATTGTTTTTGTTCCACATTTGTACCAAAATGTCTTGATTTTGCTAATTAGGGTAATTAGTTTATTTGTTTCGTTGATATTGATGTTTGTCATAAAAGATTAAACAGTTATTTCTGGGGCTAGATTAGGATTCTAAATGAAAGCAGTGTAAATAACATGAGATCTTATATTCATTTTAACTTATCGATTTCTACAGTACCTCTAAATAGATGAAGTAAATGTAAATTCCAAATATATAAAACTATATTATAACAAAATTATGATATTATAAATTATGATATACATATAGTTTCGCTGATACCTACTTAATTACACTCATACATTACTCAGAGTCACACAAATTTCTTACAATGTAGCAAAATCATTTTCGCTAATAAGATTTTCTGTTCTTCTACTTTTTTGAAGTGGACTCAGGTCCGCGAATACTTTTCTCGGTGACTTTATTTTGGGTGACAAAAATACACTATCAGGCATAGTGTATTCTACTGATGTACTAGGTAGTAATGCTAAGGAAACATTCGTTGATGCATCTTCATCTCTCAATTGATCAATGTATGTTCCAATAAATGCTGGCCACTTGATATCTATGTCTAACCACTCTGCAAACTTTTGCAAAAAATTACTTCCTGTATAATTAGCCGATTTCCATTTTCGTTTAAGATTACTTGAATAAGTTGCACAAAACGATTTAAGTTCGGTTTTTTCTTCTTTAGACAGAGCAAAATTCACAGAAGTTAACAATCTTTGAAATAATTTATCTGCATCAAAAGAATTTTGCTTCATGAACACAAAAATGTCGATATTTGACACCAGTCCTTCCATATTGAACAAATTAAAATTAACGCTGGGTAACTTTAGGGTACGGAGTTTTGATGATTTATGAAATGAAATATAATTACTCATGGTATTTATACCACTTTCATTTAGAATCATAATCGATCTCTAGAACTAATCTATACAACAACAACTACTACAAAAACAACAATAACAATGTACAGCAAAACAAATAAACTAATTGCCCTAATTAGCAAAACCAAAATATTTTGCTAAAAATGTGAAACAAAAACAATGAACAAAAGTAGTAGTTTATGGCTTTGATTTTGATTGAATTTTTGATGGTAGGTAATGAGTAAATTAGACGTTGGCATGATTTTAAATAACTCTTATTTTATCAATAGCTATACTAGGTACTAAAATTGACAATATGTCTACTGGTAGTGAATTCAATTTCAAAGAAAGTGGTGCCTAATTATGCATTTTTCATTAATTCATATCTTTTGAACGGGGACGCCTGGGCTCAATGTCAAAAGGCCTAAGGGTTCGTTACCACCTCGGTAACGTTACGTATAAGTTTCAGCTTTATAATTGAAAACAAAAAAGTTATGAAGAAAGGCAAGTTCATTTTCATACATACAAAAATTTACAAGTCAATATTATTTGGTATATAAGGTAAAAATAAAGCTTGAAATTGCTAAATTGGTAATTTATTAATGATAATTGGTGTTAATTTAAGTAGATAGTCCAAATTTATAGGTAATGTACAACTTTTAATAAAGAAAAATAGGTATATTGAAATTTTAAAACGAATTCTAAATCGTATTTTTGAAAACGAAGCGGTAGGGTAAATCAGGGGTAACTTTATTAATCGATACCCGTAGCATTCAGGTCGAAAAAACACCTACAGATTGATGATTTCACCTCAATACAATGTCATCAAAGTATGAAATTTTCATCAACAAATATCTGTTGAACGGGGACGCCCGGGGTCAAGGTGAAAGGTCCTAAGGGTTCATTACCACCCCAATAACGATATGTATAAGTTTCAGCTTTACAACTCAAAACACAAAAAAGTTATGACGAAAAGAAAATCCATTTTCATAAATTTGAAATTTACAAGTCCATATTATATGGTGTAGAAGTTAAAAATAAAGCTAGAAATTGCTAAATTATACAATGATATGACTGTTTTGACAAAACTGTATACTTAAAACTATGAAATAACATATTTAATTTTTCTAAAATCCTATGAAAGGGAGGCTCCGAATTCAGCCCACTGTGCGCCGTGTCGACCGCACTCTGGGTGCGTGTGCGTGTGTGTGTGTGTTAGATGAGTTATACACGATAGAGCAGCAGGAGGAACACCAGGTTCCCTGTACCCGATTCATTTGTGAAAGAGTTGTAGGTTCAGAATGTATAAACATTACGCTGTGCTATGTCATAACATCACAGTATACACAGCGTGCAGTGCGTCTGTCTCCCTGGTCGGAGCCGGAGCCGGAGCCGGAGCCGGAGCCGAGTTCGATATCTTTAGTTAGCCATTTAATTGTTTTGATATCGCGAGAATGCATTCCGAATCGCCCGTAAGGTATGTATGCTGTCACCAGCATTGTGTGTGTGAACGCGCGCCACGCGACTTGGTGTGTTTGTTTACAAACAATGTGCCGCGGCCGATCCAACGGTCCCCCCCCTTGCCCTCCGCACCGCACCAAGCCTCTCCGATGCGATGTTATTGGAACGCGACGCGTACACTGAACACTAATAATTAATTTATATTCCAATAGGTTTGTATGTAAATGTAGTTCCCAGCCTAATAGCCTGTAGGCATGATTACAGGCAGGGACCTGCCTACAAACACGTATTGTAAGAGCTGTGTTGCAGTTCGGTTCGTCTTTATTAAAGTGAGTCGCGGCCGATGCGACCGCGGGGTGGGGGAAGAAGGGGACTCCCCACGACATGGCGTCATGACACTCGTTGTATGTTAATATTATAAATCAGTCTCATACAGTATGAGCACCGGGAGCTGCTGTTCTGGTTTTTTAAATATTTATGTATTACTAATGGCAATTAAACAATGAAGAGCTAAGCCGACGCGACTGAGAGACGCGTCTTACGCTCACTGCCAGTATCGCAGGATACATTATATAGTAACTCTGAAATTATTGAATATCTGTTTCATTTTTACTAAATTATCTTTTTAGATAAACGCACACATCATCACATAATATACACACAATACTTAAATAACTAATATATTCATCGTTAAAGAGAAACAAGTGGTAAATCGAATGAATTGGAAATATTTCCACTCGAATAATAAAAATGTATTACAAATATCAGGTCCTTACATATGAAATTAGCGTTTTGTCGTACTGACCACTTTAATCTGAAATATCTCTTCTTTGGTTAAGATTTACAAATTAAAATTTAAAAATTCATTTAGCTGGTACATTTGAGTTTTGAAAACAGTCATTTATTTGATTTTTCCTCATTATTTTTTTCTTTGGCGTCGCTTATTACCGCAAAATGGAAAACATGAAATATCGGTATATTTACGAGTACGAGTTCTACCGTAGCACCAGTGCTGCAGAAACAGCTCGAAGGATTAATGATGTGTACGGCGCTGGTGTCGCAAAAGAAAGCACGGTTCGTTTTTGGTTTCAACGTTTTCGTTCTTTACAGACAGTACGACAGACACACCTACATAGCTTTTACTGGTTTCAAAGTTACAGTTGAGACGTTTCAGCGGGACTGAGGGCGAGCATGTAAAGCGTTGAGGGACACGTGCCGCGTGCCGCGTGCCGCGTGCCGTCCCTGCATACAGAATGCCCCTTATCTATTTTGAGACATCGATAGAGTAAACAATAGATAAGATCGTACTAGATAATACAATACGATACTGAAGAACATTGAATTTTACAATAAACAAGATTAGCGAGTTATGTCGAAACTAATAACATTCCATTCATTTCAATCGGATTACACTTTATATTAATATTATACAATCATGAACTAGTGAAACAAATAACTATCTAAAACTTAAACTTTCTAACGGACCTTCTAATACAATTAATAAATAAAGACTCTTTCATATTAATGCTCTTAGAAATCAGTGATTGTCGCGGTACACACGCTTCGGCAAACTATGTTATTCCGCCGGGACTTTGCACTGATACTCGATAACGCACTGCCTTTATTGACAACATGCTATAAAGGTGGCGCAGTCAATACGTACATAGGTATACAACACAAACCTAATGTAAAACTAAAAAACAACTAATTTGAGGAATATGTAACGGCATTTGTTGTTGCGGCGCGGAATGGACGGGTAGACGCGTACGCGTAGGTGCGAGCACGAATCTCGTTTACCGATAGATGACGTCAATACACGTATAGACATGTTAATACTATCAATAGAGTAATGTTTGATCTATTCCTAGACTCCACACCAGCAACAGTGGAACCCGGAGCCCGAACACTTCGAACAGTATTATCGCTTGGGTAGCGATAGTTCATCGCGACTCGCCATTCATAGGTAACCGTTTCGCTGCGGTTTCTGGTTGCGCGTAATTTTAAATCTGAGATATCTTTTATGGTATTCAATTAAATTATATTATGTACAGGGAAAATGTAATCTCTGTTAATGGTTATTTTTAATATATTGAACAAAAAATTTGCTTATTTGCGTGGCTATTTTGTCCAATTAAGTATTTAAACTACATAAATACATTAGATATTTTGTACATTTAATGTACATCAAAATAAAGTAATAAATATATTTATAAGTCTAGAGAAAAGTCCGCGATGGCAAAATATGTATAGACATACATTGGATGTATCTTTATAAGGTTTATCTACCGTAAGCCATGTAAACGCCTGAAAATATATGTTTTTGGCGACTAGATTACAAACCATTGAAATTTATCTACTATATAAAACTTAATTTAAAAAATCCGTTGCTTGGTTTAGAAGAAGTAAGCAGAGAAACAGGCAAATGCAGATAGCAACTTAATTTGAGTATTTATTTTTTCATACATTATACTTACTTTTTTCATAACATTATATGCAGATATAACATGACAAAACGTTATTAGTGCAAAATAACTCGGTTGTTGAGTCTGGATGTGTTTTAGTTTTAACAGGTAGGTACGGTCTCGGCGGCCGCAGCACACCGAATTAGCGACAGAGGGGCGAGGGGGCCGCTTCCTGTACCTGAGCCGAGATGAAACAATTCGTAAACAAGGTCGCTCCAACTAGCAACTACTATTACATTTGATTACATCCAATCACTACTCTAATATAAGGAACGACTTGAGTCTGGCAAGCGACCAGTTAACAAATTATTTATAACAACTCCAAGAAACATTTATATACGCTCATTCGCTTATGATGTTAGTTATGTAAGAGCAATGGAACTTCTTCAACTAAAGTATCCATCGGAAAAATGAAGGAAATAGTGACTGAAAATCTTCATTCAAGTTTGAGAGAGAGATAGTCGCTGAACTTTCTGTCTTACGAATCGATCCGTATCATTTTAAATAATCACTTGGGTATGAAACATGTTGCCGCTGGCTAGACCTACAACACCTGCGTATTCTCCAAAAACTCAAACGCATAAGGGTTGCTGAGGACATGCTAGAACATCATTCATGAAACGCATTGTTACTGGTAACGAGACGTGGGTTTACGAGTTTGACATGCAAACTAGTCGACAAGCTTCGGAGTGGCGCCTTCCAACTGAACCAAAACCGAAAAAACCACGCCAAAGTTGAACAAAAGTCATGATGACTGTTTTCTTTGACTATCGCGGTGTTGTGCCCTCGAAATTTTTACCGAAAGGTCAAACAGTAAATAGAGTATATTATTTGAGCATTATGCGGCGTTTAAGAGAGCTAATTCGAAGAGAAGGGCTACATTTGTGGTTATAAAATTCTTGAATTTTGCGCCACGATAATGCGCCTTCACACAAGGCCATCAAAGTGAACGAATTTTTGACCAAAAACTCACAAATACCATCGAGCAACCAACCACCTTATTCACCAGATATGGCTCCAGCTTACCTCTTTCATTTTCCTAAACTCAAATTACCACTTGTGTTCTCGTTTTGTGCCATGTGCCTAATAGCGTAGGAACATTTTGTTGGTGTCCTGATTTCACCCTGCAAGGCGCCCCGCCTACCCTTAATAACACACCTGTAAGAACTAAAAGTACACGCACGAGTGAATATAATGAAACCGAAACTCCCAGACGCATCATAGTGCAGTAGATAGTAGTGTGAACATGGAGGCGAGGCGGGGCGGGGCGGGACGGGGCGTGGTGGGGAGCGGCGTCTGCATTCTGAACGCTGGAGTACACGTTTATATATAGCTGAAAAATTAGCGCCGGCCGCGACCGACCGACATACCGTTTCCAACGGATACGGGCAATAACTAACACACCGTCGCGGCCGCGGCGCGGTATGCACAGTACCTATGTATCGGATCGGAGTAATATGTTTACATTTATTTGAATAGTAGCTGATAAGCAGGTACCAGGAGACGTGACAAACTTCCTGCATGGTGAAAAGGGTGAGACCCACCACTGACGCGGCGGCGCGGCGCGGCGCGGGTTGCGGGGTAACTAGAATAATGTTATAGTGTACCTAATATGAATATAGTATAGTGCTGCTTACAATAATATCGTTTAACTTAATATGCAAGTGAAGATGCGTGGAGTCGAGTTCTACGGCTCTACACGACACACGACACACGACACAGTACCCCTCCTAGCCGCAACATTTTTGCAGTATTGTTTATTTAACGTAATAGTTAAATTTTATATACAAAGTGAAACAGCGCCGCGTGGGCGTAATAAGAACTAAAATTGAGCAGCCGGAACATCTTGCGTCAGCTTTCGTATATTTAGTAGTGTACTTTGTACTGGCACTACCACTGCTGACTTCACACACTTCTAAGTAAAATTAATGATGTGTTTCACAACGAAACTTGACGTGATATAACAATTTTATTTAAATAATACAAAAATAGTTTTAAGGTGGCGAATTATAATTACATACTGTGAACCCAGCGATTTTTTTTTTACTTTGTTGCATAATGTTATTATCACCGCGGCGCCCCAGGTGCGTCGCGTCGTAGAAAGCGAAGAAGGGCTCCGTGAAGCGATTCTCGTAACTGTTTTCCGAAACCAAGGAAATATCGCTCAAAGATCAATGTGGAGCAAAAAATGTGAGTAGCGGTGACAAACCTTATTCCACGCTTTGAAAAAATGTTTGAAGAACACTAAGCTCACCCATCACATTGACTAACTCGGTAGCTATTTTATTTTATTTTTGCTTTTCTTAGGTATCTCTTGAATGTTCTTTGTGTTAATTTTATATTCTTATAAAGAAACAGTTTAGACATTTAAATTCATAATGTGGATGTTTTAGCTTTTATGTCTATCTATCTAACTAGTAGGTATCATTGTATCTATTTATTTTTACCAGGTAGATAGGTTAGGGCGTCGAGATAAAATAGTAAACATGTATGTGCGCCGCGGACTGAAAAAGATTGGGAACCCTGCGTTAGAGCATTTCTTTCTAATATCTTTATTTCTTTTATGTTTTAGTTTTAAATCTAGAACGCTCCGTTCCATGGCTCTTTGAAATGTTAATATTGTATTTTTGGTTGGTTAAAATCCATGTTTGGGATGCATAGGAGAGAGATGGTGATGCACGAATTCAGTACGAATTGTTATCCCGCAAAAACCTATAATTGTACACTTGTGTAATACCGATGTGTTCCGCTAGTGAGAGTCATGTCACTTGTGTGACGTCACATTACAATACTTAGGTACGGACCCTTGGGAGTGAACTGCTTACTACTCGCCTACTCGGTACACGACAATGAACCGGGAGCTTTTCATTCAAATACTATGTATAAATGGTAGGGTGGGTGGGTGCATGGCGGGAGCCGGGAGCGGGAGCGGGGAGCGGGGAGCGGGGAGCGGCGTGCGGGGCAAAACTCTCCTCTACTGGTAGCTAGACGTTACATTTGAACGTCATGAAGGTGCGAATTCCCATTGTAAAGAACACGTCTTTACAGAAAACGACACGCGATGTAGATACATAACAAACAGCCGACAGAATGGACCTCACAGTCCGACACCAAGAGAGCGTGGCCTGGACTCAATATTACCAAGAAACGTTCAATTTGTTCATAAAACACATGATCTCATTAGTTAGGTAAATCTACTAGATAAACTCGTATGTCGTTTGAAATTGAAAACATCTAGTAAGTATATTGCCTGGCTTTTACATGTAGGTACCTAGCTAGGTATCTACGTTCATGATTTCAATCAATTCTGTATGTGTGTGTGTGTGTGTGTGTGTGTCACAACAGACAGACAAGAGTTCATTTTGATAGATAGATAACGGAAAGAAGCGTCAGGAAGGGCCGGGACGAGTGTGGACTGAGCACTCGCATAGAACCAGAAACATTTAGACTACTTCCGGAACACCACGCGCCGTCACCATATTCATACATATCTACTGTGTAGGTAACTCTATAAGTACCGCGACAGGAAACGGAAACGAGCCGCTAACAAGGGACTCGGTGTTTCCCGTTACACATGCCGACAGTGGAACCTGTCGAATTAAATACAGTTGTGGTGACCTTGACCTCACCAATAGAGATAACGACATAAAGTATATTGAGGCGGGGCGGGGCGGGATTAACTATACCGATGAACGTGTTTGGTTTCGTTTGTCCTGTGGCAAGGTCGCGGATCGCGGCACCAATACACACACGGCTCAGTAAATATTAGTACATGTATACAGCTAGTGTGTGCTGAGTCCGGTTCCGTGACGAGATAAACCTGCCTTACATACTGGCTCACTGGCTCGTTTTTGTTTATTAACACGATGAATCACACACTACAGAGATATTATTAATATTTTTAAAACGTTTCAATTGATATTCAATGTGTTTTGTTCGGTTGCGGGGTGGGGCGGGGTGGGAGAGGGCAATAGCAAACGGGAATTTATTCACTACGCATGACCGGCATGACACAATCTACGGATACGTCCATACAACATTACACAGCTACGTGCGACTAGCTGGTGCACTCAGTATTACACACCGAGCCGAGCACGTTATGGGAAATGACAGCGTGAATTCCATAATCGAGACGCATATTCAAGACATAATAGCTTCGTAAAAAGTGAAATAATTAATTTTTAATGTTTTGGCTTTTCAAACAATCGCAATTTACAAAGATCGCAAAGATCTACAATTATTTACTACATTACTTTGATATATTTCATAAGGTTTATTCAGTGTAAGCCATTTAAGTGTCCTAAATTGTTGGTTTTTCGAATTGATGATTATTTGCGCGGAACCCTAATTATTTTTCTAAAATAAAAGTAGCTCAAGTTACTCCTTATAAAATCAGCTATCTACCAGTAAAAGTTCGTACCGTTTCGACTAGTTTACCACAGTATGGGCGGGTACATATCGGAGAGAGTGAAACACGACACGCGACGCGCGACGCATACTCACTCTAATGCATCTTCAGGAACAATGCTTTATATTGCAGAGTCAAATGTTCTATTCGCAAAACTAAACTGTTTATAAGTTAGCTTGTCTGTCGTGAGGTCGTGACGTGTGACGTGTGACTTGTGACCTGCAGTTGTACCGCAACACTCAGTGGCATCAGGATGCCTTCACGACGTAACTGTACTGGCTGGTTCGGCACTTCATTGAACTGATTCTCTTATGATCCTTTACGTCACCGCATGGTTATAGCGTCACGGCAGACACAGTGTCTGGGCCGGGACGGGACAGTGGAGCTCGCAACCATTACTCTGAACAATGCTGCGTCTAGTTACACAACACTTATGCTAGAAGACCACATGGTTCGTGTGTCGCATCACATGTCGTGGGAAACAATATTATGTTGTTCAGTTGAATGACTCAACTCGCGTGGGTACGTTACCAACTAACCTGTATATATTTCACGATATTAATTATTGTTTAAAGGAATGAGAGTGACAGACGAACAGCGAACTCCTTAAACATTATTACAAGTGCTGGATTACAACAAACATGTACAGTAAGAAGCTCTTCCTCTGCGGCCGACCCGGCAGCGGCATGCGGCGCGGCGCGGCGTCTTCCTTCACTATACAATTCAATATTAAGGAATAATTTTATGTTTTAGTAATACTGTAATTAGTTTATTAATAAATAGTTATTGAAAGAAGGAATTCAATAAAAAGATCTATCATTAGACAGCAATATAATACAGAAATTATTGCTTTGTTATTGTAAGGTTTATGTATTTTATTTTCAAGTTATTTTTATGAACATCATATTTATTTTAAGGATCGTTAAATAAGTTGACGAGGGGTGACGGAGACACGAGTAACTGATCGCTCGTAACATTGTTATGATGTATGGGTCTCTAGACAGCGCAGTAACATGGGTGTGTTTCTAAGAGACAACTCGTCCCCAGCTGTTCCTGAAGTGAATGACCTGAACATCACGAAATGTGGACGATAAACCCGTGCCCCGCGACTCCCGCCCCGCCCCTTTTCCATGCAATGCGGCGAGTCTCCGCACGAGGCCAGGTGGAGCTTCACGGTACCTACACCTCACGTCTCTTCTATTTATACCGTGGAAGCATCAGCATGCCTCGCTAATTAACCGATTGTAAACCAATACAAGCGATACTAAGGCACCAGGGCTCTGCCCTTCCGCTCACGACCCCTCTAGTGCACAGATAAACTTGTTCAACATTAATTATTATAACGACCGGCAATTATAAAGAAATCACATTCAGATTTAAGATTACACCAAAACTGAGCGAAACTGGTTTTAAATTATGTATGTTCAGCGCGCGCGCGGCGAACAAAGGACTTTAGAAAAACAACCGAGACATGAACTAGATAATATGGAGATGAAAAAGAATAAGCAATAGTGCGGAGACAAGGTCACACCGGGAGTGCCATGTGCCATGTGCCATGCGCCATGCGGGCACACTGCTCACCGGCCACCGGTCAGGGTTACCGGCTCCCGCGACAACAACAACATGCAAGTATGGTAAGGTAGTAATGGCGGACCCGCTCAGCGCACCACAATTCCTGTTATGCCTCATCCATAGGCTTGCCACTTGCCGCAAACATCAAACCTCTACAAACGCTTGGGTAAAATAGACACACTAGTGTGTATGGGGGGGGGAAAGCGAGCACGACGGACGTCGACCTTGAATAAGAAACAATATTAAGCGAGAAAAAAAATGATAAGGAAAATTATTCAACGAATATAGTTAAACATTCAAAGAAACCGTACAAGGTTTTTTCAATTATTCATCGACTATGTATGTACCCCGGCATACGTTGTTCTGTGCTTTCCAGTATTTAATGGCACGACCACATCGACTCCTATAGAATCCCAACATGGTTATGAACCGTCATGTCGATAAAACGAATACAGCATTAAGTGAATACTAGCTATACCCGCGACTTCGTTCGGGTGAATATTGAAATACAAAAATATTTAGTGTCTTATGTGTTAATTCAGGTCATAAACTATGTGTGTACTAAATTGGCCGTTTTTGCGTTTTCGCGTAAGAAACATCCAAACACAAATATGTTAATCCAGGTAATAGACTATTTGTGACTAACAAATGACCGTCCCGCGCCGCCGCCGCCGCCGCCGTGTATTGCAGGCCTGAGATGGACGAGGCGCACCGGTGTTCGTGCGCACTCCGAGGCTCGTTGGAGGTACCGATTGCCTCCGACCGCGATGGGGCCCTGGGGTAGGACTACACCTGTCGGGAGAGCGGATGCCGTGCAAAGCTGTCCCCGCTCCCAGGCCACTAGGTGCGAGAAGGACACCGTAGGGTTTTAGTCGCTAAGAGCCCGACATACCCCACGCTTGAGCGGCCCGGCTCGGGAGGCGGATCCAATGCAGGATTTCCCCACGATAAAGAAAAAGAAATAAAAGGGGATAAAGGATCGGTGGGAAGGCAAACCTTCGCAAGCCAAACCAAACGTTTTATTCAAATGTTTGAATTTGTGAATATTCGCCAAGGTTTGGTAAGTATGTCAACGGGGATTAATAATCTACCTGAGTATCAACAAACTTGTTTTAATTTTATTCATTACTTAATTTACATCTTATCTAAAATTGTAAGTAAAATAAACTACCTATAACATAACCAGTCTGACTCCAAGTCCTTGTGGGCAGGCTTGAAGTGAATGCGCATCCGCGAGCTGCGAGCCACGCCTGCCAGGCAGATCGGTTCTGAGAATCGCGAGATACTACTACTTCCTCCGACAAACCCACTAATATATGAGTCGTAGCAGGTAATCACAAGGACTAGAATGTACAATGCTTCTGTTATATTGAAGGGCATTGTGCAACAAATAACATACAATTAGCTTCTTTGCTCGGATTACCTTCGATTCTATATAGGACATTGATCTCGCCCCAAAGAACAAAGCAAGAATGGAAATCGCGAAATATCCGTTTCGAAATGGCAAGGTCCGTATTAAATGTACCAAAAATAACTTATTTTCCTTGTTATTTCGTTATCAGTTTCATCTTTGCGCATAATATTAGTAGCAACTTGCAATAAATCATTTAATGAGTTCGCCCTACATTCACTAAGTGGACATATTTCGTCCGATCGGTCGAATTGTGCAAACACAATGGATGTACTCTTAATACAGTATTAATTACATAATGCCAATTGTTTCGCAGAACTACAAGTTCCACGAAAGCTCTAAAGCGAAACATATTAGTGAATCAACATTATAGAATTATCGAAAACCTATCGAGAACGCATATTACGTTGTACGAGTTTTTTAAACAACAACAATTCCCTATCAGCGCACTCTATAATACTTATTATTGTAGCATAGAATTAAAATGCTATGTATTATATGAGTCACCGTATTCCAGCGTCGACGGCAATTACTGTTATTCTGCGTTAATATGAAACCAAGGTGAAATTACATCATGCTTCATCGTAACTCGAGATACAACTTTCAACGAGCGAAATATGTTTTGCGTATTTTTAGAGCGCGGAGCGCGTAGCGTTGTGAAACAGATGAACGCGAAGTCTACCCTCAAGTCTTTTAGACTATTCGGTGCTGCAGGCGACGAGAGGAGTCTTGCTGCAACTACAACCGCAGCTGTACTTCGCATCGTCACGGTATAAGGTTTGATTTTTGTTAAATACTAAACTAAGTACAAACGATATCTAAAGTAATATATATATATTTTTTTTAAATGTCTTGTTTCTTTAGTGCTCGTGTTTTTCAGTCTCAGACGGCGTTGCTCTGTCAATAAGTGCTTGTACTTGTTTAAAGTGAACGCAACAAACTAATCAGGTCACAATAATGAGTGAACTGAATGACACAGAGGTTACTCGGTGTCGGTCCCGGTTATAATGTTTTTATCATGTAGTAGGTAGAGCTAGTAGCGACAATGTCACCTTGCAAGTTGTCTGTCTGCAAAACACCTCACTAATCTATATTGTAATAATTCTATTGTTACGTGTATAGACGCATAACGTCCAGGCATATAACTATGAACGAAGTTCTCTTTAATATAATATGCCATTGATGTGTTTGCGCCTCCTCATGCTGAAAGGAGATTCAGTACCGCGCACGCTGGTGTGTGCTGCTCATCCATGACATGTTACATCTTCCATTGATACTTCTTCTGTAGTTTTGTGGATGTGGATATTCACTCATTCATATTAACTAGCGGTCGCCCAATGATCGAAATTCGACCAGCGACTTTTTAATCATAGACTATATTTCTGTTTGACATTTGCAGTATGAACCTAAACAATGAATATTATATCACTTGCTGTCACTTTTCATTGAGTGACAATGTCAATATTTTGGGGGGTCTAAGTTCAATGGCACTGGTCATGTTAGGATTCGCAGTATTAATCTATTACCCGAATACGGCGAAGCGAAAAGGAGGAATATGTGTTTCACAATTATGTATGTATGTATTTTCATCTGTACGCGGGTCATAATTTGATAAATGAGATAACGTTAAAAGCGTCTTTATTATCCGCTGGTTATTCCACGGCTATCCTTTGAACATCACTATATCCATGTGTTAAATCTAAATATATAAGTTATTTACTTATTAAATGATAAATAATTGAATGGTTAGTAGATAAGAATTTCGGACTATAATATTTTCTTGTATCTTACTTTTTAAACAACAATTCTATGTAGTCGGGTTTTACTTTTTAAACTTATTAATTTATTTAATTTAATATATTAGTAACAGATATTATAGATAAATTTTAGCTTTCTGCACTCCTTCTGCTCATAAACTTTAACCATGCCAAATCTCACAGACTTCCGTCCGCGAAATTTTCGTAAGAAGGGGTACAAAGATTTTGCTTCACGTATTAATATACGTTAATTAAGTTAAACTACTACTAATAATGTGTTTAGAGGGAAAACAACCCTCCGAGTTGACTATAAGTAGATATAATTTGCCCTCTTCGTAAAGAAATTGTGTAAAGAAATGCCCAAATTATCGAGGGATTGCTCGTCTGAATGCGCAGCGGTATGGAACTTCTTCTCATACATGTCGCTCAATAGGTTAAAACCTCATATGGAACAGTTCCTCAACGATCCACTGTTTATCGACTTCACGGAATACAATATAGGCAGGGACGCGCTCTACACTTTGTTAATAAAAAAAATTGTTACCATGATAGTCGTCGCGATAGGGATTATAAATTGTGTTTACGAATTAGGGACGGACAGCCTCACGACAAAACCGGATTAAAACAGGGCTATGTACTTTAACCTTAGTGATGTGATTCTTTAATATATTATTTAACAAAAATCTTATTAATGGACATGAGACCTACCAGTAAATAACAGATATAGAAGACAACCGCGCGGAAATCTAGTCACAAAGTGTTTAAAGTGTAGGCAATGCAGGATGGACTGAGAAACATCTATACAATTAATAAAATTGAAGTGTCTGTTTGCAAATGTCAAAATAACATGTTAATATTAAATGCATATGAAAGTATAAACGAAAACTAAAACAAAAAACCCATTTTTTAAATTTTTGTCTGTCTGTCTGTTTGTTCCGGGTAATCGCCAAAACGATTGGACCGATTTTGACGAAACTTTCACTGGTATATAGCTGATGGTATGAGGAGTAACTTAGGCTACTTTTATTTTAGATAATGGATTAGGGTTCCGCACAAATCAAAATAACCTGGTCATGGTGAATCAATTCGGGCGCTTAAATGACTTACGCTGAGTAAATCATAACAGATATATAAAATTAATGTACTACATAATTGAAGACAATAATAATACCTACAAAAAAGTCAGCGAGAGTATACATCTATCAACTAAGGAACACCCACAATAAACATTTTTGTCTCTAAAATTCTGTAGTCCACGAGAACGAAGCCGCGAGCACAGCTAGTCAAACAATAAATTCGAATATCATCACATGAAGCTCTTTTAAACCATACCAATGTGTTGTGCAACGTAAGTTACGTGAGGGCGACACGAAATGCATTGGAGTTACTACACTCATGTATCTGAGGTGCAATAAAATAGACATAGACAGGGGTGATGAAGAAATTACTAATCGCATTGAACATGTGCAAGTGCAACCACGTACTTACCTATTCGTAACAACTCTTATAGTCACAATGACTATTGGATACGCTTCAATTCAACGAAAGCATAAGAAGTAAAACTAACGATGCGGTTCTATCGAAAACATTAACGGAAATCAGCACAAGTTACATTCCAAACGCATGGAAATATATCATGTTATATAAACCGAAAGTAATCAAAACGCGAACCCACTAACAAACTAAATCAATCTATTAAAAATGCAGGAACCCGATAAACAATTAGTGTTAAATTGCAATGATTGTAAGTTATTCCACACCGGAACCTTACTCGAGTGTTATACAACAACAACCACTTGATATTTTTAAAACAATATAAACAGCCGATTTAAAAACTGAGGTTAATTTAAATTTCAATGTCCAATATGACAATTTATCTCGTATACTTATTATACCTGCATATGAAAATATAAAAGAATAGGCCAACTATTAACACCATAAGGAATCTCGTGACGATTTTTTTTTTACATTATTCACTTTTCATTACAAAGTATCTTAATTTAATGTTAAAAGCTAAATTTTTGCTAATTACATTACTCTCCTTTTTTGATAAAAATAAATTTAATTTAATAATATTTGAAAGAATGAATTCGATCAGCCGGATAAACCATTTATTGACGACTAGTACAACATGATGCGCTATCAATCTGCTCAACTAAATCTATTTTATCAAAATAATAAAATATTTATAAAAATAGCAAAATATATTGTGATGTTTTAATTATTAAATAATTTGTAATTAAAAGGCTCTTTAAAAACAAGTTTTTATACAATATTTCATTTGTATTATAATCAAAATAATAATTGTATGCAAGGGCTGTGCTGAATACTATTAATATAGGTGAAAATAATAAAATAAAACGATCGACATCCTTTAAAAAGTACTAAAAAGGATAATCTGTGGAAAAATTAAAAATTCTTAGTTATACCCAATATTCTGTTACATGAAATAATTTTAAAAGCATTCTGTGACACGGCAGTGCGCCCGCCAAGTCGAGCGCGGGGCTGTATTATCCTTTTCTCGAAGCGACTCACGGAACATTTGACCCCTCGTAACTTCGTTATGTATATAGCAAGAAGTTTAAATTTTTAGAGATCAAGAGGACACAATATAAACTGACTACACTGCGAATATACCTAATAATTATATCTTACAAGTTATGAATTATCGGTAGTCAAAGTTCTTTAATTTAATAACTGACCGATCGTTAAAACGCTAAGGTACTTCGAGCAGTCTTATAAACTCCAAATTTTGAATTTTAGTTAACGTTTAGCCTATAAAAGAAGAATAAAAGTGAAAAATCCCGATTTTCAAAGATCTGACCCTATCGAAAATTATTTAGACACTAAGAGCCCGGCTAAACTATAAGATCTAGCGAATTGCCGCCTTAAAGTTATTTAATTGACGCGCGTTCATATAAACAGGGCCTAGCCTAGTAGAGGCAAACATTAAAAACAATAAACTCAGTCAACATGATAGGCCGCTTATCCATATACATATATGATTAAATTCCAGTATCTGATTTACAAACTTCATAATAAACTACAAAAAGAAGTGAAATCCCAAAACATGCTGTAAAAAACAGACCAAGTCTCGATTAAGATGGTTTGTCTATAAAAAGTAATTCATGTTTAAATAAAAGGTTAGTATGTAAATTTTATACTTAATTGGTGCACTGACATTGTTCCAGCTTGTACTCTCCCTATTATAATGTAGAAATAGAAATTCTATTGCTAAACTGTATTTATTTATTTATTTGGTACATATTGCTTCACAGCACATTTAACACAAAATATACATTTGTTATGTTTTGCAATCATGTGGTGCCAATTACGAAACAATTATTATTAAATTTTGTTTGTTATGCAGCGGTTAAATATTTATATACATAAAAAATATCATTATGAAGTATTATGTGTTTCTATATCTCAATGTGAGTGGGAGTGTAAGTCTGCGTGTAGTGTGCGTGTGCGTGTGAGTGAGAGTGTATAGGAGTGGTGGGATCATATGCTCCTGAGTGAAAGCATATGTGAATTGTATATGTATGTATGTTATAAGCAATAGAGAGTAAACTGAGTCCTTTCTGTGTTCCTGTTTCACAGCCATGATGACTATTTCAATGTGTTTTTTAGTATGTAAATAATAAATAACAAAAGTAAATGAACAAAAATTATAACATTATAAAGCGCATATGTAAAAATATGAATAATAAATGAAATGATGTAATAAAGCAACCTTGTGAGTTTTTTTATACAATGAAACAGTTGAAGAGTGCGCCGTGAGCGTGAGCGTGCGCTTGCGCGTGCGCGTGCGCGTGCGCGTGCGCGTGCGCGTGCGCGTGCCTCTCAACACTATTATTAATTATACATCAATTACGAGTATAATTATAATAAAATAGTAATACAACTGTGTAGTAGAACGCACATCCACAGCACAGAACAGCACATGCACACTGCTTGAATGCTATTCAAGCAATCTAAATGTTTACACATTGTATGTACGGTTGATCCGAGGGTGGATTATGCTTTCCCAAAGATTACGTATTATTAGTCAATATTTTAATTGAAAACTATAATATTATATAAACGCAGATAAACATATAGTTTCCGAGAAATAACATTTTGAAGTGAGTCAAGTCGCGGGCACTATCTAGTACTAATAATAAGCGTGCGTGTGATAGTTATTATCTATAATAACGCGACACGATATGTGATTAACCTTCAAATATACAAACGTTTTAGAGATTAGAATATAATCGAATTGTGAGTCAAAGGATAATGATTATTTATCATTAGATAAGTCCGCGAAAATGAACTCCAGTTTAAATCTTAAAAATGAACCTCGGATAATGAAAACGAACAAAACTGTTGTTCTAGAAATGAATACAAAGGTTGTGATTAAAATGTTCTCAGTGAAAGCGAGCACTTGTAAAAAATCGAGTGAGGTAATTGAAACTACAGTTATTATACAGAGAGGAATCACCAAGTGGCCGGAGAAAGAACCACCAAGAAAGCCAGTTTCGATTAAACTGACCAAATACGTGTCGGACAGGAAAGCGAAGTACAGAGGACAGCGACCACTCTACAGTTATTTGCTTTATTATTTGCAAAATCAGTAATTTATCCTCGCATTCAAACTTCAACCTGTTTCAATGTATGCGAAATCGTGATGAGAATCACGACAATGCAACATTGGCTGCTGTCCACGTACACAAGTCTCAATAGAACTTATTCCGAGCATAGTTTGTATGAAATACAAAAATGTACAAATGTATTGTTTGATTGAAAACGGAACGGACGTGAAGCAAAAATAGAGCGCAGACCGGTGAACTCGTAACAAGCATTAAATCGAAACGCGAAAACCAATCGCACGCTTGAAAGGAATCAATTTGTTAAACTAGCGCCTGAGTGACTGCTACGGACCTACGTTGGTTTTCAATTTATTTAGCTGATGGATATCGATCGCATCGCACACTGAAACTAATTAATTCATACGGCGACACAACATTTCGTGAGAACGCGAAAATAAAATGCCAAATAAATAAGATTCTGAGAAGTAGCGGTCTGCGGCGGAGCAGCGAGGTGTGCCAAAAAATGTCATAGCGTCAACACAAACGACATAGCGCGATATTTAACAATATTATATTTCCAAGAATATAAAGGTAAACGACACGTGGCCAAACAAGCGGACGCAAATAATATAACTATACAAACTACCTATATAATACATCTAATGATACAAACATAATCATTTTATTATTAAATGATATGAAATTCAAATTATTGTCAAGCAAATTAACTTAAAACTTTACAGAACTTAGAAAACTCCGTCTAAAAGAATAACAACACTTGAAAAATCTTTAATATTTATTTGTCGATTAGTCACGCGAATTTATTTAAATCTGTACAATTGTGTCCAGTACCAAATGTAGCTTATGATTTGAGTGCTTTATAAATAATCGATGATGCATATCGTCGCTAAGACAAAGCCACAGCAGAATGTGATACAGATAAGCACGCATTACTGGCTATTATAAACAGTACAATCAGTAAGAAATATTTGATAAATGGAACATTCGTCAAGGTCGACTACTCTAATGATGTAATCGCGAATAGATTGGACTGAACACTGAGTGGACTCTCCTCGCCTCCTCGCCTGCATGTTTATTCACCATTACAATTTTATAACATCGAAGTGAATACGACTTAAGTTTAACCTTTGGAGCAAGATGACATCATAATGCCAAAGCTCAATGACAAATTCGAATACATAATAAGAATCTGACCTTTCTTGGATTGTTTCTCGTGTTCCTTTTCCTTCTCTCGTGCCTTCTTTTCTCTCTTTTCTCTTTCCTGCTTCTCCTTCTCAAGTCGCTTCATCTCTTTCTTCATTTCTTTCTCGTTCTTCTTAGACTTAGTGTCGTCAATTTTTTCAGACAGTATAAAAGTCCCTGTTTGGACCTTCGTATCCGAATCCTCCTTTGGCCTCATCGCTCACTTATCACTAGAAATTCACAGAAAACTGCTATACAAAATCCCTACTAAAGGCAGTCGCGAAGAAATTGTCTAGGCGTTACAAGGTGAAGAATTGAGTGAAGGCAATATAGGGCGAGGTATAAGAGAGCGCGCAGACGTGTAGGTACAGCCAGCACGGCGCTCGCTATCACTTGCACTGAACCGATGTTATCACTTGCACTCTTCAATAATTCGAAACGTACAGAGCGCGATGATATCGAGAGATCGATGTGCGTGCGTATAACAATATGCGGCCGCGGCGGAGTCTCGGGAGGCACTAGTCGCCCGCCTCCCGCCACCCGCCCCGGCGTGGCAGCGGTCGCCCCTCTCCTGCGCCGGCGACGCGACGCCGCGCCGCGCCGCGCTGAGCCCGACGCTACACTCACGTCGTGTTCTTTAAATAAAGCTTCACTTCCTATAGAACAAGGAACCAGAAGACGATATATGGCCAATGAACCCGTGAAAGCATTTCGCGACCGATGACTAACCGTCCGATGTTTTCTGTCAAATGAACCAAACTATTCCAGTCACCAGTATTTACACGCACAGTTCCGAATCAGATGCCAAGGTCTCTCTCTACGCTCTGCGCCACGCGGGCTCTTGCTGCTCTCGCGAAATTGTGACATCTTCAAAGCTATTCTTATTTTTTGAAAATTTTATATAAAATAATATTTAATATAAATAAATAATAGTTTAAAAAAACTAAAAAAAACACGCTTTCATAAAAAATCCAACTAAAAACAGCAAATAAAATTTAATAAATTTGATTAAGTACAGTGTAAAAAAAAATGAATGTACATTATTGTAAAAAAAGCGTGGGGTGTATTCAAAGCGCTTTTTATGATATTATATTATCGAAGTGATAATTCTTCTACTCATTATCTGTCAATAAAATGTTTATAATTATTGACACTATGCACCTCACGCTTTTTTTACAATAATGTACATTCAGTTTTTTTTACACTGTACTTAATCAAATTTATTAAATTTTATTTGCTATTTTTTAGTTGGATTTTTTATGAAAGCGTGTTTTTTTAAACTATTATTTATTTTTCATTTTTTAGTTAAATTTTTTAAACTATAAATTATTTAGTTCGATTTGCTAACTATCAACCGCCCTTAATATGTACAAATGTGTTCCGATTGTATCTTGGTTAAGAACACATATTCAAAGATTTCTATGATGCCAATATAAACAGCGAGACACATAGAGGTGCAACCTTATTTACATATACAGTCAGTCACATTAATGCTTGAGTATGGAATTTTCAATCCGTAATCACTCTACAAAATATTATGATCATAGGAGCGAATCTGTTGGCGGCATTGAGAATGAGGATGAGTGTGAATTTTCACTCTGTGACTGATTGTAGATTTTATGGTTTATCTCCTAATCGAATCATTTCATTCAATGCTTCACTGTTACATGGAGTTCTTCCTGTTAATTTTCAGCAATAAAGTTCTTCAATTCGTATACCGTCCAAGGATCTTCAACGACTAAGTGCCACATAAGCTTGTCCAGCAGCAAACAATCGCGGACCCAAATAAATGACTGCATGATCAACTGTACAACCTTGCAAGCCCGAAAGAGTAAGTGTGGAACTGCACCCATGCGTAGTTCGCGCACTAGCTCTATCTCTCTTACTCGCATGCAAAGAATGCGGAAAGAAATTAATTAAACCTGGCGAATCTAATTAGGATAATCGGATGCTTTGATCGGATTATTGCATTGTCATCGACTTTTGACAGGTGTGCAAAGTTTGAATTAAATCTGATCATTCAAAGTAGGACAAAATCGAGCTCAAAGGGGTCGGTTACATACATACATACATACATACAGGTGAAGCTAATAAAAGCGTGTTAAAAAGCAGAAGAGCTTTTTTGTTTGTTTGTTTAAACACGCTAAACTCTGGAACTCAAAAACCTTTGTATATGATAGCCAGACTCATTAGCAATAGTATAGGCTATCTAACATTATGCTATAGCTCTCAGCTAGCCTTAATTATTGAATATTGTTAAGTCGGAAGTGGAAGCCCTCTCGAACTGCTTTATCCGCGTGCGCTGACTTACTGATTAATGATACGTAAATACAATGTTCTACAAAAATATTGGTCCTTAGTACATCTGAAGCCTATCTCTCATATGTGAGCCACAACCAGGCATTTTGTGACAAAAAATATTATTTTTGATTTTGAAATAATGATTTAAGCGATCTAATCTACATTTTGATATAACTCTAGCCAATTTGTTACAAGCTTCGCTAGGTGTGTTACAATTTATTTTAAGAAACTGCTTTATGGTCCGATCTTATCCCAGTAATAATACTATTACTAAAGGTTTCAAAGTTAGTAAAAACATTGTCAATGCACAACGCAGTATGGGCCGTATTTCTGGTTGGCTGATTAAAAAGCGAATACAGATTAAATTATCTACAAAACGACCGACGTGAACATAGTGACCTCTGGTGACGAACCAAAAATGTCTATATTAAAGTCACCGTAGACTAAGACAGACTTATTTGTATTACATATTTTCATTAAAATTACCTCCATAGTTTTATAGAACGATAAAATGTTTGACGCTGGAGGTCTATACACACATAATATAATAAATTCTTCCATTTCTGCACAAGCCACTTCAAAAACACGGAACCTACTCAGAACCTATATATATCTTTTCGATCTTTAAATTATCTTTTAATAATATTATACAACCACCACCAACAGTGATCATCCGATTATATACACTAGCAACTGTAAAGTGTGGTACAGCATCTTATCTGGTTTAAAAGCCATTAATGTTTTGATGGTATACTGTAATGTAATACTGCCCCTTTCTCATATTCATTGGTTTAAAAAATATTAAAAAATTATTATTAACATTATCATTAGTCACACTATATAACACTGCTAAGTCACTTATCCTATCTGTATTAAATGCTATCCATCAATGTAGCTATGTCTCGAATATATTTAAGGGGAAGGAACATTTTTCCCTGAGTTAATGTAAAAGAATTATTAATAAATTTATTAATGTCAAAAAATTTAAATTAGTCACTATGACGACATGTCATATTGTGTATAAAATTGTTTAACATATGTATGTTATTATTTTTATCTGATAGGGATATTGAATATGGAAAAGCACACAACATGATTTTCCCCACATATTTTAACAGTTTATCAGTTGACTTGTTGCAAGAGGTCGCAGATGACCCAAGTATTTCCGTTCGTGGAATTGAAGAAAGAACGGGAATACCCAAAAGCACATCACATCGTATTTTACAGAGTCGAAATGCATCCGTTTCACGTACAACGAGTTTAAAGTCTTCTTTCTCGAGATTATCCTGAAAGGATTTCATTTTGTAGAACAATGCTACAGAGGCATAATGAAAATCCCCAATTCATCCAAAAAAATATCTGGTCAGATGAATCTACATTTAAAAAAGATGATTACATAAACTTACACAATTTTCACGAGTGGCATGTGGCGAATCCACATTTAATGTGAGAAGACAGATCCCAGTATCGCTTTATAGTACACCTGTGGACCGGAATTTTAAACGGCAAAGTTGTTGGGCCTTTTGAGTTGCCTGAGAACTTGAATGGCACGAATTACCTACATTTTTTACGAGAAAATTTACCAACTTTGTTAGAGGACGTACCACCACTAACAGATCGTCGCCACATGTGGTATCAACAAGATGGCTGCCCAACACATTACGCAGTGCAAGTAAGAGATTTCCTTGACCAGGAATATCCGGGAAAGTGGATTTGACGTTCAGGAACTATCTCGTGGCCAGCCCGTTCCCCAACTTTAAATTCCCTGGATTTTTTTTATTGGGGCGTTCTCAAAGAAAAAGTTTATTCAAAGCCCATTGACAGCGTAGCCGAGCTGTGTGAACTAATTTCTCAACCTGCTGAGGACATCAACTCTCGAGGATATGCCTGACAAATAACTAGATCTTTTTTAATAAGATGTAGGGCGTGTATTGAGGCTGATGGTAAGCTATTTGAATATTTGAACATTTATTTCCCTATTGTCCACTATCCATCTCTCACATCAATAAAAAACATTTGAACTGAGTAAAATGGGTTAGCAAAAATCGGGTTACTCGAGGTTTTTATTTTTTTACTAGTTTTTTTAGTATGAAAATAACAAGTATTGTACCATTTTACAATCCTGATTAAATGCGCGAACTTTTAATGGCACTTGCCAAGATACTTTAGTACATTATTTTTAAAGGAGGTCCTTTCAAAGTCGACAAATTTTGAAAATTTTAAATTCATAGTTTATTAACAAATAGTCTTAATTCTAGAAAACTTGGAGCAGTTGTGTCATTATTTTTGACTGTGGTTCTAGAAATGTTATTTAGAGTTACGGTTCCAAAGTTTAAATTAACAAAAATAATAAAAATTAACCACAATAACCGAAAAATGGTTACAGTTTGACTAGTTTCTAGGTTTTTCTTAAATGCCCATAATTTCCAAACTGCATGGGATAGATTTTTTTTTATTTTCGTCATGATGGTTACAATCAATCCTGTCACCCTGTTTCGGCTTGACGTTAAGTTCTGAGACATCCTGTATATAATGCCGTTATTATAACTGAGTTAAAGTAAAAAAAACTCGAGATTGGAATCCACGATGCGACACAGATGGCAACGTTTGTAGAAGCCGCCTAGGGACGAGGGTCGCGCCGGCCGTGGCCTGCACCCTCGCGATAGTCGGCCATAATCGACATAAATGGGATTTAAGGGACTGTCGCGTCGCGCTCAATGGGAATTAAAAGTCGCTTTCGAACAAACAATGCTGGGCCGCGCGTCGAACGGTCACGCGGCCCATACAAAAACCAACTGCAACAAGCCGTGAGAAAGAACTTTGAGAAATATTCATACCTATAGTATAGTTATATTGTATTAAATTGTAAAACAGTTGTAAGTATTTCGCAAGATTGCGATAACGAGTGACATTGTCGACCGATAAGTCGTTTCGGTTGCAAATATCACATGGTATATTACTTATCACATTAAAACGCCCGAGAGCCAAGAACATTGTAACTTATGATGTTTGGTTCCATGAAAGTAATTGCATTTGGGTTGTACCCAAATGGTTTATTTTGATAAATTTTAATTGCCTAGTTATATACTTAAATAAATTAAAAAAAAAAACAGTTTTACGTAACGAGTTGTTGGAACCCCCCTCCCGCCCATGTAACGCATCGTAACGTTACGTAATAGTTGAACGCACCCCACAGCCTCACAGCCTCACAACCTCAACGCTCATAGTGCTCGTAACTCGTAACAAAGACATGTAATAATTACAAAATCTATACATATAATAAAAAAGAGTAAAAAGTCGAAATCTGTACATTAAATATATTTCAAAAAAATACTACGGGGATGTTTAGAATAATGGACACAGACCACATTTCTGTAGTTTTTGAAATTTTGATCTGTCTGTATGTATGTTTGTACGCAAATCACGCAAAAACTACTAGACCCAATTTAATTAAATTTGGTATAATTGTAGTTTATAGTTTTAAAGTACATTTATACACGTTTGGACAATCGTATAGTTCATAAATCGCGTTTATGTACATAAATAAAAAGTATTTTATGTATTAGTAATACCATAAAATATTTTAAGTACCTATACAGTTCAATTATATCAAAATAATCCAAATTATTTCATCTTAATTTAATTATTTTATTAAATTAAAAATAATAAACAAAAACGTATGTATTCATAGATGGCGCTATACACTATAATATGTTAAGGTTTATCGCGCGCATTAAAACTATCACAAAGGTTCGATTTTTATTGTTTCACTATGGTTTATATTCTGGTAAGGGCTTGAATTAACAATTTTAGGCTGGTATTATTGATTTTGTAGATTTTTACAGTTTGTAAAATTAACTAACTATTTCGATTTAAAGTACATGCGTTTTGTACGTCTAATTTTTACCCGACTGCGAAAAAGGAGGGCTATGCTCGGCACGCACTGTAGCATAAACGGCTAGATGGATTTTAGCATATGAGGTGTTGTTTAATTCGTCTTAATTGTGGAAGTGACAGGATCTGCAATATATAAGTACGGGTACGTCTGGGAATAACATAAAAAGCGAAATTGAAAAAAATGTTGCAGTCTTCGGGTTTTTTATTTCCTTTTTAATATTTTAGCTTGTTATTAAATTATACAGGATGGGTCAGAAAGGCATACGATTTTAAAAACACCTTGCGTTTAAACCTTATGAGCGGGGGCTGCGCGGGTGGTGGGGATGAGAAGCTCCGTTCTCGGAAATTTAGTCGCGATGGATCGCTTCACCGGAGCGCAGCGTGCTTTCTGCGTTAAATATTATTATAAAAATGGCGATTCATGCGCTATTGTTCGACGTTTATTTCGGCGTGAGTTTGGATTATATGACGTAAATCAGTGTCCGAAGGAAAGTGTGATTCGATCGTGGGTCAGAAAGTTCGAAGCTACTGGTTCGACTCTAAAACAGAAGCCTGCGGGACGCCCAAGGTCAACAAGAATGGAAGACACAATTGAACAAGTTAGAGCTTCAGTTCAACGTAATCCTGGTCTATCGACTCGCAAGCGATCAGCTAAACTTGTGGTGTCCAGAACATCTTTGCGTCGCATTTTGTTGAAAGATTTGAATTTGCACCCGTATAAAATTCAACTTGTGCAGAAATTACTGCCAAATGACCCAATTTTACGACGAGCTTTTGTTGAAACAATGTTGGAACGCTTTCAGAGTTTCAACAATATTCTGTTCTCCGACGAAGCCCATTTTGACTTAAATGGGCATTTCAATAAACAGAATTGTTGTTACTGGGCTGCAGAGAACCCACGTGCAAAACATCAAAAGCCTCTGCATTCGCCAAAAGTACACCGTTTGGGCAGTCATATCAGCACACGGAATTATCGGACCCTATTTCTTTGAAAATCAACAAAGGCAATCTGTCGCTGTAAATTCCGACCGATACATAGCCATGTTAAGGGATTTTTTCTTTCCGCAACTGCAACAATTTGAAGCCTATAATCGTGCGACGTGGTTTCAACAAGATGGTGCGACATGCCATACATCTAATGCTTCGTTGGCGGCCGTAAACGAGATGTTTGCTGGGAAAATTATATCGCACCGAGGTGACATTGCATAGCCGCCCAGAAGTCCGGATCTAACGCCACCAGACTTTTTCATGTGGGGATACTTGAAAAGTAGAATCTACTCAAATAACCCAGCCACGATTAACCAGTTGAAGAAAATATTCGAGAAGAAATGGCAGCTATTCCTCGCGCAATGTGTCAGCGAGTTTTAACCAATTTGAGGTTCAGATTCGAGGAATGTTTGCAGCGGGATGGTGCACACCTGAATGATGTAATTTTTGAGAAAGAAATTTCCCAGATGTCTATTTGAATTGAAATAAAGATGTGTATGTGTATTGTATTTTGTTTTTTTTTATTATTTTTTTAAAATTCGCAAATCTTTCTGGCTCACCCTGTACTAAACAGACAAACTATAATGCTTCATTATTCACTGAATATTAACGTTTAATAAAATTATGAAATAAACTCGGATTTTACTAAAGGAATGCAAAACCTTAAATTTTCGGTCTATATGCCTTCGGGATAATATTTTAAATTATTTTATTTGGATATTCCTCAAAAGGCTTTTGATTCATTGCGATAAGATTTGAATGAATATTAAATTAAAATGCCTGACAGAGAGTGGACGGGATTTTCTCAGTACTCCATTCCTCTAAATAAGAGGGATATCCGTGCGTTCACAGGAAACGGGAATATCGTCAAGTAGAGTGGGTGGTATGAACCGCATATCGGACTGTATTAAAACTATATATCGGGCGAAACTATATATTCCATTTAAACACTATGTACTTATATACTCTTATCCGGTATATGATTTGATGTGCATACGATTCGAGCGATCAGCAATATATACCTTGTTTATATCGAACCAAGCAGAGTAAGTAAAATGCCCGATCGGCAGAACACGATATTTATGAAAGAGAAACAGACATAATCCATACCATTGTAAACCTTATATTGTAAGACATAAGTCTAAAAATTTTCTTAAACGTTTTGGTAGGAATTGAATATGAATTTGTAATTTGCAAAGTTTCAAAATTCGACCTTAATCTTAAAATAATAGGTACTTATGTTTATGCACCGGTTCATTTTATTGAGCGCAGGTTGGCCTTAGGCAGTACGAATTTTGGCCAAGTGTTTAAGGAAAACTTATATATAGGTTACATGAAGTTTGACTAAGGCTGCAATACTTTCTGGATTTTCCACAAAAATGTAGATAGCAGGCTATAAAAATAAAATAAATAAATACACTCCCATGAAATCACTAACGTCATATGAATCTTCATAATATTAAGAAATTACCTCTATGATATCTATATTATATGTAATGTAATCATCTCAATTAATTAATTTCAAATACCTATAAACAAAAATAACGTTAACTTGTAAAAATATGAAGGAAAGTTCTTTGATGTCGACATTGTATTCAGGCTGTAACGTTAAAAACTGTATTATGATATATTAAGGTCTATACATATGAAACTAGCGTTGTATATGGTAAAAAAAGTAAAATGAAAAAATATTATGAAATTATACATTTAATCAGTCGAAGTATGTACCATTATCATCTATGCCCTTTCGACATTTTAAAGATAGTTCATTGATTCCATTGCTGAAAAAATTGTGGGAGCATGAATCAATAAAATCTTTGAAGGCAGTTTGGACAGCCTCATAGGAATTTAAATTATTTTTCTTGCAGGAAATAGTCCAAATTCCGAATAAAGTGGTAATCTGTTGGAGCAATATCCGGAGAATATGGTGGGTTTCGGAGACATTCCAACCGCAGATCCTTTAATTTAGCGACCGTCGGTCGTAAAGTATGGGGTCTAGCGTTGTTCTGAAGCAACAGTGGGCTTGAGATATTGACCAGTCTCGGTTGTTTAACGGATAGCTTTTCCATCATGGTTTGCAATTGTTGAAACAGATTTGCCGTTATCGTCTTACGAAGCTGTAGTGTATGACACCTGCACTGGTCCACTAAACACTCACCAGTACCTTTTTCTGAGACGACTTTCGCTTGGGACAGGATTAGGCCGGTTCTCCTGGGTTCAACCACTGTGATGAGCGTTTCCGATTGTCGTAAAGGATCCATTTTTCGTCACAAGTAACAATACGATTCAAAATTCCCTCGTTATTGTGACGGTTGAGTAATGTAACGCAGAACTCAATAAGTGTTTGTTGGTGTGCTTCAGTCAATTCATGCGGTACCCATTTCTGGAGCTTTTTCAGTTTTCCTGTTTGTTTCAAGTGAATAATTTTTTTTTATCACTCAAACCGAAGCCTGCCGCTAACTCTAATGTGGTTTGCGAATGATCCGTTTCTACGATCACCTTTGATTCTTCATTTTCAACTAGGGTCTCCGGCCGTCCACGGGGTGTTTTGTAGGTCAAAATATCCAGCATGAAAACGTTGGAACCAAAAACGTACCATGTTTTCTTTTGTAGTAGCTTTCCCATACACATCATTAATCCTTCGAGCTGATTCTGCTGCACAGATGCCACAATGGAGCTTATATTCGTAAATAACGCGATATTTTAAATTTTCTATTTTGTGAAAAAAAACGATGTCGAAGAAAAACAAAATGGTGCGAAAACAAATGAATCACTAAATTTGAAATATATTTGAATTTGGAATTTCTAACCAGACGCCAGATATTTGAGATCAAAGTGACCAGTTCAACAAAACGCCAATTTCATATGTAAGGTCCTAATAATATCGAAAACACGAAACATATAGGTATTTATCATCGCATCGTCTTAAATATCGAGTATTGAAAAAATCGCGCGCTTTCTTCAAATGCGTAAATATAGAATATATATATATATATATATATACATTAAGAAAATATACAGTTTAAAAAAATTGATATCAAAACTTAGTATATAGAATCGATTTGATACGCTGTAAAGGCGATATTACCTACTCGGCGTCAAATGAAAATAATGACACTAAGAAAAAGTTTACGCGCTCCAGAAACGAACGCCCCAGGAACATGTAATAAGTCGTAACGTATGTGTTAAGGTCATAGCACACATATCACCTCGAGCCGTTAGTACTTTGTACTGCCACGCACACTAATCGGAATCGTAACATAATCGCCTCGCCTCGGGACAGGCTCACGAACCGCGGTGCAGTGCGTGCTCAACTTGCAGTTCCCAAGCTTACTGCTCGTCGATCCCGCACTTTACTGTAGCCGAATGTGTTGTCATTAGTGTCAACCAGCGGTCGGCAACCGTAGCCGAGTCGACTCCCGAAGCTGCTGATCCGCTTTGGTTACATACTTACGTAAGGTTGACGCCTGGTTGGCGACGAAGCGAAAGGCTACAGTGACGATCCCTTTCCGAGTTGATATGTGTTCAATTGATTGATTACAGCAAAGACGTATGGCAGAATATCGATTGATCTAAAGTAGTCAATGTGAGGTAAGGCTGACAGCTAAGCGTGAGTATCACGGTGCGTCTCAGGGATCCGAGACATTCACAAAGCATGAAACACGTTTAAATCACCGATGTCGAATTTCAGAACACCTACATATCTTTTTTATCAGTGTTTTCCATGCACGAAATTCCACGTGGAAGAAGTCGCGGGTACAGTTAGTATTATAATATTGTGTTTGTTTCGCGTGAATTATGCTTCCATTACACTATTATCTATTATTTCGAAGTGACTACTGTTGCCGTAAGGGCCTGACCGAGCTCGGGCAATATATTTCCATATTAATTAAGACTGTATGGAAGGGCAAATTCAGTGAAACGTCAATTCTAACCACGAAACAAATAAACCTAAGAGAAAGAACGGTGATTGGCAGCCGTGTTATTCCCAAGGTTCGCTGGAGCATGACTCCGCGGTTCGTAACGCTTCAAGAGCCAGATGGCACGACCACAGGCAGCACCGGCGCGGCGCGGCGCAGCGCGGGTCCACAACGGGACGCTACTGCTCTACTCTTGCATAAACATAACGAGGTAAACCATAATGTAACGATCGCTTGCCCCCCACATTGGGATGAAAAGACTGATTGAGCTGTAAGTAATGACTCACGAGGACTCTTTCCATCTAACCACAGCCACATTAATATTGGATCTTCACAGTCATATCCACTACAAAACTACTACTACTACTAAATAGATATAATCTCTACTTTTGGCTATGGAATAAAAAACTGGTTTAATAATATATTTTTCATACTTCTCTAAATTTAAATTAATTACACAAAACGCTGTAATACATGTTACACATACAATTAAACACACACTCTATGTAACACGAGAACAGAACGATTATCAAGTTATACTGACTATAATATGTCTTGTATATGCAGGGCAGGGCAGGGCAGGGCAGGGCAGGGCAGGGCAGGGCAAGCAATATGCATAGATACAGATACGTTCACAGAAATTGAATAAGACCTTGAACTTGGTAAGAGTTCATATTTATATTTAAAACAATTACGCTATTTTTATTACACAAAAAATAGAATTTAATATATAATTCAACATTTACTAAAAATTAAATCTAATACTATTATTAACTGAGCAATTATTGTATAATAATTTATTAAATGAGTGTGTAATTAGTTGCTCGTTAATCGCTATAATGATTTGGATGAAAATGGATTGAAAATAGCAGAGCCAGATCGCTCCGGTACTAATATTATAAAAAGAGTGGATTAAATTTTAATTTTAAACTAATGAACAATGTACTTTATCAAATATAAGTAATCAACATTTAAATGATTTTATATCAATCTATTTATATTGTGTTAATTTAAATGTGTTAAATGTACTTGGGAGCTCATTGTTCATATACTATATAAAGCTAAAAAGGAATCTGTCTCGAGAGTCCAGTGGAGTTACGAACTGAAATTCCTCGATAGCTTTTATCAATGCACTGGATTCTGGAGAAATGACCCCGCACAGCTTCTCCAAGAATCTTACTAATAATACAAATATAATAAATGTGAAAGTGTGTATGTTTGGATGTTTGTTACTCAATCACGCAAAAGCGGCTAAACAGATCTCAATGAAATTTGGCACATAGATAGTCTATGACCTGGAATACTATAATATATATGGTACTTTTATCCCGGTAAAAGTCATAGTTTAACCAGTGTTATCCTACAAATATAATAAATGGGAAGTTTCTGTGTTTGTTAATCAATCACGCAAAAACAGCTGAACGGATTTAGATGAAATTTGGCACACAGATAGTCTATGACCTGGAATACTATAATATATAGGGTACTTTTTATCCCGGTAAAAGTCATAGTTTAACCAGTGTTATCCTACAAATATAATAAATGGGAAGTTTCTGTGTTTGTTAATCAATCACGCAAAAACAGCTGAACGGATTTAGATGAAATTTGGCACACAGATAATCTATGACCTGGAATACTATAATATATAGGGTACTTTTTATCCCGGTAAAAGTCATAGTTTAACCAGTGTTATCCTACAAATATAATAAATGGGAAGTTTCTGTGTTTGTTAATCAATCACGCAAAAACAGCTGAACGGATTTAGATGAAATTTGGCACACAGATAGTTTATGACCTGGAATACTATAATATATAGGGTACTTTTTATCCCGATAAAAGTCATAGTTTAACCAGTGTTATCCTACAAATATAATAAATGGGAAGTTTCTGTGTTTGTTAATCAATCACGCAAAAACAGCTGAACGGATTTAGATGAAATTTGGCACACAGATAGTCTATGACCTGGAATACTATAATATATAGGGTACTTTTTATCCCGGTAAAAGTCATAGTTTAACCAGTGTTATCCTACAAATATAATAAATGGGAAGTTTCTGTGTTTGTTAATCAATCACGCAAAAACAGCTGAACGGATTTAGATGAAATTTGGCACACAGATAGTAGTGATATTCAATAATACGCAGACGAAGTCGCGGGTATCAGCTAATAATAATATACAATTAATATTATTATTACCTACATTAGTACCTACAATACTTTGGTAAGTCATTCAATTCTGGTTAGTATTGCCAGCGTGAGTGCGCGATAAATATGACAATTCTAATTATATACCCTCATAAACATTGACTGTTTTATTACACCGAAGTGAAAAATCGTAGGTAGTGTTGGAGCTTAATAACCGTGTAACTCAGAGGGTCACCGCGTGACCGCGAGGTATTGGCGGCTGACGAGTGACGACTGGCTCTTGTTCTCTGACCGGTAAACAACAATTTACAACAGAACGGTACATTTTACGAACATCAATGAATTGTAAAAACAACCTAATGTTAGGTATGTGACCTAGGAAACGTTAGTAGAAACTATTGATCAGGTTGATGAATCGATTCTGTTATATCTGATGGAAGTACAAAATCTCCCTACATGATGTGGAGCCCGAGATAACATGAATCTTATCCGTGCTGGTGACATGAGGCTGTGAGAAAACCCTGCATCAAGTTTGCTTGCGGGCGCGCAGGCGCGGGCCAGTGTTGCCAATTTGGCCATTTTGTGGCTATATATGGCAATATTTAACATTGGTATAGCTAAAAAAATCAAATATTAGTTGCTAAATATTTTAGCCACGAATTTAGTAACTCTTATAATAATACACAATATGTTATATTTCCATATCATAGCACTTGTTTTCACACATCTACAATGCTAGCGGAGAATCAGTATTTCATGATTTGCCTCTGACGGCTCTATTTCTCTATCTCAAATGCTGAGGGGGAAAGATTATTAAAATTTAGCATCCTAAAAGCAAAAAGAAAAAGTAGGTATAGAAATAAGATAAGTTTACATGCACTTAATTGTTTACTAAGAAAAAGAGATTATTTAAAAACTGCTTTCCTTGTTTTTCAAAATCAGCACCATCAACGTCTAATGAGTGTTATATTGAATCAACGTATAATCAATAAATAAAACGTTTTTAAGATATGAACTAGTATTTGTTTTCAAGCCAAGTTTTTGGCCACTTTTTAGGGTACAAAATTTTTAACATTCTAGCAACTTCATCAGATGCGCGAACTGTTTTATGGGAGCTAGTTTTGTAACATACCTTTTTTATTGTTCTGCGTGTATGTTATCGTTCTAGGTGTATGTTATTCATACTTCGTGAGATAATGTTTTTTTCCAGTTAAATAATTACAAAAATCAAAAGTTATAAAATGTAACCGAAATAATTAAATCAATATAGATGGTAAATAAAACGATTTATGATGCACAGTTTAGAACAATTACAAAATACTAAGTTCAACCGATACGACATTATTTAAAGTTTCTTAATTAATTTTATGTTTTTATTTATTTACCTAATAAATGAATAAGTGAACCAAAAGCTTTCCATCCCTTTTTAAGCGTTTTGTGTGAACGAAAGACTGTCATATTTGGCATGGTTAAAGTTTATATGTAGAAGGAGCGCAGAAGGCTAAAATTTATCTTTATTATCTGTTACTAATATATTAAGTAAAATAAATTAATAATACGAATGCTAACCCGACCAGTGCCATTAAACTTAGACCCCCCAAAATATTGACATTGTCACTCAACGAAAAGTGACAGCGAGTTATGTAGATAATACTCATTGTTTAGGTTCATGAATATTGCAAATGACCAACAGAAAATAGTCTGTGATCAAAAAGTAACTGGTCGAATTTGGACCTTAGGGCGATAGCTAGTTTGAATAAACAGCCGTATCAGTACGAGATTTATCAGCAAGTGGCGCGGCGGTTGCATAAGATATCTTACATGCGCCCTAATTCCATGTGTTATTATTATTACGGATAGACCTGTACTGGCACCCATGAGTCACATCTACTTACTTGTTTGTTCTCTGAACACGTTTGGCTATCCCTACTAATATCCTCAGTTCTGACAACTTCCTCTCTAATCGCTACGCTCTACCCAACAGGCTAATTTAAAATACTCGTTAAATAATTTATTGCATAAATGAGTGTAATCATATCAAGAATGCGCAAGAAAGTATCGTGTAAAGGAAATAGAAAGTTTATTAACAATGATAAATGTAAGTATTGAACCGGCAGAAAACAGCGAACTGCGAGCAGGTTGCCTTACACAATAGGTATAGTATGTACTAATAAAATGATACAGAACAGTAAGTGAAAAGTTCTTTAGTATCGTTATGATTTGATAGTTGATGAAACGAAAAAGCGAAAGCGACAGTAAACAGACACATAAATTCATAAGACTTAACGTGGGAGAAAATGAGATAGGAAAGTTTTAGGCAATGGTAAAATGGTAAAAAAGAGGTTTGCTGCCACGTAATAATGAATTTTATAACCTCACCAAAAAGGCACGAAACAAAAACTTTTTAGAAAACACTTATGACATTCTGTTACTGATTGATATTGTGTTAGGTTACCATGGATATTTTAAATGTGCATTAATTGAAAATTATATTATGAATAATGATTGTGAGTACTTGTATGTACATTTTCATTAACTTTAAATTAGTGTGTATTTGAACATTTTCTGAATTAAATAAAACAGATTTGAAGGTTTCACTTCTACCACGTGTGAGTTGCACACATTATTTTTTCTGACTGACTATACTGTTAGCCTTAGGGACCCTGGAGCCTCCGACGGCTTTTACAGCTTCACCGCACTTGGCAATAAGTGAGCTTAGCGTGCTCATCATAACCGGGAACACTAGCGCCAGACCACGTCGCGGCTAGTCAACTGTAACAACTACCACTCCTATACGTCCACATCCTCTCTATACTAGTCAAAACAAAAAAGAAAACCAACTTCAATGATTTTCAGTTCCCTGGTGTATCCTGGCAGTCGAAGGTCAGATCAAATTTTCCCCTTTTCAATGAAAATATGATCATCTAAATCGGTTCATAAACAGAGAAGTTACAGCTGAACATCAATTTAAGAAAATCGTTTTTTTTTTTTAATATTTCCTTCTGTAGCTATGTCAAATCTCCTGAGAGACGTCTACTATAGCATTCATCACGAATATGATATTAACATTTATTTGTATGTATATCTGTATGTACGGATTTAATTCAAAAACGTATTGACCGATTTTTTAAACCTTGTTTAAGGAGACCTTACGTCACTACTCCGTTCAAAGATAGGCTATAAGAATTATTGTCAACTAGCTGGTATCCGCGACTTTGTCTGCGGAGAATAATTATTTTGAGTAGCCTATTTGCTTCTTTAAGGTTTTGTCTAATTTCGTGATAATTCTTTTTTAAATTAGGAACAAGTATCTAAGGAGTAAACAAAAAATTTGCATAATGCGTGCACAATGCAACGGCAAACAAAATCATTTTATTTATATAGAGAATATATACATAGACTGATTCCGGAATGCGACAAACCAAAAGAAAATCAGTATGAATTTATCAAAATCAAAATCATCTTTATTCAATTTAGGCCCTAAGAAGGCGCTTATGAACGTCAAAAAACTACTGCCGTACTGACATCGAGAAGAACCGGTAACAAACTCGATTGGGTATATTTTTTTTTTTCTGTCAACTTTACAAATGTTACTTTATCAGGTACAATAATAACAGTTTAGTAGATGCACAGAGAGAGAGAGTCACTTCCAGACATCACTATCATTCACATAATGATCCACCCCTTAGTAACCCTTTGACAGTAAAAATCACTATGTGTATAATATAATTTATATTATGAAAAAATGAATCCAACACACTAACCGTTCTATTAAAACTTCAATAATAATTGAAATATTTCTCCAAGGACCAATATATTATATCTTTACCAAAATTTATCAAAATTGGTTCAGAGATTTAGTCGATTAAGCGTAACAGACAAACATCCAGAGTTACTTTCGGATTTATAATAATATGTATAGATAATACTTTTAGAAATCGTACAAACAAAAAAATTCTTAATCAATTTTGATGAAAATTTATACTCTTGAAGTAAGTACGGTACTGTACGGTTTTCATTTTATTATTATTATTTTAATGAACTCTTTATGAGCTTATGAAAACACTCAATCAAACAATCGAGTCCCAATTATGTTATTATTTGGAGAATTCAATAGGGATTGTGGTTCCGGGATCGGCAACCTGCGTTCCCGGGTCACCCGTGTCTCTCTCTCGCACAGTCCGCACGGTGCATAATGCTAATTCACGTCGCGTCCGCGGCAAGCGCTACGCTAACCCGTCAGGGTTGCCCGCAATTACAAACACAAACATAAAATACAATATGGACACAAAATTAATTTCATACTTTAGTGCAGACACAATATTTTATTTTGAAACCCACAACAGCTTTGTAATTAATTACATAACAATGTCATTTTCTTGGCATTTTGTTGAATAAAAATGAATGAAGGTCATGATTACGTCATGACTTATTATATTTCACTCGATATTGCCATTCAACAAACATTACCTATTACTTTATCAATATAATATTTCTATCGAGAATTTACATAGCGCTAAACAAAAATAATTCCCAAATACATAAGTATTTATACAAACATTGATAAAGCAATCAACATAAGATTTAAAATTCTAAGAATATCATTAACAAGACGCGAATCCGGTCTCGCGTCATGCAGCTGCTCGTAATCTTGGACTTACAATATAAACGATCGCCTCTCGTCCTTCAGCGAGGACGACATTCAGCAATACTGAACGCGTAATGTACATCGAACGCGTTCCGAACCACTGCATAGAGATAAGTCGTGACCTCGCGACTCGTGAGCCGCAGGTTATCTTATCGCGAGCCGAGCTGTAGCAGTGTCGAGAATGATCAGTGCCAATCGGCCAATCGCTGCACATTACCGTCAAAACACGCGAACCATGAGCACTCAGCCCACTTACCGCATTCATTCTACATTATAAGTACGTATATAATAACATAACTACAGATATGCTGAAACTCATTGATTTCTTTAAATAAAAAATGTGTGTGTACCAGAGTACACAGGTAAGAAGTGAAACTTCTTTACGACATATCATTTTTCTACTATTTGCAACTTCACGAAAATAGGGTAGATAAGGCTTTAAGCCTTAAGAAAAACATTTTTTTTAAATAAATAAATAATTAAAAACGAATAATTAAAAAAGATGTACGTATACATATTTTAATTTTCTAATCGTTTTTTGTTTTATTTTTAAATTGTTATTTAATTTATATTTTTTATTGTTTTTAGAATTAATAATGTTCACTAGATTTACAGTCATATTTATTAATACTTGCTAATTTTAACAGATTTATATACATTCACTGATACTTACAATCAAAAAGTGAGGTTAACCTCAAATAAATATTAAAATCATGCTCATACGTGTTGAATTTATAAAACGAAATATATAATCACTCTCACTTTTCTTGTAAATTCACTTAAATTTGAATAAGTCTTTTTATTTTATCACTTTCAAATTAATATATTGTTATTCTTATTTCAAACCAAACTTCAAAACTAATATATTGTTGTTAATATTATAATATATTACATTATATTCTTTACGTCACTATACTAAACTTTGATTAAAAAAAAGCAACATGGCGCGTAACCGAAAAACGTGACGATTGCTACTAAATTTCTCCCATACGTCGATAAAGAAGTTTTACTTCAAAAATGAGTAAACTTGTCTACCACAGCCGCGGCCACCTCAACTAAGTACTATAGGAGTAGGTATGTAGGCGGTTCAGACGTTGTGTTCTGCGCGTTCGCGTTCGCATGCGATTACACTAATAAAAAACATCGACACTGATTAACACTGGTCTGGTATATTTTCAAATGATTTGATAATTTATCTTTATTGTTTTAACCTCTAAAAGGAAAATAATTTTATGACAATATAAAAGTTCTTTGCTCTTAAATAATACATTATGACGAAGAGTGAAAGCAGCTTACAATATCCAATTTACACGATGAAGTCAAGTCGTGACCTCGCGCCCGGTGACACTATTTGTCGTCAGCTTCGAGCGATATTGTATCTAGTATCTACACCTTCGAGCTCTCTCCGCGCTCCGTCTCCATCAGAGTTTTTTAGGGTAGAGGGGTTCAATTCGGCAATGCGGTAGTTAATACCTATGAGTATTATAACTGTCCATAGGCTAGGGTAGCCGCTTACCATCAGGCGACCCGTATGCTTGTTTGGCACCTTACTAGTATAAAAACCTGTTTCCTGTCAACCAACAACTTTAGTACTAGCACTTTGGCCTTACATTACCAGCATATTCTATATTTTTCTGCAAGTGCACATTGATGACCCAACTTCTAGGTAAATTCATGAAGTCTTGGCAGAAGCCATAGCGTTGGATGACCAACCGTTTTCAATTCTAGAAGACCACGCATTCAATCTATTAATGTGTGTAACGAAGTCCCAATGGTAAGTATAAGTATTTGCTAAAAAAAAATATGAATTCGATTTTAGAAAAATTAAAAGCTTCGATTCGAAAAGTATTTCAAAGGTCAAAATTATATCAATGACGTTTGACGTGTGAGATGAACCGCGGCCCGCGCGGCCCGCGCGGCCCGCGCGGCACAACGGACGACGCGACGGTGACTCGGCGCTCAGACACCCGCGAATACGTTCTTCTGTTATTCTTATCAAAAATAAATACAAATAAACCCGAACTTAATATAGCATTGTCCCTATCATCATCTTTATAGACATCTAACATCACGCACGCTGCAGCGCTGTTCAGCTACTCCACGACCTGTTTAAAACTAACATACGATAGAAACAACTATAATATAAATTATGGATATTTCCGCACCGTTTTTCGAGTAAGTAGTACGTAGGGTTGCCATTCGTCCCGATATATCGGGACTGTTTCCGTTATTACGATACCTCTGTCCTTATAACACACACAACAAAACACTACTAGGTATCGTGCCCCGATATTCCGCGAGTTCGCGACATTTTAAAAACTTACGCTAAACTAGTTGGCCACGCTGTTCAAGGAGTAAAAGGTTGTGGTGATAATAATAAATATTGAGGACAAAGTAGACTCTGTAGAAGTGTGTAGTAGACATGTGCTTTCACTTTTTACGTTGAACAAAAAATCCTAAAAGTTAAATCCATTTGTTCCAATTATGCGGATATTTGATAATGAAAGAAATCGCCTGCTGCCGAAGACCGTGGAGAGTGTTGAGTACTATTAACTTGCCGAAATATGGAGTCAATATTAATTTCGCGAAGTTTTATAAACATGTAAAAGGACAGAAATAATTATTTAAAAAGGTAAACTCTTCAGCAAAATAAGATCAAGCTTATACTGCATCTGCATAGATTAGGATTTGTCACAAATTAAAATATATTCCATTCTTTTTTCTCTTTGTATCCCTGCGAGGTTATGGCAACCCTAGTAATGCGGGACTACACATGCGAGATCCGTGAGATTTGCGGGACTGAAATAAAACTGTAATTAATAAAAGCTGGGCGTAAAAACATCATTTGTGTCTCTTAAAGGCTTAAGGGCCTGTACTATAACCGGCGGATAAAATTATTTATTTTGTACTAGCGAGTCGCTCCAGCTTCGCACGGATATAATTTACAAAGTGGTGTATTTTATGTTTAAAAAACCTGATTTAAAGTTTATCGCTTTAATATTTATAGTTAATATCTGTCTTATTAGCCTAGTGGTCTTAAACGCGACTGCAATGCTCGAGTTCCTAGGTTTGATTCTCAGGTCGAGCAAAGTGCTATTGGGTTTTTCTATGAAATTCTCAGTAGCAGCTTGGAGTTTGGCTTTGTGCCTGATTAATAGCAATAGGCTCGCCTCCTATTTATTACATGGGACCTAAAAAATACCCGACGAACTGTGGGTGTACACCTCTAACACTTCGGGGATACAGGCGTGATGGTATATCATGTAACTTCATAGTTACGAATGGTACGATTAGCTCGCGTCGAGCAATTTATCATAGGCTTTTTAGGTAGGATTTCTTTGGTTGCGGATAATTTTGAATTCGTGATATCTTCTACGGTATTTATTGAAATAGAAAAGTGTTAAAGGGCAATCTTAATCTACGTTGAATGCTCAAGTTAACTAATGAACTTACTTGGATAAAGATTAATATTGAATTGGAGCAAATGTCTTGGGTAATAACGTAATATTTTAAATTATTATGTTGAGGATAAAAATCATTACTGTGAGTCAACCTTAGGAAATAAGAATATGCCATCTCGCGGGCTCTTCTCTAGGCTTTTTGTAAAACTACAATTGTTTAGAACATTATTTTGATGTATCTCTTAAAAGATTTAGCCAGCGTAAACCATGTAAGCGCTAGAAAATAATTTTTTGACGACTTCTTCACAAATAATTTAAATTTTCTCTACTATACAAAAATTAAATTGGAATGTATTGTACATAAACCTTCGCTAAAAAATTATCTAAATGTTAGTGAAAACCGCATAAAAATCGGTTGCGTAGTTTAAAAAATTTAAGCGTACATATCGGACAGAGCGGAAAGCAACTTCATTTTATACTATGTATAGAAGAATATACAATAGATAGATGGAAAATAATTATTTTTTTCGTTTTCCTCTATGATAGTATTTGTAATTTTCACTTACAATATCATTGGTTTTCGGCATGAGTTTTTTTAGAGAACGTTGATAAGCGGGAATGGATTCCCTAGTTCTGACTTTGTGACCGATATTAAGTAAAATTACCTCGGAAAAGACGCAGAATTAATATCATGAAACGTTGGAAATATGGCGCTGTACCGTTTACGGAAACCACAAAAAGCTCTGAAAGAATAAAAACAAGATAACGATTCGAGCGTGACGCACGAAACAACATTTTTTTGTTTAATAAAAAAACGTGTATTCTGCAAATTGTTTCGCAAAAACATATTTTACAGCAAAAACGTCGTTGGATTGTATACGGTATAAAAAAGGAAACAGATGACGTCACAATTTACAAGAGGTAAGTAACCTCTGGGAGTTCCGCGCCCGTGTCGTAGCCAATATCCAGCCAGTTGTAGGTAGTAGGTAGTGTAGGATCCTCAGCCTCACTACTTGTTCACAGTGCAGTGGCAGTGGCGGTGGCAGTGGAACGCTTGTTTACATTGTTAATCGAGCTTGTCTTTCTGCTGCACCAGCTTCATTTGCACGAGTATCTATAGAGATACTAATTAACTGATAGGGTAAATTTGGTTATACGGAACAGTTTTAAGATAATTTACTTTCCCCACTTTACTGTGCTCTCACACTTGAAAACAATTTATTGAGATACACTCGCTAAATGTAACGGCTTGTACACACCAAATGAACGAAAGCGAAGGAAAGCTAATGAAGGAACTCGAACGATCTGGCGTGGACGTTTACCCGAAAACAAACACGTGAAAGAGGCCTAGGGGCGTTAAACTGTGCTCCGGAGCGAATGTAGGTAAGTACATCAAAGAAAAAGAGTTCGAACAGATTAATGTTCATCGGGGTTGTCAAATTGTGGGGAATTCCCCAATATACGGGGAATTTAACTCTATGATGGGTTTTGTGGGGATTGGCAATATGTTAGGAATGGCGGGGATTTAACAATCTGAAATTATACTTCTTTTGGTGCGCTAAATAGCTGGTAAAATTGTGAGTTGCTTGAGCATTATGTGATTGATTAAAAAACATATTAAAATTGTTGTTGGCGGGTTAAAATTTTTGGATTAATAATTGTTTTACTAAGCCAAATAAGTATAACTTTTTATGTGCGTACATACGAGTAGGAACTCATATATTTTTTTATATTTAAAACATCATGACAAATGAAAAGACACTTAAAAGTAGTGCATATGCATAATTTATATTCTATAGCCGACAGTTACTAGGGCCTAAAAAGTGTTTAGGTATAAAAAAAGCAAAACTTCCAAATTTGTTCGTGTGTGCAAAATAAGTATGTTTGCATGTAAAAATGTATAAATTTGTCAATGCATAGTACTACGCAACATGTATAAATTTTAAATTATATACGTTGACGGTTGAATAATTAATTTACTCACGGTTTTAATTTTTGATGCATTATTTTTAATACTGGTGTTTAGAAGTAGGAATGGTATATGGGCACAGAGAAACACGCTTACTTATAAGTTTACGTTATGGATATGTATGCGCTAAGTGTCACTCATCATTCAAGACGGTGTGGACTACAAGCTCGCACATCTATACATAATTATTTCTGTATTCGGAACCTAGCAGTAGACAGCCTGATTAAAGTTATTTCACGTTGTCAATACAAACATTTAACTTTTTATTTGAGATTCAACCGGGCTAACAACTAAAATTACTAACATTTACATATATTTATAAGTTTAATTGTTAAATTGGATTATAAAGAGTGTAAATCATTTTTGAGCTGACGTATGATTGTTTTTTAGATAAAGCTGATACATATTTCGAAATATCGTTTATTCTATGATACACTGAACTCCGATATTGATATTTAAAAAATAATCGATAATCCAAATTTAAAAATATATCTACGCCCTAGTCGTTGGACCTTCGAGTACTTTTCCTTTGATGTACCGATGACACGCAGCCGGAGCACAGGTTAACGCTCACAAAGCCTCGTTTGCGTATGTTTGCCTTCGGGAAAACGTCCACAACTAATCTTTCGCGTTCGTTCAACAACTTTTCGTACGTCTAAAAACATTAATTCGGGCAGCGTGCGGTGTTCATCAGCCACGTTCACTCACGTATATGTAAGCGCGCAGGACGCGGGTCTATTTACGCGCATATGTTCAATACTGCCCCCGCAAACTCGAGCGCCCGCGTACCATCTTTACTGGAAGCATTTCGACGCATTGTCGCGCTTCTTTCCGTCTAGCAGCAATGGGTTACAATATAAGGCTGAAATTCCGTTTACTAAGAGTACTTGACCATTGCTGGTATAATAAACTCAAACTCAAGAAAACAAAAGTAGGTACGTAATAGTGACAATCACTCCTACAATATTTTCAACGACACATGTCATATAGTTCCACGACATGTCTTGTCATTAATTAAAATTCTAAAGAACGGAATTTAACATGTAAAAGATGACAGGACAGATTTTAGCTAAAATTACTCTTTTTTTTATATCCACCTCCTCGACTTGCTGTTTATGAGATTTTACTACTTTTTATCAACAAATCATATCAATCGAGACATGGCCCGTGTTTGTGTCGGGATCATAATAGGTATTCCATTCTAATTCGAACATTTAGAACAACGTTGTTTGACCTGCCTCGCGCGCCTCCTCGCCCTCTAGCTTAGCAACGGTGACGTCAGCGTCTCGCCACACCACATGCGTTCTCATATACCTTAATTCATATTTTTAAAAACATTTATGTAACTCTTGGATTGGATGTAACGCGTGCTGAATAGTGCGCGATACATCGAGCATCCTACAAAACGAATAATCTACACTAATATGAAGCAAATAATAATTAATATATTGTTGGCTTTCTACAAAATTTATTAAATACTAACGACTTCCGTTATCAGTCGGTGTATCGGTGTTTGAATTATATGCATTGTAGCGAAAGTTGTTTCGGCACGATCGCGCCATTTGTGCATAGTTTGGATAAACAGAAACTGTAAAGCATTGTTCGATCATGTTGGAGACAATACTACATATTCTACAAGCTATAAAAGTGTTAGAGATGTTACGCTGTTTCTCTGATGCCAGCCTGCTATATATCATGCTGCTTAAAACATTTAACGAAGAATACAAAGATCAAATAAAACGGTTACCAGCAACGGTAGATAGATAACTTGTCAAAATAGACAAGCGAGATTAATTGTCTTGATAACGAATTACTTGCTGTACTCGAAACAAAATTATAAACAAATTCAATTAAAATAGATTTCGTACAGTCTACACAGAATAACCAAATGCAACAGAAAGTCAATGTCGCAAGTATCATGAACAACTCGTATCTATATATTATTTTATTACCAGTTCGCCGCTCGCGAGGACTACAGGATGCCCATGCCGCGGCCTTCGGTATTGTGGTGACCCTAGTTCCGCAGCGATCGACTGCTTATTTTAAAGATAAAAATACTTATTATTTTATTTCCGCGGAACTACAATTCTTTTTAAAAATAAAAGTTACCTAAATTACTCCTTTTATCATCAGCTATTTGCCAGCGAAAGTTTCATCAAAATCGGTTCAACCGTTTAGGAGATTAGTCGGAACAAACAGACAAACCAAAAAAATTTAGTTGTTTTTTTTTGTTATAATACTGTTTATAGTTTCATAGGCATTAAGTAAACAAAATGACATTACAAACAGACACTTCAATTATTATTTTTTGTATAGATAGTTTGATTGGGTATTCCCCACTCGAGTGACCTAAATATGAATAAATAAATAATATTGCGAAATTGGATTTGTTAGACAAAAAAGGTAAAACAATTGCTAACTCTCATGTGCCATTTATTTGGGGTACTAATTAGTTATGAACTTAGTGAATTAAGCCATTATCACAACATTTTTGCATGTTAATGTAGTGAGTAGAGTGTTTGTAACAGGATCGTGCGGCGCGCCATCGGACCCCAGCATCAAGCATCAGATACCGACACCAGACACCGCTCCGCTCCACCGAGTACACTGTGCGACTCGCACCACTGCATTGGCTTGCATCGGCCTTCCAATCCTTTACGAGGGATACAAGGTCCAACCAGTAGATTACTACATTACAAAACACCAAATACTATTTCAAAATAATGACACCTCAGCACACTCAGATGTCGCTTAGTAAATGCATTACAATCATATAAAAAGGAACTGGATGCTAGTGATGTATTTGTCTGGTGCCATGCATCTATCAGTGTTCCAATAGCACTACTGGAAAAACATGTCTCTTTTTTAGGTTCCATGTATTTACTTATCTATGATTATATTAAAACTTGGAGTCTATAAATTCAAAAATACTAATAATAAATTAAATGTTGCAATAACTCTGCTAGTTTATTTTATATTTAGAATTATCTAGACTACATTCATTCCCACCGTCTTCGAGATGAAAGAACTTGCATGTCATCTATTATAATATGGTTGCACTAATTCAGAAACCAATACAGGCATGCACACAACAATTCAGCAAAGTTTCCTTACAATCAGATGAATGATAGTGAATACATTGAAAACAAAAAAATTCTAAGTTGTAATTGGATAGTTCTCATCAACAAGAAATTAATTTATGTATTGTATTGCTGTGTCTGAAAACATCCAGGTACTACATTATTAAAATACATTTGTAAACAGTTGCGAAGCTACAAACTCTATAACATAAAATATTTATAACTGTTTAATGTATTGAAAAATACATTTAAAAAGTTCATAGAGACATCAAGGTTAAACATAAATTTACCAAACTATTTAATATGGAACAAAATACTAAGACTTTCTGAACTGTGAATGTTATATAGTTATGATGAAGGTCAAGTCTGAAATGTAGCCCATGTGTACCTACCTACTCTCTATACAGTGTGTTAATATAGAACACAATATATGCTGGTAATGATAATTCAACATGTCACCACTCACCACACCAGTTGGTTCATGAGTAAACAACAGTTTTACAGGCCTGACATAGCTCACATTACACTTGTGACACATTTCCATAAATTACTAAAATAACCCTAATTCATTAAAACAACTTTAGAACTGTTCATAAATTATTAAAAATGAATTTTATATTACTACATTGTTATGTATAAATTATAGAAACTAATCAAATAATAGGTATATTTTTATGCATAAACAAATTAAATAACACAAAAAAAAAAATGATTTTGGTTAGATATGGAAGCTTATTTATATATTCAAAGAACTACAAGTTGTAACTGATTATAACACACTTATCTAAATGTATAGACTCTTTGTGAATGTTTATTAAGATATTGTATTTGTTAGTATGTTACTACTTCTTATTGTTAAACATGCACAAAGGGCTGTTCTTAAAGTTCTACTGCAGCTACCCTATACACACCCTACAACACTATCATATCAGCAGGCTAAAGTATTGTCAGTTCGAAAATTATTTGTCTAACAGTGTATTAGATGCTAACACCATAATATGACATCCACTATAACAGGAACAACCTGTAAAAAAAGATTTGATAGCTTCCCTGCCCTATGGATTAAAACTACACTGGCTCGAATGACATATTGACATTGAGGCTCATATCTATATAATTCCCTCTACTAATGTAATATGTTTAGGAATCTTAATAATCATCAAGTAAGAAATACATTAAAGGAAATTCTTTATAAATATAATTATTATGGAATAGAAAATCTATTAAAAGCAGTAAAGTAGTAAATATGCCATTACACAAAGATTAGTGAGGATTTTTCATGTCAAACAACATACATGCTGTGTACATATACTTGTAAGCAAATTTATTACAAACACATGGACAAAGACATAAAAACACATGCACACACACTATTATCTGTAGTATGCCTCATTTGTTATTTTATTTTGTTCTTTTAATTTGTAGTTTGGGAGTAAGAAATCATGTAATTGTTGTGTATTGGGGAAGACACTGTCACCTGAGACACAGGTTATGTACCTAGTCCAGTTGACAGGGTTCAGCCATACTTGATGTACTACATTGTTTAAAATAAATTATTATGATTATGATTTTTACTTTCCATTGTAGTTAAAAGAAGACACAATATTTTATACTAAACAATATATTACAAAGGTTTAAAAAAGAGTGAAGATTAGGTTTTACGAAGCATAGTTATAACAGCTAAGTATATAGTAATTTTTACATTATTAAAGTTCCCAGGATTGTGAGTACCACAAAAAACTAAACAGTGTTGTGGTCTCTGAACTGCTCCTTTTTTATACAAACCTGGCATCCCTAACGGCTAAATTCGATTTATTTCTTCTTGAGGTTAACATCTATAAGCCTGCTTTTATTCTAGTAACGGAAACACATTTATACTCCTCAATACCAAACAGTATTATTAACATATCTGGTTACATAATATATCACTTAGACAGGGATAGTAAAAAATGTGGAGGTGTAGCTATATATGTTGCTAATATAATAAATGGATCAACTATTATATCTAAAGTTAATAGCACATATCAAAATAATATGGTCGAAGCACTATGGCTTGATATTCAATACAGAGAACTTACCTTACTTATGTATACAGGCCTCCCTCAAGGTCTCTTTCTGAATTGGATGAAATTCTTTTTAATACCATTGGAAAAGCTGCATCTGAAAATACTGTAGTCATTGCAGGCGACTTTAACTTACCAATGATAAAATGGCCTCTTTATAAAACTCATGGTTATGGCAGTCTCTGCGAAAATTTTGTTAGTATGTATTCGAACAGCAACCTAAACCAACTTATAAAGCAAATTACCAGGAAACGAAACCAAGAAGGGTCACTTTTGGACCTTATATTATGCAATGATGACTCATTAATATGTGATATTGAATATCACCATCAGATAGTGATCATTTTGTTATCACTGCTACAATGCAAGTAATCAGTACCAGCACTAAAACTAATAGAAATCGAAATACCATTCAATATGAATATTTCAAAGCAGACTACGATAAATTATCTCTGTATCTAGCAAATAATTTGTATATAGTAGAAGAATCTGTAGACGATGTGTGGTTCACTTTTAAAAACCAATTCCTTTACACAGTAGATAATTTTATACCAAAAAAGAAAATATGTAATAAACGTTGCACCAACAAACCCTGGATTAACAAAGATATAGTATAGATTAACAAGTTAACTAAACTGAAAAAAGTACTGTGGAATAATTATAGAATTGATCAAAATGAACACTCATATAAAGAATATAGAAAGGTCATTATGAAAATTATTAGTCTATCTAGGCTGTTTACAGTTACATAAGAAAACAACTGAACTTTAAAATCTGCATCCCTAACATAATAAAAAATGTCTCAAATGAACTTGTTATGAAGCCTGAACAAATCGCCGAAGCCTTCGCTGATCAGTTTAAATTGAACTTTGTCAACGAGCCTGATGGACCGATGCCAAATATCAACGTTCCTAGAGTCATAAACGCTATTCAAGACTTAAGTATTACTGGATACTTAGTAAGAAAGAAGTTATCTAGCTTCAGTGATGCTACAGCATCAGGGCCAGACGACATACCCTCAGTGGTATTAAAAAAATGCTCAGGAGCTCTAAGCGACGAAATAGCGAAAATGATGAACAAATCTCTGAAGGATGGAGTAGTGCCAGCTGACTGGAAAACGGCAAATGTAGTACCGATTTATAAAAAAGGAAATAAATTACTGCCTGTCAACTATAGGCCCATAAGTTTGACCAATGTATTGTGCAAACCCATGGAGAAGATGATAGCTTTCCACATAAGAGAATTTCTAATACATGAAAAGATTACCCTGGATGAGCAGCATGGTTTCATTCCCAAAACGATCTATTACAACCAATTTACTAAATTGCTTAAACGAGTGGACACGGAACCATAGTAATGGACAGCCAACAGATATCATTTACTTGGATTATGAGAAGGCATTTCGATTGTGTTCCTCTGAAACGCCTCATACACAAATTGGAACACCTTGGCATATGTGGAAGCATTTTAGCCTAGATATACAACTTCCTTTCTGGTAGAACGTTTCGGGTGCAAATTGGCGAAGTCATGTCCGATCCGCGAAGTGTCCTCAGTGGCGTTCCTCAAGGTTCGGTGCTTGGTCCATTGCTCTTTATCTTGTACCTCTCAGACTTGAAAAATACTCTGCAACTACCTTTTTCGCTTTTTGCTGTTGATACCAAATTTTTTGCTAACCCTCGAAGCAACTGGCAAGCTATACAGAATGACCTTAATGCGATCTTTAAGTGGACTCATGACTGGCTTCTAACTTTAAATGTGAATAAGTGCTCCGTGCTACACATTGGTAGTAATAACCCTTGTCAGGTATACTATCTTGGTGGTGAGCAATTAACTGCAGTTGAAACACAAAGGGACTTGGGAGTTACAGTATCCAATGATCTTAAATGGGGAACTCATGTGCTTGGGGTTGTGAAGAAAACTAATTCGATCCTTTATATCATGCGCAAGGCATTTAAATTCCTAACAGCTAAAACTTTTATAAAGTTATACAAGACCTATATAAGACCACTTCTTGAACATGCTTATATTATCTGAGATCCCTAATTCAAAAAAGACATTAAGCTCATTGATAATGTACAGAGAAGGGCAACTAAGATGGTGTATGCAATGCGTAACTTACCCTATGAACAGCACCTCATAAACCTTGGCCTTACCACACTAGAACAGCGTAGACAAAGGGGCAGGTTAATCAAAACTTATAAAATCCTCACTAATTATTACGAGGTGCCCAGCCTTAAAGATATGTTTAAGTCAAATGAAAATAAACACCTACGAGGTCATCCCTTGAAACTTTGGGAATTCCCAGCAAAAAGAAACCCAATGAAGCATTTCTTGCCTAACAGAGTGGTCACAACATGGAACAAACTTCCAGAAAAAGTTGTGATAGCTCCTACCATAACCTCCTTTAAGAGCAGATTGGACAAGGAAGATATCTCCAAGCTATTTGATACGCATGCATCAGCTAATTAGCTGCTAGTGTATTTTACCAAATAATAATAATATAATCTCCATACAATACTATTATTTCAGCTCAAATGTAATGAAGAGACTCAAGGCTACAAAAATTAGCAAGTTGCTATATAAGCACCTGACTGGCACACCATTTCAAGTCAGTACCTACAACAATACTTATACAATCCAAATTAGTGTAAATTCAGTTTACATATGTTTGCTTATCAATATTGTAGAAGTTTATTTCATAAAGAAACTTTTATATCATACAATGTACTTTACAAAGTTATTTCGCAATTTAAATAAGAATAAATATAAATGTCATACATATTGAAAAAGTTAAACATTGTGTATGAAATAGCATACCAATGAAATGTAAAATCGAAAAAAAAATATTCTTTTACCAAATAATACAGCACATGTTATGTATATACGGGTCGAGTAAAACTTTTTCACCGAAATATGGACGCACAAAAAAATCGATAATTTAGCCAATAAACAAAACGACGCACATCACCGAAAATCTAATTACAAAAATTATTTGTTACTACATTAAAGCTAATAACAGATATCAAAAACATAAATTTTTTCAGTCAGTAATAGTAAGAAAACCGTGTATTTCACGCACTCACCCATTTTGTTGACTAAACCAGTTGTCGGCTGTTCAAACAAGACGTATAAACACAGAATAGCTCTTTTTCATGATCACATATACACTGCGTTTAACACTAATATAAATGTCTAGGATCAAAATAACTCAAAATCCCGTAGATAATCATTAAAATAAAAAAAATTAATTAGGTGAACCGCTTCTTTACACCGATCACGAAACGCATAGACCAATAACCAGAGGTGGCACTCTCCAGTCTGCATAGATTGTACTATCTGTGGATTGTACTCTGTATATTCGGCAGTATTGCCGTTTAGAAAACAAAAAAGGCTACAGACACCAATGAAACATTCGCTAGATTTTGAAAGAAATAAGATAAAAAATCCACTACAAGTCGCTAAATATTCAATAATATTCCACGGTAAAAAATTAGGTGAAAATAGAATTGTATTATCAATTAAGCATTTACTCGGAATTATAATTATGATAAAATATTCATAATAGACGATGAAATTTTTGTTTATGTAATCTATAATGCTTTTTTAATAGAATTAAATTAGGTAGATTGTATTCCTGAGTATTTATACTCTGTTGTGACACTCTGTCATTACTGCAGCGTTATCAGTCCCGTTCCCGACCAAATTTTGAAAAATAAATGTTGTGATTGTAGAGAATTCACTAATGATGAGTCAATGCCGTTCGCAGCAGCTCGCTCTACAAACTCTAACGATAGAAAAGCTGATACAATAGTATGTGGCGATTTATCACAATAAATAGTTCTTACTTCAACCACATTCTATTTTGTTTATGATAGACTGGCTGAGTTTCAGGTCTTGAAAAAGATAAAGAAGACATCTGTCACTGACTGACAATAAGATAGGTATATTATTCTGTAATCGGATACGAGCGACAAAATAAATACAGCAATAGTTCAAACGCTGAGCTGCATTTTTAATTAATAAGATCGGCCAAACGATTCTATAAGTATTTTGTGCCACACTGAAATAACTGACGATCACACCCATTAATACCCACGGTTCGCCGTGTATGTTTTTTAGGACCCATGTACAGAGAGAGCCAGAAAGATTTGCGAATTTATAAACAAAATAAAAAAATAACCTAAATGCAATACACTTATACATCTTTATTTCAATGAAAATATACATCTGGGAAATTTATTTCTTAAAAATTACATAATTCAGGTTAGCACCATCCCGCTGCAAACATTCCTCGAATCAAAACCTCAAATTGGTAAAAACTCGCCGACACATTGTGCGAGGAATAGCTGCCTTTTTTTTTTTTTTTTTTTGAACTGACTACACTGTTAGCCTTAGGGGCCCTAAAGCCGCTGCGGCTTTTACAGCTTCACCGGACTTGGGGGCGAGCGCAGAGGGCACTCAGCCGCGAAAGTTTTGTGGACGACTCGCACGAGGGTGCCAAAGTGGCCGGACCTCGGCTCGGGCGGTCGTCGCGTTCGCAAATAGGTCGCGATCTATTCGAATCCCTACACCTACGATTCGAGCTAACTAAACATACACATAGGCACGTTCCCTTTCTCCTGGGAGGAAGGAAGGAACCGTGCGTATGTGTATTCAGTAATCGGAATGTTTCTACACTAACTAGCGCTAACTAACTAGCGTAAAAAAGAAAAAAAAAGGTCCCTCACAGAACCTATGTACCTGTGTGGTGTGCACGTGTGTATGTTCATACGTGTGTAGTGTTGTATGTAGGTAGCTAAGTGATGCACGTACAGTGTCACTTGTATCGCGCGGGCGGTTGCCTGACCCAAGGGTTTCACACCGAGGAACGGACCTAGGCTTGGGTTACCGCTAGAGAGGGTGGACGTGACGGGTGGAATAGCTGCCATTTCTTCTGGGATATTTATCTTCAACTGGTTAATCGTGGCTGGATTATTGGAGTAGACTCTAATTTTCAGATGTCCCCACATGAAAAAGTCCGGTGGCGTTAGATCCGGACTTCTAGGCGGCCATGCAATCACACCTCGGCGCGATATCAGTTTCCCAGCAAACATCTTGTTTACGGCCGCCAACGAAGCATTAGATGTACGGCATGTTGCACCATCTTGTTGAAACCACGTCGCACGATTATAAGCTTCAAATTGTTGCAGTTGCGGAAAGAAAAAATCCCTTATCATGGCTATGTATCGGTCGGAATTTACATTGACAGATTGCCTTTGTTGATTTTCAAAGAAATAGGGTCCGATAATTCCGTGTGCTGATATGGCCGCCAAACGGTTACTTTCGGCGAATGCAGAGGCTTTTGATGTTTTACACGTGGGTCTCTGCAGCCCAGTAATGGCAATTCTGTTTATTGCCATGCCCATTTAAGTAAAAATGGGCTTCGTCGGAGAACAGAATATTGTTAAAACTCTGAAAGCGTTTCAACATTGTTTCAACAAAAGCTCGTCGTAAAATTGGCTCATTTGGCAGTAATTCCTGCACAATTAGAATTTTATACGGGTAGTAAATTCAAATCTTTCAACAATATGCGACGCAAAGATGTTCTGGACACCACAAGTTCAGCTGATCGCTTGCGAGTCGATAGACTAGGATTACGTTGAACTGAAGCTCTAACTTGTTCAATTGTGTCTTCCGTTCTTGGGCGCCCGCAAGCTTCTTCTTGAGAGTCGAACCAATAGCTTCGAACTGTCTGACCCACGATCGAATCACACTTTCCTTCGGACACTGATTTACGTCATGTAATCTAAACTCACGCCGAAATAAACGTCGAACAATAGCGCACGAATCGCTCTTTTTATAATAATGTTTAACGCAGAATGCACGCTGCGCTCCGGTGAAGCGATCCATCGCGACTAAATTTCCGGGAACCTAGCTTCTAATCCCCACCACCCGCACATAAGGTTCAAACGCAAGAGTGTTTTTAAAATCTTACGCCTTTCTGGCCCATCCCTATATTAGGGGGCGAGCCTATTGCCATTAACCGGGCACAAACGCCAAACTCCGAGCTGCTACTGAGAATTTCATAAAAAACCCCAACAACACTGCTCGAGCTGGGATTCGAACCCAGGAACTCCATCGTAGCAGTAGGCTAATGAGGCAGTTTGAAGGTAAAAAGGTGATAAACATTTATATGAAAATTCATATTTTTTGAAGATAGATCCATAAAAATTAGTATTTAGCAATTCATTTAGAATGTGACATAACTCTCAACAGTATGAGGTGAGTGTTAGTTAGGAGAAACAGGAACGCGGGGTAATCCTGAATTCATCTATTTTACCTACAAGAAGTTGCCAGTATTATGGGCATCACCATGTTAACAAAACAGACAGTGACTCGACAGAAGCGAGCATTCATGTAGTTCGTCTTCGTGATTTGTCTATGGTTTGAGCTATGAATGCTTAAAACATCTTTTCTGTTTTCGATGTATACCTACTTTTCATGTAATTTGATGTAGCATTATTTATATGAAAAGTAAAATATAACATTTATTAATTGGAATACATTCTCAGTAATCAAATATTCCAATGACACTATTGCTAATAGCAATAGTTGACTAAAATTATGCTTATGAATTTTACTTTTTGATCATGTGGGGTAATTAACAACGTTCGGTATTACCCCTCTTTACTTCACAATAAAGATTACTTCAGTGTTCTATTGTTCTAAAACAATCTAAACAGACATTATAACCAAGAGAAGAACAAGAAAAAAAGGGCTAAATTAAAAACTTTCATTTTATTTTATTGCTATGAATAACAAATTAAAGTGCTTATTTTGAAGACTGGACTATGTGTTATATTTTTAGAAATTGGGCTCATGAGAACTGTACAGATGAACAACCAACATTGTTGGTAATTTTGTTCTGTCACAATTGAAGACTGATTACTGATATCAGTTCGTAATTACCCCACTTGGTGTTCGGAATTAGCAGACTACTATCGAAAAGCTCGAACGCTAAGGTTTCTGTTTTAAACAAAAATTTCTATTTTTTATGAATTTCTAAATGTAAGTTACTTGGATAATTTTATTTGCTAAAAAGTAAGCCTGTGTCCTAATTCTGCTGTTTCATTCCAATTTTCCCTTATGTGTTCGTTATTCCTCTATTTTCATAGTATATGAACTAATGAATTAAATATTTCCCACATAAAATATTTAAAATTCGTTCTTTCAAGTTTTGTTTTGTTGTATGCCTACATATCGGTTAAATGATATCAAACCATGTCAATATTAATCATCAGTGTTATTATAAACATTGAATGAATTAGTTTCTATACAATTAGCCAATGCTGTTGTTAAATCATTTTTGAAAAGACAATAATTATTATATTTTTTCTTTGTGTGTGTGTGTGTGTGTGTAAATAAAACAAATATCGAACAGCTTCATAAAATAGTGCTTTATTGATTAAAATTATTATGTAGGTAGGTTAAAGGTAGTAATTTGAATTAGTTATAGATACTTAGGAGTTAAAAAAACTAGCTCATTTAATTAACTGTATCTAGAGTTAATATATATATAGATCAGCAACTCGAAAGACAATGAGCATAGTATACGTGTTAAGAACGAGATCGGCATACGAGACCAATTTCATATGTGCTATCGGCCTACGTAAGTCGTTATAAAATCCCGCTTAAATGTTTTAAAATGTAATGTTTATATTTAGTAGACGTGTTTAATTGTGGATTACATGTAGGTACTTGTAATTGAATGTAACTCATATAACAAAGAAAATCAACAAAATAATACACACAATATTATATTCCGTTTTTGATCATATCTTATTCAACCTATTGCCGATCTATACTAAATAGAAAATCTATAGTAGCTATTAGGTATATATATATATATACTCTACGAAGACGTTTACAGATTTTGGGCGTAAATAAACAAAAATAAGATCATTCGTTTTAAATAAATATGCTATCAATAATATTTTCTCTTCATTTGAAATTGGTACCAATATGACTTGTTCAAGTATCTCAAATAATATAAGCGAGCATTATTTCAATACAGAGCGCATTTGCTAATACATATACAAAAATTGTTGCAAATATTGCATAAATCACCTACTTAATTTCGTACTGGGTAAATTAAGGATTTTTCCATTATTAAATTATTCCTACGTACGGTTATAGGTAGGTACGTAGATAATTTGAGTATGTTATCGGTTGTCAACTGTTCCAGTATACGCTAGGTATTTGATTTCGTTGTATTTTATCATTATAAGTACTGTTACGAGAGCTCGCTCAACAATCAATTCATCATTAGATAGATATACATACTCTACGTTAAATTTCCTATAAGTGCGTATTACATTGCTAGCTGACGCAGTCGCGCGAACCAAAACGTAGCAAGAAAATGAAAGGAATTTTTATTTTATTAAAATTTAGTAATAATTAGGTAGTTAAAATCCGCAAAGTTATTGGCATATGTTCAGCGAGCGTGAGTTTACACACTACACAACACTGCTTGCTGTCAATATTATTACCGAGGTGTATGTAGGTACACCGCACGGTAATGAGTAGGCGGTATGCAAGCACGTACGAACCATGTCGCAGCCTTAGCTTAGCTCAAACATAGCTAAGAATTTACTCAGCGCAATCTTAGCTTTCGAATTTATAGTCGTTCAATTAACGTTTCGATACCGCATCTGGACTGTTAAATTTCTTCAACTCAAACAAATAAATCAATCACGAATTATGTATTTGTATAATATTGAACTTGATTTAAAGTAAAAATGACATTATTCGTACATAAAATAAAAAGATTAAAGTTTCAAACCAATAACGAGATACAAATGCAAACAACAGGAATAACCAAAACGTGTACGTAATAAAAACAGATATTTCTATGTAGTAGCCAATAAGAATCAAGCAATACAGATAATTTTAAAAGTGTATAATGTGTATTATTGATCAAAGTAATTATAAAATCACTGTTAGGTCAGTATAATGCTATACTATTTTTTTAGATGTATAATACCCAAGTTTTCCGTGAGTTGTCGATTTCGATGACTTTAACTTTACTCAGGCAGAGCTGAGCTAATGCTAAGCTTGCGACTATAAATTTCAATTTCGGAACTTGAGGCTGAGATAAGATTGAGTACGCTCTATAGATTTCAACCGGAGTACTTATTACGTAACGGCCGACATTGTATAATTTTATGCTATTTTATTTCGTTTCACTTCAGGAGTTTATTATAAGTTACATACAAAATCGAATTCTACATATCTGTCGCTACGTAAGTTTTCCTTTCAAGTTCTTGTATCCTATGTAGGTATATAAAAATTAAATTTCAATAATATCACATTGATTTGCGAAATATTTTCATTATTCAGCATACAGAAAGTACCCAAAAATATATATATACATATGTTAAACGAGTCACGTCACGTCGCGTAGTTTAAGCGAGAAAGCGCATTTATATCTAAAACGCGTAATGATGCTGGAAACAACGAACGTAATTCTAAACAATCAACACAATTTATTTACAAACGAAATATTATATTTATATGTATGTATACATGTAATATTATTTAGAAGTTAAATATTTAACTTCCTTTGCTACCTGAAAAACGTTTAAAAGAACATAAATCTTTTTTAAATATGCGTTTACAATCGACTGTATCCATGAGGATATGCCAATATGAAATTATTCAAAGTAAGTTCATCAGGTTATTATCTTACGGACTCTTTAGCCACATAATTCATCAAAATCCTTATAAAAATATTTTCTGTTCGTAATTTTCTTTGTAAAATGTGCCTACTCCTCAGACATTGAGCAAAATGTTCTAAGTAGCTAATTGAACTGTCACTGTAACACTAATGGTTACTATGATGACGTCACTGGCCGGGTAAAAAGCACTTCAGTTGTGTAATTGTTGTCATTTAGCAAAGGAAGCGAGCAGGTACTCTCTGTACAATGTTATTCATTTTAATATTTTCTTCATAATTTTTTTTATCATTTAATTTAGCTGCTACACAGAGTTCCATGACAGCCAGACTTTAATTCTTCATAGATAATGTGTACTGAGGTACTAACGCGGTACAGGTCTGGTGCATTATTGTATATAATAATATAATCGCTGTTAATGTACTTTTCAAATAAATAGATCACTTGTTAAGCCGCCATTTTACCTCGCATTCAATATTCTAGGAAAATGGGAGCGTGACAGAGTTTATCGGATAAACTAATAGTAACATAAAGAGATGTCAAATGGAAAAGACATGTTAGAAGCGCGTCCAGGCGAGTTGTCTACACGGTTCTGCTGTCCAGACTCTAGCGCATCACATGAACAAAACTAACTGATTTCTATATCACTGGTGAATTCATGCCAGTTGGTGAGTTGCTATTTCAAGCGAAATCTAAACATAATATTTGGCAATGTTCTTCATAGGGAAAATTAGCCTCGAGAATACCATATTAATTAAATGTTAGCAACCTTAGTATGTGTAGGTATTAACTTATACACCCGCCGCGCCGGGAACCTGTGCCCACTGACATCTTATACATATTATTTAATAATACATGTATCACTCTAGTCTGTTGCATGTAAATAAACATTGCCGAGTATACACCCATGAAAATATACGAGCCTCACGTATTATAGATATAAGTCGAATGTAGTTCTAGATTGAATTTCAACTAATGAATGGTAACAAAAATATTGATCCATCGTAATTATTTTTAAATTTTTATTTAACTGAACTTCATACACCTGGGTTTTAATTTAACTAATTATACCTATATATATATCACTAAATTATAATCATATATTGTAACACAGATATATTATATTCCATAAGCAATAAAGTAGTTGAAATAACAAATATTACAGAGAGAAACCGAATAACCATTACGTAGGCACAACACATTGCGTGAAATAATAATAATGTTAGGTAGACATTAGAAGTATGACGTCATAAACATCTAATGTGTACGCAATGTGGTGGTCAATGAGTTCCTTCAACTGATAGCACATTCAAACTATAATGAACTCAACGTGACATGAGTCAGAGTACGTGGACCAAAACATATGGAAACACGAATACTCGAATACAGGAATTTATTTGTGTAGCATTTAGATTACTTTTATAACTGATTCTCACAATTGGGATCATTGATTTAATAATGGAAGTTTTAAAAATATAACAGGAGATAACATTATCTAACTAAAATATTTCATCCGCGCGGAATAACATTAAGATAAAATTAAAAATTAAAAAAAAACTGATACATCGAAGCGCAAGTCGACTTGGAACAAAAAGTGGAAAAAATTGTGTAGAACCAGTAATTGAGTAGCGAGTCAACACAGAATTGTATATTACATTACAAGTTGGATGAGATGTTTGTATTGATGTAACATGTGTCTCCAGCTGATATATATATACATATATATCTTATTTCGAGTTGTAATATAGCTGCAAGGTTGTGACTATATTTGTGTATGTGTGTGTGTTCACTCCTCGTCGGAGTCCGGGTCACTGGAGAACTCGGCGGCGGAGCTGTGCAACCGCGGCGGGAACGGGCCGCGCGTCTGCTGACTGCACTCACATGAACAGACAAACGATACATTACCTTACTTAATGTACAGAGTGACGAATAACATATTGTATATCCACCACTACCCCACTAGTATGCCACCCTGGCCGTCTGGCCACCTGACACTCTTCAACATATTTGTAATACAACCTACACAAAAACATTTCAATTAGAATAATTAATACTACCTAGCGATCGCCTTTAGATCGAATTTCGATCACCGACTTTTTGATCATAGACTATTTTCTGTTTGACATTTGCAGTATTCATAAACAATGAGTATTATCTACATCACTTGCTGTCACTTTTCATTCAGTGATAATGTCAATATTTTAGGGGGTCTAAGTTCAATGGCACTGGTCAGATTAGGATTCGCAGTATTAATTTATTTAATTTAATATATTAGTAAATTTTAGTTTTCCTTCTTCTACATATAAACGTTAACCATGCCAAATCTCACAGACTTCCGTGCACGCAATAAGCTTAAAAAGGTACCGAAAGCTTTTGTTTCATGTATTAATATATAGATAATATAAAGGTCACTCACTGCTGACTAGACTAGCGCATACTTTAACTGTGTTATAAGAAAACACGACACGCACTTACTATGTCCACTGCAACGGATCGAGAGCGTTCTATCCATTCCTTATCATGCAGCACTGGACATGTCATTGTATCATTCAATGCTTCTTTTTAAATATAATCAAATTGGTACAGTTATTAGAAAATTAACTGTTAGACAATTGATTCTAATAGATTGCTATGATTTTGGACGAGTTACAAAACCAAAAACAGATTCGATACCAACAAGAGCACCGCGGTGGGCCGCCTGCGCACATCGGTTCGGTGACGTCACGTACTGGCACATGCAAAATATTCTTGTATGGAATTCGTTGCCGCTAGGATCATGGCACGCTACGGTTTTGATCGGGAACGGAATGGTCTAGTGGGTATAGTCTCAGTAATTCATACAATATATATATATTTTTTGCATATGTCCGAACGGTTACGATCATGATATGCGCCGGTCTAGTGGGCACCGACCTTGAGGCTCAAAAAAAGAAGTGAGAAAAGGGCTGACAGTCCGCATGTGGATGTGAAAAAGGGATGACAATTTATATGAAAATCCGCAATTTTTGAAGATGAATCTATTAAAATTGGTATTTAGCTATTCAATTAGAAAGGCATATAAAAACATTATTATAACGGGACTTATGAGGCGTGCGAAGCCTCGGGAAAAGCGCTATACAAGTATAATCCGAGAATAAAAAATTGTTTCACGTAGATGAGTTCCGGTGGGGTGACTAGTAAGGTGTGTGGAGGGAACGTACGCGAGACGACGGTAGTGGTTGAGCCACTCCTCGAGCATCTGCGCCTGCAGTAGTGGCGCCGGCCGCAGCGGCAACCGCGCGCACACCACGCCGCACACCTCGATCGCGTTCACCCACCGCCGAACTGTCCGCTCCGCTCCCACCACCTGCCATACGAATGGTACATAATCATATTGTAATGAGTAATAAAAATTAATTATTATAATGTCGACAATGTTTGCATGTGAGCGGCGCGTGCCACACACGCACGTGTACGCGATACACACGCACGTATACTCGGCACACACGCACGTGTACGCGGCACACACGCACGTGTACCCTGCACACACGCACGTGTACGGGGCACATACGGATGTGGTCAGTTCTCACCTCATCACACGTGAGAAAATGCACGGGCAGTAGCTTCCCCTCCGAGTCTGTCAACGGCAGGTATACCATCTCCTCATTATCTTCCTGCTCTTCACTGAAATTAATTTTAAATTATATCATATAAGTTTCATAGTAAAAATTATAAAGATCACTATAATAATAATACTCTTATTTTAATGTTGGAAATAAAAAACAATTGCAAAGTTAATTTTAATGATCATAAAACTAAATTATAATTTTGATATTACTTCTCACAGTTTGCGAGTGAAATTTGATGAACGACCTGAATTGGGTAATGTCACTGTTAGTTCATTATCCTGAAAACAGAGACTGCTAGATATGAAGTAAATGCGTCAGAGACAGAACAGGGCAAAGAGTATACCGGCAGATGTATGTGTGGCGGTGGGAGTAGGGCTCGACAGGCACCAGCGCGGAGAAATGGCCGCGCGTGTAGCCCAGGCACAGCGGAGACTTGGAGCAGAACTGTGGGTCCCAGAGCAGTGGCAAGTAGATACCTGTAAAAGAGTGGTTTAATGGGGACTTCATCCCGGGATCCCGCTCGTATTTCGGTTCTGAAATTTTCAATTTTACAAATCCCGGGTGTTACAGGATTAAACAAATGAAAAAAAACAAATAAATTTTGCTTACCACTAAACACTCTTATCACTTAACATCCTATTTTGATTTGAGTAGATTGCGTTTGAGCCGACTCGACTCCGACACGAGACATTAGATGCATTATTACTTCATAGATTTTATTATCACAATAGAACTAAAAAGTAGAGAGAGATAAACATCTTAGCATTCCATGGATTCATAACGCGAGTGTCGGGTCTATCGTGTGTCAGAGAGAGCAGCCAGGGGACTTGCGACCCAGGTGTAGGTTTAATGGGCCCCCTTATGATGCACATCAGTGCTCACCTTGACTGCCCGTGATACGCTCCCTGCCAAGGCAAATTTGGTAAGAGCCTGTTAATGCTGTTTTAGATACCCGTTCTAAAATAGATCTTACTGCAGTTCTTGACAGGCAAAGGTCTTTTCCAAACATTTTAAACGATATCTGGTCATTTAAATTTAACAAGTAAAATATTGATCTCTGTAGAATAATGTGTTTATTGTTACGGAAACTTAAGCTTCACTAAAGTTATTTTTTTGGCAATTAAATGTGACTTAAATTTTATTAACAAAAGCAGTTGCTTTAATTAGGAATTTAAAGAGCAGATTTTTACATAGTACTCTTACTTTTCCATTATCTGACTACAATCCCGGAATTTCCGGAATTATATGTAGACAATCTCGGAATTTCCAAGATTATAAAAACAGCCAGGTTGAAATCTTGTATGCGTGATGGAATGGTGTTACCTTGGAAGCGCGCGTATCCGAGTGCTTCGCCGCGGAACGAGTTGACGACATCGACACCGTAGACGAGGATAGGACGACGCAGCACGTGCGCGAGCGCGAACACATGCAGCTGGTGCAGGGGAGTGCCGGGGCGCGCCGCCGCCGCCACTAGCCGGGACCACTCCGCGCGCAGCTGCGACTCCTCTGGCGTGTACTGTAGCAGCGTTGCTTGCACCCGCTCCCACGCGCACCATCGCTCGTAGAAGCTAACCACACAGCAACATTATAGACCGATAGGTTCCCATGCAGCAGTACCTACCGCTGAGCATTGCAATAGGTATGGTTTGGGTGTCGCCGCAGTCGAATACGATTTGTTTTGTTGGTTATATATATATATTGTATTATAGACAATCAAAAAGCACTACATGTACCAAATGGCTAAATATTCTTGTGAACACCTAAAAGTAATATCATTTCATCCCACAAATTATTGAAAGTTAATTTTCAGTATTAAAATTTATGAGACTTATTTAGTACAGGACGTTTGATGAGGTTGGTTACCTGCGGCTATGAGGTACACGGATTACATATTTAACGGAATTTAGATTCTATGCTTTACGCTGTTATTTAACACAAGTCATAAAATACCTATGCTTATTAAAAAAAAAAAATGTTTAATGAAAATTAGAATTGTAATAGGCAACAAGATAGTAATCACTAATCACAATAAAATATATATTGTAGTTGAAAATAACTTTCTTAATATTATAATTATCATTCAATCAATTTTTTTGTGAAGTTATATTGATTTATATTTATAAATTAATATATAAGATCGGATATTTTGTGCTGTTCTTCATGTCAAACGAAACACCAATAACAACATATGACGTCATTCGTGTGTAAGAGAATGTTACCCAACTGGTGTTGTTTTATAATTTTCTGCGTTTATTTATATATTACTAAATCTAAGTATGACGTCACGCACTGTGCGGTATCGTCTGCGAGGCAATTTCTAAAAATGTACATCTATCGCATCATTTATGTGAAATTATATTTTTCCTAGCTTTAGAAATCCATTATGATTAATAAAAAACATTTTTTGAAAAGTCTTTGGATTGCTTATTCAAGTTTTGTGATGAAGAACAATGACAGCCATTAAGCACTACTCGTGGTGGATTTGGGTTAATATAGGAAATTTATAGTGTTTATTTTTAGTTTGGCACGAACTAAAAAGTTCTATATGATCTATCTTTGTCGTACCGTGAAGCTGTGGAACCTTCTCCCGGCCAGTGTGTTCCCTCCTTCTTCGACATCGGGCCCCTTAAGCGTAACTTGACAAGATATTTATGCAGGCATGGAATTAAATCTCTTGGTGGTCACCGTCGTGTTTGCACTGTGCCGTGCTTACCATCAGGGACAGTACTGTCAATGTGCCGAGTTATTTTTTTTTTTAAATAAGACTAGTATTGTTGTTGTTTAGAGTGGTGATAGTGTTAATAAAATAAATAAAAACGTGTCGGATTATAAAAGTAGTAGCAATAGCTGTTTATAATAGATTAATTTTTTAAAAGTGACATATTGATTGAGATGATGGGGGCGCTGGTACCTTCGATGCGCGTGATGGAGGGAATCAGCGAGCGCGGCGCGCAGCACGTTCAGCCGGTCACTGACTCCGTAAGCCGCTTGGCAGACCGCGTCCGGCAAGCAGTCTCCTGCTGAGCGGTTCCACAGCGCCACTAGCCGGCTGCCTGCATCCACATAACACTCTGAGCCCATGCTTACATTACGCTTCTCACAGATGACAAGTATCCTACACGAGTCTCGGAGGCTCGGACACTACGCTCTCGCACAAGTATTCCCTAAATGGCGCACGACCAACATAGTAATATATAATTCGTGCAAGAAATATATGCAAGATGCTTAGGATTCTTTTGTAGTTTTTTGTAAAATGATAAAAATTTGAAATCTTTTTGTTGTAGTTCTTATGCCGCTCTACAATTAATGTTTATTTCGATGTATGGATGAATCTTGTATTTACTTTTCTTCTCACGTCTATTATTTCTATAAAATAGGAAAACTGCTAGTGCATTTTCATCATTGGTATCACTCGATATCATCAAATTCAAAAGTATTATCGACTACACGTATCGTGATCTCTAGTGTCTCCCGCACTGCACATATGTCCTATACTTCCCCCACTCCCACTCACTCACCATAAGTCGCCGTCAGTTCTAAGCTCCAGTTGATGAGCGGCGGCTCGGCCTCCAGCGTTTGCTGCGCCTCGCGGTCCAGCAATTCCGAAAACAGCTGTTCCTGTATTGCTGCCGGCAACTCCTCTATCTCTATTAGAAACAGTAACTTTCAAATAGCTCCTCTGTTCCAAGACACATTGATAGTGGCGTATTAACCAACCTGCTGGCAGCGAAAATGTGCAGAACTCGTTGATGTACCGGCAAGGGAAACTACCCTTCTTTTGACGCACGCAGCCCGCGATGTGCCTGCGGATGGCGGCCGCTAGATCTGGTGCTGCACAGACAATACTACACTTACTAATGGCAAAAACTAGTACAAGTACTTCAAGGATTATGAAGAGTTCCCTTGTGTATCTTCAAATTTGAAAGTCTAATGTCAATGAAATTAAAATGGGACCACCCTTGAGGTATCCCCTATCCAATAAAAAAGGAATCATCCAAATCGGTTCATAGAAGTTATGGCTGAACATTAATAAAAACAAGTATACATTCGAATTGAGTACCTCCAGTCTTTTGTTGAAATAGATTAAAAAATATGGATAACGCGCGAGACACGCGCCTGCTAAGGTTGGTATGTAGTATAATTTCTTACCAATATAAGAGGGTGAGAGTTTGAGACCGGAGCCGCCTCCTGATATCCTAGACAATAAGGTGGACAAGATCTCTTGTCGTTGAAACCTGAAACAAAGCTCTTTATTTAGATTCCAACCAACAGTAATGAAAATACTAGACCATTGTAGTGGAGTGTTCGAAGTACCTTACCTGATGGCGAGGTGCACGAGCGTGTAGCCCGCATCGAAGGCGGAGGTCCGGTTGAGGAGCTGAGCCTCCTGCGCGGTGAGGGCGCGAGCAGGGTCTCCGCCCGCCGCCAGGTACTTCTCCACGCGCTCCGCCGACCCGTCTACCACACCTGATCGTACACCACTCACATTAACTCTAGACATATAGCCTCCACTGTGCTTCCCTATACTTTGTTTGTTTTTGTTTTTATATTGTATTTGTGATATAGTTTGGTTGTTGTGCATATGTGAAGTGGATTATAAATATAAAGAGGAAACATGCAAAATATCTATAATATAAAATTGCAATGTGTTCTTTGTTCGTGTCTATATAGATTATAGTTATGCTTTATATTTTAAACATAGGTATGTAGTTTTATATTATCCCTGCTGTTGAAAATGTACATTAGATAGGCGGGCTAATGATAGATGCAATCGTTCTGCGCAGGCGCTGCCAGTCAGCTTCATGCCTTGGCCGTGAACTCACGTTTGTTTGTTTTGTACGCGCTACGTCATTCCAGACGTTCGGCTAGCGCTGAGATATATGTTATTTACAGTGGTTGAAGTTTTTGCATTGTATAACTTTGAGTTGGTGTCTCATGAGGGTTTTGATAAACAGATTGCTTGCGTGATAGTCTCCTGTGGGATTGAGGCTGCACACACACTTACACACAGTTCACTCTACAGACACATACTTCACAATCTGCAGTCCAGGTCGACGGGGCAAGGTCAAGGTCACCACCCACTCCTGACGAGGGAGTCTCTTTTGTTTGTTGTTAGAATAATTACTGTGGTTCGCAGCAATAGCTTCGAGAGGGATTTATTGAATTAAGGACCCAGCACATATAACGCGAACCTTCTCGAACACCTTTAAATTCTTTTGTTAATGTATTATCTCTTCTTCCTTCGAAATATGTATACTCCTATTAATATGTTTTTTTTTTTTTTGTTTATAGTTCTTGTTTGTGTAAGTATTAGGAATAAGTTATGATGGGACTGGCATGTCCTTAGTGACAAAAGTCCCTACATAAAACTGAGATTAAAAAAAAAAGAAAAAAGTATTATGTATAAATTTGTGACTGTTTTATTTTGTGTCAATGTATCCTTTTATGGGATATTATACAGTAGATAGAACATTTCACAACTAAATTCTATAACCTGTATTTGTCACACTTGATACAGGCAAAATTATCTACATAGCTAGAAAACCAAAATTAAAAAAAATTATGAATGTTTGCTAAATCTCAAATTTTTGTTTTCGACCCGTATGACGTCACAGCACAGATATAGATAGCATTTTCGCCTGTTTACGAAAAGTAAACTTTTAAAATAAAGTTTTGCGGTTTTCTAGGTTCTAAAAAAATACTAATTTTTTCCCCTCTAATTGGATAATAATTTAAGACCTATTTTTAAAAAAGGTAAACTATTCAATAGACAGTATTGTCCGTGATGAAAGCACAGTACAATCCTTACAAAATCTCTTATCTGTAGAAATATGGCCTTCAACTGAGCAACCGTACTTATAAATATTTCTAAAATGTGTAGTATACATTAATAGCCCAGTCATATTAGGGTTTTCACCTCGGAATGAAAGATAATAAGCTGCAAATTGGTATGAACCTTTGTTTTGTCATTCTAAATGTTGTCTCAAAAGTCACAATCGTTATCGTGTCCGCGTCTCAAGATATTCAAGGTCAAAGGTCACAAAAATCGGTTTTTCGCGAATATCTGGCTTCCTATCGGTTAAATGAGATTTGCATTTATTATAAAAGTTGTAGGCTATAAAATTCCCTACAACTTTTGTTTAAACTTTTTTTTCATACAACCAACCGTTTTGAAGGTAGAGCGCGAAGAGTGCACATCGTACAGTCATATACGGCCTAATGCAAGGTCAAGCGTGAGTTATGGTTATCAGTACGTTATAAAGTCAATTATTTACTTGGAAATTATAATTATTAAACAATGCCTATTATTTATGTACTAACTATTAATTATTTATATTTAATTAAAGTAAGTAACTTGATTATTTATATATAATTATTCATATTTAACTATTTAAGTATAAAATATTATTAATTCTGGATTATATATTTTAGTTTTATTTTAAGTTAACACGACATTATATATCTTTTCTTTAAAACGCGTAAATTTCTCAATACTTATATACCTGGAAATACTTGTCCCTACCCTATGCCCTTTTCTATTCATTGCCGGGACAGATGTTCTATAGTATTCAAGGCCACTCTCTCCACTTTGTATGAGTCAAGATTATTCGTTAGTTTGAAATTTTACCGTTGCAACTACGGACGTACGGTTTTAAGAGCTATGGCTGATTTGTGTTTTATATGTGATAAGAAACTTTCAGAAGGTGTTTCTGTGAATGTCGTACGTGGTTTACAAACTTTAAAAACTGCAAGTATTGAAAGAAATGATGGACATATAGACTATTTAAATACTTTAAGTTCTGTAAATGTGCATTCCGAGTGTCGAAAAGTGTACACGAGTAAAAATGTTATTATTGCATCAAAACGACGCACAGATGAGAGTGAACCTTCAACGTCAAGTACACCTCGTAAAAAACGAAATGAAGTCTTTGATTTTGGAAAGTTATGCTTATTTTGTGGCCAAGAAGCTGATGAAATAGCAGAAAAGAAAAAAAAATAAAGTATAGACGGACAATAAGTAATGTAAGTACTCTTGCATTCAAAAACAACGTAATTAAGAGAGCAGAAGAACGAAACGATTCCTTAGGAGAATTAGTAAAGGAACGTATATATTACGAGTATGATTTGATCGCTGCTGAAGCAAAGTATCATACTATTTGCTATACCAACTTTTTAACCCGAGTACCATCTGCAGATAAAAAGCCTCGCCAAGATGATCAAGTCACTCAAGCAATGAAGGAGATTTTTTATTATATAGAAAATAATGAAGATTCTCAATTTACTTTGAAAGAACTTAAAGATGTCCCTACGGAATACATACCTGACGATAAGACAATTATTACAAAATTACAACAAAAGTATTTAACTGATATAATAATCACAAAAAAAATTGGATCATTTACAATTATATCTTTCCGTGATACACAGCTTAACGTATTATCAAAAGCTTGGTACGAAAATAAAAAAAGTACTCCTGTAGAAGAACGTCTACGGATTGTAGAAGCTGCTGCGGCTATTATTAGGGAAGACATCAGATCATCTGTAGTTGAAACAAAAACGTATCCACCTCCGAATAAAATGCTAGATTGTATTAATGAAGAAATACCAAAAACATTATCACATTTTTTGGAAGAAATGATATTAAAAAATAGAAAAGGACAAGTAGATCATTTAAAAACGAAATGCAAATCTATTAGCCACGCAATAATGGCTTCGATACGAGAACGTTCATTTTCATCACAGCTACTGTTGGGCCTTTCCGTATTTCTTCACAGAAGATATGGGTCTAAAAAATTGTTGGATGTTTTATCATCTTTAGGATTTGCTGCATCATATAGTAATACCATACAGTATGAAGTTTCAGCAGTTTACCATCCACAACCTCGTATTTTACCATCAGAGTCTGGTGCGTTGGTACAATATGTTGGAGACAATGCAGATATTAATGTCAGTACTCTTGACGGTAATAATACTCTTCACGTTATGGGAATGATAAAAATAATTACTCCGAAAGATGCTGTAATTTATGATGATCGCATAAAAAAATGTACAACTAAACCGAGTGCAAAAGAGTTAGCAGCAATATCACATGTATCTCTTTTAGCATATGAAAAGCCAGTTGTACCTGGGTACAGCAAGATTCAAGTCCAAAATCTACATGATGATCAAGTACTGATTGAAAAAAAATTTAATGCAGTTGATTTGTTGTGGTTATACGGAAAATGGAAGAATCTTTCACCGTTGCCAGGGTGGAATGGCTATCTTCAACAACTTACGAAAAATAATCAAAATTTTTCAACTTCTCAGGTTATATTTCTACCTTTCATTGATCATCCTGCCAGTAATTTAGACACAATTTATACAACTTTACATAGTGCTATAAATATTGCCAAGTCACATCAACAAAAAACGTGCATAATTACATTTGATCAGCCCCTGTACTCAAAAGCACGTGAAATGGTTGCTGCGTCAGATGCAAACTCATACTTGTCTAAAACAGTTGTCAAACTTGGAGGATTTCATATGCTCATGTCTTTTCTTGGATGCATAGGACATGTAATGGACGGTAGTGGTCTCAAGGAAGCTTTAAGTAAAATATATGCTACAAATTCGGTCGACAAAATGTTGAATGGTCACGCTTATGCAAGAAGTATCAGAGGCCATATATTATTACGACTTGCATTATCAATAAAGATTTTTGAAGAGATGAAAATTGAAAATTGTGTGTTAGATGAGTTAATTGAACAGATAACTAGTCGCGATGTTTCCTACGAAGATGTTGAAGGATGTACGAGCAGCTCCAACTCGTTAATTGATCAATTTCAGGATGAACTAAAAGAATTAAAAGCTCGAGGTCCCACGGCACAGTTATGGGTGCAATATTTTGAAATGGTATCAATAGCCCTAGATTTCATTCGCGCTGAAAGGCTGGGACTTTTTCAAGAACATTTGGATGCAGTGCGAAAAATGCTGCCCTATTTTCATGCTGGTGGTCATTTCCTATATGCGAAATCAGCTCATTTGTATCTTCAAGATATGTTAAAACTTGAGGAGACAATGGATCAACAGGCTTTTGAGAACTTTAAAAACGGATTCTTTACTGTAAAACGAACAGAAAAATTCAATTCTGGTACATGGACAGACATGGTAATCGAGCAAAGTCTGATGAAATCTACCGTGTAATCTATCTACAGAAGGAGGAGTATCTCGAGGCCGAACGAAGTACACAAGAAAGTGTTCTATGTAAGTGGGTATATGCTATGTATGCCACGAATACAATTTGTGAAGAAATTGAACGGTTTTGTAACATTTCTTTCGATTCTGTGGACCAACATGTTGATGCTAGAGATTCACGAATAAAAAGGGATGATACTGATGTAAATGAACTGGTTGGTTGGTTTACGCTTCATAATCCCTTTCCAAATACGAATCAGTTGGTATCCTTAGCTTCAGGAATCGTTGGAAATGACCAAATTAATTGTCACCGAGCCCATGAAATCGGATTGCAATCTATGGTAAAGATAACTGGTTTGAACTTCAACGAAATAAAGTTAAAACGCGTCGATAAGGTTTTACCGCTTTCAGCCATTAACAAATCTGTCAAAATTAATGATTGTAAAGTTTCTATAGATCCAATGTTACTTTTCCAGAGAATAACTGTAAGCAAAAAATTTGAAAGTAATTTACAAGAATATCTTCAGTATGAACTAAGCCCGTATCCGACATCTTTATTTGATAGTAATGGCATGAGAAAAACCACGAAAGCAACATTATATGACAATATGATGCCTGTCGTTATCGATCTTGATGAAAATAATGTAACATACATCATCGATGGTGGATTTCTTCTGCATCGCGTCGTATGGACCAAAGACGATACTTTCTCTATTATTTTAAATAAGTACATTAAATATTTACAAACACATTATGGCTCAGCAATTGTTGTTGTATTTGACGGATATTCGGACTATAGTAAAAATATTAAAGCACTGGAACAACAAAGAAGAACTGCTGCACTTTCAAAATCATATGAAGTTTGTTTTGACGAAACAATGGTTGTGCCAATCAGTCAAGAAAAATTTTTATCAAATCGGTCTAATAAAAAAAAATTTATCGACATGCTTGTTGAAAAATTTAAAACTGTTAATATCACAACAAAACAAGCCAGAGATGATGCTGATGTTCTCATCATTGACACAGCTATTGCCTTATCAGAACATCAAAAGACTGCTGTCATCATAGGAGAAGATATCGATTTGCTCGTTATTTTAATTGGACGTACTCAGTCACATCATCAGGAATTTTTTTTGAAAAAAGTTGGCAAAGGCAATGTCAAAACACAAATATATTCTACTAAAAGTTTTGACCAATATCCTCGTACTAAAAAGCACATTTTATTTTTACACGCATTCAGTGGCTGTGACACGACTTCTGCGCTATTTAAAAAAGGAAAAAAAACTGTTACTAGAGCATTGGAAAAAATTCCTGATTTAGATAAACTGGTGGAAGTATTTCAACAAGAAAACTGCCCAAAACAAACATTATTAGAAAATGGAGTGCGCATCTTGTTGGCATTATATAATGCTCCAAAATCTGAGGACAACATTGATCATTTCCGCTACACGCAATTCATCAAATTTACAAAACTAAATAAACCTGTACAACTGTCAACACTTCCACCAACAAGTGTAGCAGCTCATCAACACATAAAACGTGTCTACTACCAGATTCAAACGTGGTTAGGGAAGGACTTAGAACCTCAAGAATGGGGCTGGATGCTTGAAAATGAAATCCTGGAGCCCATACGAACGTTATTACCTCCAGCACCAGCCGAACTACTAAACGTAATATTTTGCAATTGCAAAAATGGTTGTGGTTCCCGCTGTGGATGCAGAAAATCAGGGCTACAATGTTCTTTAGCTTGCGGCCAGTGCAATGGACAAGCTTGCCTCAACGCTTCACTGTATCCAAGTAATCCCGATGAAGAAAATACATATGATCCCGATATTCTGGAAGGTTTGGAGATGAACATGACAGATAATGAGGATGATGACAATGAATCGAACATTTTTGAGCGACAAGAAGAAGAAGACGACGAAGAAGAAGAAGAAGATAATTAGCTTCCATTTCCAATTTCATTACAATTAAAATCAACAAAGATACTTTTGATATTTGAACTCACATTTTGACAAATGTATATTATGCCGTATTTAATAATAAATAAAAATATGTGTAAAATATATACTCTTACTATCATTTTAACTTAAAATAAAACTAAAATATATAATCCAGAATTAATAATATTTTATACTTAAATAGTTAAATATGAATAATTATATATAAATAATCAAGTTACTTACTTTAATTAAATATAAATAATTAATAGTTAGTACATAAATAATAGGCATTGTTTAATAATTATAATTTCCAAGTAAATAATTGACTTTATAACGTACTGATAACCATAACTCACGCTTGACCTTGCATTAGGCCGTATATGACTGTACGATGTGCACTCTTCGCGCTCTACCTTCAAAACGGTTGGTTGTATGAAAAAAAAGTTTAAACAAAAGTTGTAGGGAATTTTATAGCCTACAACTTTTATAATAAATGCAAATCTCATTTAACCGATAGGAAGCCAGATATTCGCGAAAAACCGATTTTTGTGACCTTTGACCTTGAATATCTTGAGACGCGGACACGATAACGATTGTGACTTTTGAGACAACATTTAGAATGACAAAACAAAGGTTCATACCAATTTGCAGCTTATTATCTTTCATTCCGAGGTTGACCCCTTTTTTTACCTAATATGACTGGGCTATAAGGTGTTTGTCGTATTTGAATTCGTGTTGGTGTAAGATTTTTGTTTATATATACTAATATAATAAAGCAGAAGAGTTTATTGTTTGTTTGTTTGTTTAAACACGTTAATCTCTGGAACTACCAGTTGAATTTGAAAAATTATTTTTGTATATGATAGCCAGACTCTCCAGGAATAGTATCGAACATTAGGCTACAACTCTCAGCTGACCTTAAATATTGATTTATGTTAAGTCGGAGGTGGAAGCCCTCCCGAACTGCTTTATCCGCGTGCGCTGACGTAATTGCTAATGATACGTAAATATAATGTTCTACAAAAATATTGGTTCTTAGTATATCTAAAAAAAGTCCGCAATAACATATGCCTATCTCTTATACACAAACTATAATAAGCTATTTTGTGACAAACAATGACATTTCCTCGTTTCATGTCATGTCCAGAGTGCAGCACCTGCAGGTGAGGTTGACTTGGCCATTTACATATATCTCACCTAGACAAGCCTGCAGCCACAGCCAGTCAGTGTTAGTGGTTGGCCTCTTAGACCTCTTGGAGCGTCGGCCTGCAGATTCCAGCTCCAGTGAGTGTTGCGACAGGTTCTGGTTATTGCTGATCTCGTTAATACCTGATCCAAAAACACAAAAAGATTACCCTTTTCCATTGTGCAATAATAGCAGCTATTTCCATTTAAGGTTATAAAGTAAAGATACACGACGTACCGGCGTTATTTCGAATCGTGCGCGAGTCGGTATGGTGCAGTGGGGCGTGGTACGGAGTGGGCGGTGCAGGCGCGGCACTCGGCGAGGAGGCGGGGCCCGCCGTGCCACACATCGCGCACTTTTGCGTCTTTGCCCAATTGTCATATGTACATGTCTGTAACAGTATCACTTTTCTATTTAAGCCATGATGATTGCTTCTTCAATTTGATAATCAAAAGATACCTACAGCTATTACACTAAAAAAACTATTATAAATTGTGTTTCCCATTTGATTATTCATAACAAAATGTCTTATTATAACTGAGTTTCTTACTTGTACAGAATGTTCACACACAATTAGGGATTCTCATTTCTCAGTTTATTTTTTTTCACGAGGCTTCGAGAAATTTCTAAAATTTATGAAAGTTCATAACACAGACTATTAAATGAAAAATAAATGTTTACTTGTTAATAATCATCAATGTAAAATTACACATTATTGTAAGAACATAAACTTTCTGTGTCTTTCTATAAATCTTTTAATATTTATTTTTATTAACAAGTAAGTACTTTCAATATTCTGGGGGTAAGTAAACATAATAATCACATAGTTTGTTTATCTATACTTATAATAAAAAAATAAAGAGCCGTAATCTGTACATTGAAGACATTTGAAAAAAAAAAATACGAGGGAGTTTAGAATCATCGACAGAACACATATTGATAGTTTTTCAAATTTTTGTCTGTATGTATGTTTCTATGCCATCACGCAAAAACTACTCGATCGAATTTAATAAAATATGGTATAATTATAGTCTTAAGGTACATTAAGAATGCATTTTTACACGTATAGACATTTGTATGGTCTATAAATTGCGTTTACGTTATGTACATATAACAAAATAGGGTATGTATATGTAATTATGTAAAATAATTAAAATATCTAATGAAATAAAGTGAAAAGATACCAAACTATTTTTTATCTTTACATTATTTTCAATAAAAGCAATAAATGGAAATGTTTGTATTTTTATTTTCCATAAGTATCCATAGATGGCGCAATACGACTTGATTAAAATTATCATGAAATTGGTTTGATATTTAAGTCACACTGCATATTTTCTGTAAGCACATATATTAATAACTGGCTGTGCCCGTGGCTTCGCTCACGTGGACTACAGAATGCCCGCGCAAACTTTGCTCCCCGCTCCCGGTTATTTTAGAGACAAAAATGTTTATTGTGGGTGTTCCTTAGTTGATAGATGTATACTCTCGCTGACTTTTTTGTAGGCATTATTAATGTCTACAATTATGTAGTACATTAATTTGCTATATCATTTATGGTTTACTCAACATAAGCCATTTAACCTCCCGAATTGATTCACTATGATCAGTTTTTTTTTATTTGTGCGGAACCCTTATTCTTTTTCTAAAATTAAAGTAGCCTAACTTACTCCCTATATTATCAGCTATCTATCAGTGGAAGTCCCGTCAAAATCTGGCTAATCTTTTCGGAGTTTACCCGGAACAAACAGACAACAGACAAACAAATTTTTTTTAAATGAGCTTTTTGTTTTATAGGTATCGTATATACTTTCATATGCATTTAGTAAAAAAACTGTTATTTTGACATTACAAACAGACACTTCAATTTTATTAATTGTATAGATTTAGGGCTAGGCATTTATTTATTTTTTAAATGTTTTTAGATAGATTTTAATGTTTTTTAAATGATTATATTAATAAATTAGGGTTAGGTTTTATTTATTTTTTAAATGATTAAGATAATTATGAATATGTATTCAATCTAAATTTCTACAATAGATGTCGTTGTTTGGAGTTTTTGCGCTATAAAGACTTTTTATTACACTAAACAGACATACTATAAAGCATATTTTTCCTTGAATATTAACGTTTAATAAAAATAAAGTTATTAATTAATAAACTTAGCTTTTCGTAAAAGATTGCAAAACTTAAACATTTTTGTGTGTTTAATCTTTTAGATAATATAATTAACATTTAAAATGATTTTAGTTGGTTATTCTGAATGCTTATACCGGTTAAATACCGTGAGGTGAGAGGCAGTTTTTATTTAGTTCACTAACTTCACATTTCATAAAGACAGTAGATCCATATACGCGATTGATCTTACTCTAGTACATGTAGCAATAAATACCCCAGGAGTGCAGATACATATACAAAGGATAAAGGTAGTGAGATAAATGTGTATAAATTATTTTGTATGGATGAAACTCACTGAGCACGGCCATTTGGCATTGGACGAGGCACTCGCTTGTCCTTGTGGTGATGATAGCCTTAGTGGCTTCAACCTTTCTGTCACCGCTTCTGCACCTGTCAAAGTGTACTTTATTATATTAGAGAAGCCATGTTTATTAATATTTACTTAGCTGAGTTCATAGCTAAAGAATTTGTGAGAATTCATGACTAGTTGTGCCCCGCTGGTTCACCCGTGTTACATTTATAATTAATTCAAGCTACGGTCACCTGTCACTTCGTAGTACCTCGTCCCCACCAAAGTCTGTAGGAAACATAGGACGGTCACACAGGAACTTGTACAAGTATAATTGGAAAATTCAAATTCCAAATCAAATCAAATTCAAATTGGAAACCAAGAACAATAACTCTAATTCAAATGATATCCTGGAAATGATCAGACTAATTGCAAAAATAATAATTTTTGTATGCAATCTCTATAATATCTCCCTATAGGAACAATAAATTTATTTCTTTTTGTTTTGTTTGTTGTGCTCCCTGCTTGGAATTAACTCAATTGAATACTTTCAATTTAACAAAATGCTATATCTTGAGAAAATCTGGGAAAAGGCATCCAGCTAAATTTAAAATAAAATTCCTTTTTTACCTATGTCTTGCAATATGTCCAACAAAATAAATGTTATTTACATTGGGAACAGATCACTTTTATGAGACATTTGGTGCATACTATATGAAAATGGATGTTGGTATACTTATATGAAACTGATAAACTCCAAAACCATTTCATCAACATCATTTGGGATAAATGTGATAGGTGGCGCTGAGATCTAGCTATTGATTACTGGAAAAGAAGGGAAACATCAGAAGGACCAGGTTCTTAATAATAATTATTATATTATACATAAATAAGTACATAAATCAAACTTGAGTAATGAACATACCACAGATTTCCTGTGTGGGTAAAGCACTAGCACCATCTTGCAATTTGAATATATCTTCACCAAGTAGTGGCTTCGGAGTTCGACACATTGTGCACTGAACAAACAACAATGTTTCTAAAAGGTACTAAACACTTTACTTTACTTATGATTCATGGAAATATAATATTTTTGTCTTCGGCATTAAGATAGCCATAATCACAGCTTGTAAAATGTAAAACCATGTGGTAAAAATTAGTACTAAAACAGTGGTGACCACCAAGAAATCTATCAAAAGTTATCATCGGTCATTTTCATAGCAAACAGGCATGAGATCCACATGGAGTTTGGTGTTCACTAGAGCCTGTGGTTATTTGATAATAGGTTTATACTCTTGAGAATTGAATTGGAACACCTTGTTTGTGTCAGTGCATGTTGCCAACCACATTGTAGAAACAGAAACACAACAGCACAAGCACTGCTGCTTTGCTGTACAAATTTTAAATGATAAACATTTATGCTATTGTGTAATTGCAAAAATTAAAACTGTAATAACTTTTGTGATATTCTATTAATTACTATATAAAAATAACTTAATATGCAGTTTATTTCTCTTCATTGTAAATTAAAATTAATAGAAAATGTTTAATTTAATTTGTATTATAATATTTTGGTTATAATTTATTATTTAGTTTATTGCTATATTCACAGGCTTCTTTTTTTACTAATAAGAAAATATAATTATGTAATATATAAGAACTGCTCAAAGTTAAAGGCAATGTGAGTTTCTATTTACTGATATGTGTTCTTATATTAGTAAATCAACCATATGGCAATACTATAATACATTGTCTGTTGTCAGGTAAGAATGCAACCACTAAGTAAACCACTGATTTCAGCCAGACCACTTTGTGACTACTATACCACACACCTTATACTTATTATCAACACCAACCTATTTACAAATATATATATTATTAGCTTTTTGTTTATGTCATCTGGATATTTCATAAAAGAAACCAAGTGGATTAGAATACCAAATTTTAGAAACAATTCTGTGATAGTCTAATTTATCATAGATACTTAGAAATGATTACAATGACATAATTCAAGACAAAGTGGAATAATTTATATTGGCTTATAAGTAAAAATATTATTTTATACTTATCTTGATTTGAAAACCTTTACTTTCAAAATAAAAATGATATCAAACCTTTCTTGAGAGCGGGAAGTTTTCATATGTACACATTTCACAGATCCACTTGCTATTCTCTGCAGGTGTAAACCTCTCTGTCATCTAAAAATAATTGTAATTATAAAAATGTGACTAACTGCTGAATAAAAACAACAAGTTGTACTTTGATGATAGACACCTCATAAGCAGAAAATTAATTATAATCATACAAATTATTGTGAAAATTATAGAAAATAAACACTCAGTAAAGTTTACAATAACACAGAAGCACAGACAGGGGCTGGAATATATCCAGTCTTGGTGATAACAACCATTTACCATACATAAACCATTGAATCATTAAGATCACCTGTCCAATGTGTGGTTGTGATATTGTAGTATGGGCATCTCGAGTTGCACACTCGTTGGACACTGGCACTTGCAGTGGCGGTGCAAACTCATCTGGCGACCGCGAAGCACTCTTTCTTGATGCATCGTCCTGCACCTCCTCGCTCATTTTACATCAATTATAACATTTAGAACACTAGCTCGCTCCTTTTAACACACGACCCTTAAGGCTTTATCATTATGCGAGATTCTCTACTTGTTATTTGCACAAGTGCTAAATATCACTATTGTCGTGGCGTACCGATTCACCTACAACAGAAAACATAGAAAACCTTTTTTTTTTAATAAATGATTGTAAGAGTTCGCAGAGTTGTACATACAATCAACATTTGATTTTTTTTAGTACGCCAAGACAGGAACCATAAACTTGGCAGCGGTACATTATATCAAATTTTGGCGTCGTTACACAACATAAAATATCGGAAGATGCCATAAGGTCAAGACTACTCGAGCGAAGTAAATCACACACTACTCACTTTTTATACGAAAACAATAGTGACCCAGGTTACCGTTCAATTTTAATTAATACACAAATAAAATAAAACAACAGAGGGAAAAGAATATTAAAAAAACAATGGAGATTTAAGTAATATTGTTTATACGGTATTATGACAAATTTCACTTTTTCACAAAATTTTGCGTCAATTTCAATTTCATGGTTTTTTTTATAGTTCTTTCATTCCACTTCGTGAAAGTAGCAGGCAATGGTATCTAAGACCATGCAGCCAAGTCAAACGTTATAATTCATTTAAAGATGTTTTTTATTAAAAGCCGAAGCAACGTCCTTGGTTTTTCTTCTAATTGTAGTTCTTGTTTATCTTTCCATTGTCAATGCTTCTAGTCTTTTCTACTCATGCAACCAAGTCAGATGTTTTTTTAATCACTGTTTAGGCGTTATTTATTTTTTAGCCATGTCCTCCGTTTTTTTTTCTAGTGTTAATGTCGTGCCTTCGATCGAAAAGGAGTATCGTAAAAGGAATAAAAGTGTAAAGACGTTACGCTATTTCTCTGAAAAAAAAAAATCCGTCATGGGACGCCTGGCAGATGTGAAACATCGAAATTATTTTGTTTATGTTATATAAAATATCTGGGCGTCCAAGCTACGCTCGGTGTTTAAAGTAAAAAAAAATAACTATCTATGTATACTTGCAATGTAAAATATTATCTAAATACAAAGTTTCATCCAAATCGTTGGAGCCGTTTCCGAGAAACCAATTACAAAATAACAAGAATTGCTCACTTAATATAATAAGATAAACAGATATGGCATAATGAAAAGTTATAGCATTACAAATTTGTTCCATAAAATAATTACTGTTTATTACATAAATGTTAATTTTTATTAAAAATACAAAATATTTAAAATCCTTTGAAATCGCGACAACTCAATTATTTCCTTAATTGTATATTCATAATTTCATAATTCATAGTATCTACACATATTCGATCATATAGCGTGGCGATGCGTCACCACGGCCTGTATCGCCACGCCAACAATCAGGTTTACCCTCGCCTATAGATGTTTCACATCAAAAAAGCCCGTGGTTTTGTTTATTACCTAACAGAAGTGTGATAGTGAATGACCGTGATGGCAGTCGGAAATGATAACAGCCGTACTGTTGATGATCGTTGTACTGTTGGCGACTGTCGTACTTGTTTTGACCGTCTTACTGGTAGTGACCATCACAAGAGTGGTGAATTGTCTTTTTAGTGCAACTATTGGAAACCATAAGGGAACTGTGGCGTCTGGTGATAATGACCTTTTACTTATATTTTACTGACGTTATTTTAAATGTTAATATGTCAATTTATGCATGATGTAGTTTTCCGTACATAATGTATACGAATATATTTAAATACCCACTGGTAAACAATTTTTCAGTGAATGATGTTTTGCCTAGAACGATTCCTAGACGAGTCCTAGTGTTTTGCCTATAAAAAAAAACGCCAGACTGTTTGTTAGTCGTGAAGTATTTTTCGTACTAACGCAAATTACGTGGTATTCACGGATTTTTTTGAGGAAAGAATTTAGTTGGGTTATTAATGTCATATAATGTAGTTGAGTTAATATGACCAGTAAACCAGTTAATATGAAGCACAGAGTACTTTTGTATATCGGAGATATGAACACAGAGTACTTTCGTATATAGGAGAAAATATGAATATGTTAGGAAGTTGTTTGCCAAAAGTGGAGGAACTTGTAAAGAAGAATGTGCTACTGGTTTCTTTCCTGTTAACAAATTTAGTGTGGATGGCGACAGTTTATGATGATTGTAGCACCGGTAAAAATTAATTATGTCGGGAGAGAAAATTGACTTAAGTCCTTGAGAATCATTTGATTCAAGACTCTTTTGATTATGATTGTATAGCTTCCAAGAATTCATTGGTTTGGAAGTAGATTGAGATAAGAGAGAATTGACGTAAGTTCTTGAGAATTGATTGGTTTGGAAGTAGATTAAGATTGATCGATAGCTTCCAAGATTTTTTTTGTTTCAGAGTAGATTAAGATTATTCTACGAATAGATTGGTTTGTCTCAAATTAAAGAGACTGATGTCGATTCAAGACAATATAGAGATTGATGCCGATATAAGACAATGAAGATATTGATACCGATGTGATGTCGGTACAAGGCGATGAAGTGATTGTCGCTACAAGACATTAGCGATTGAAGACACTAGCACACTTTCGATTGAACATGAAGACACTTTCTAATAAAGACACATTATGGAGACTGCAGGAGATCACAATTGTAGAATTATGGGGATTGGAGTAATGGAGGCTGGATTGATGAAGACTCTTATGGAAGCTGGAGATGAAGGCTCTGATGAATGCTGGAGATGAAGGCTCTGAAGGTTTAGAGATGAAGGCTCTGATGGAGGCTGGAGATGAAGGTTCTTATAGAGGCTGGAGATGAAGGCTCTGATTCAGACTGATGGAGGCCGGAGTGATGCAGACTGATGGAGGCTGGAGTGAACCAGACTAGAAGAGGCTGGATTGATAAAGACTGGTAGAGGCTGGATTGATGCAGATTGGTAAAGGCTGAATTCATACAGAATGGTAGAGGCTGGATTGATGCAGACTGGTAGAGGCTGGATTGATGCAGACTGGTAGAGGCTGGAGTGATGCAGACTGGTAGGAGCTGGAGTGATGCAAACAGGTAGAAGCTGGGTCGATGCAGACTAGAAGAGGCTGGATTGATGCAGACTGATGGCGGCTGGATTGATGTATTTTAGTTTGAGGGTAAACTAAAGCGTAGGAAGGCCAAATCGATCGGTAGGTGATCGATAGGTAGGAAGATGTTGAAACCATTGATGTGTCTATACAGGATATAACGATATTGATAATATTTTTATTGTTTTAATGTTTCTTTGAGGGCAAAATAACGCGCAAGAAGGCTGAATATTGGCTTCATACAAAACTTATTAAATATAAAATGGCTTCCGCTATAAATCGGTGTATCCGGTTTGAATTATATTGTAGCGGAAGTTGTTTCGGCACGCCATCTGTGCATTATTTTTGATAAGGTGAAATTGTAAAAATAATATAAAACGTTGTTGAATCGAGTGAAAAGGAATTTCGTACAAGGAATATAAGTGTAAAGATGTTATGCTGTTTCTTTGATAAAAAACCTGTGGTATTCTATTTTACACTATGTGTATTGATGTCACGACCCCTACCAACCGCTTATAATCTATACATGTTTAACATGAAATTTTAATATTATCCAGTCTGATTAGTTGCATTGATTACCGTACTAATATTATTGAACAAAAAAAAAATAGAGGCAGTTGATTGTCATAAGGACTGCCGACAGAAGTTAAAACTCAATTTTGAATTTATAAATCAGTATAAATTCTGAATTATTGTAGAGCAAGTCGGTGATGTGAAACAACAAGATTTTACCCATACAAAAAGACAAATACGTATATGATACAGTCGAATATATACCTACCATTTATTAGAGTATATATGCGTATACATGTACACGGACCGATATACTACGCTTCGCTAGTCTGACGTAAGCGCAATACGTCACGAGCGTGTCAAGGTCATTAGTGACGCAACCCGTAACTTCTTCCCCTTCCAAAAATTGCTCAACGCGGCTAAAGAAGTTTTCACTTCAAAAAGCATTTAAGAAATACGCATTAGATTAAAGATTTTACACTAACAAATGAACTACAACAACATATAGAAGTCGATTTTAATTTCAGGGAACAATTTTTCTTTACTTTATTGCGATATGCGTCGATGGACGATCACCATTTTTTGGAAAACAAATCCATTAGCCGTGTCGTAAGATGCTTCAATGGCCGTAATTGGTGAATTGCCCGGCAGAGGCAACATTCGGCTGCCCCACCATACATTCACGGCTCTGCTGGCACGTAAGCCAGTCTGCTTCGTGCATCGGCCGTGAGCTCGCGTTTGTTTTTTTGTATGCGCTACGTCAACCGGACGTTCGGTGCAGCGCTATGTCACAACGCAATTTACGGTGGTTTTAGTTTTGTATTGTATAAGTTGAGTTGGTGTACCAGGAGTTTGCTGAACTGATTGCTTGAGTGATAGTTTTTTTGCTGTTGTAGTATCTGAGGCTGCCACATACACATACATACAGTTCACTCCAAAAACAACAACCTGCAGTCCAGGTTGACGGGGCAAGGCCAAGGTCACCACCCGCTCCTGACGAGGTGAGTCTCCTTGTTTTATTCCTAAAATAACTACTGTGTATCGCAGCAATAGTTTCGGGAGGGATTGATTCGCGATAGAAATTAATGCTCCAGCACATATTTCGCGAACCTTCTCGAACAACCATAGCTGTGGATATGTTTCCCATGTTTTAATAAATTCTATTAAATTTCAACACAATTTTCCGTGTGAATGCTGTTTTCATCCTCCATTTTTGCGTCAGGGCCGAGCGTCCCTCTGCCCCACAAAAGCTATTACTCTTACCCTGGCATTTTATTACCCACGAGTGAAACAATACTATTGCTATCTCACACACGCATAGAAGTTCTGCATGTCTGGTTTCTTCTCTGTCTACGGGTTTCCCTATTGTTTTTTCTATATAGTCTATGAATTTTTTTTTAATAAGGTTGCCAATTAATATTCCACACAAAATTAGGGAATTTAAGGGATAGGCATATGCTATTGCAGATTTTTTTGAGATATACTAAGGACCAATATTATTGTAGGACATTTATTTTTGTATAATTAATGATTACGCAAGCACATGCGGTTACAACAGTTCGGGATGGCCTCAACTTCTGACTTACGTATTATAAGTTGTAGAATAATCTTAAATAGCCTATACTATTCCTCGAGAGTCCGGCTATCATAGCAAAAGGATTTTTTTACTCTGGCCTTTTAGTTCCAGAAATTAGCGTGTTTAAGCAAACAAACAGACAAACAAAAATTAGTATAGAATCGTAGAATTGGTAAATATCACACTATTAAAAAAAATATAATTAAAAATTTTAAACTATGTAAAGAGTATTCAATAAGATATAAGTTGTAATTTAAATATTTTGATTAATATCAACTCAAATCAATCATAAGTACACGATATCATGTCGTAATAACAGCGTTGTAATGTTAGTGAAGTTAGTCAAAATCAAGTGAAAGACCATACAATATAAGCATTACAACATTACATACATTGCAACTACCTGAATATAAGACAAACAGAAAACGACCTCCAGCTATATGGTTTGACCTGGAGCCAGGAAAATAAGAGAGCCAACCCCACTTAAAGTGAGATAGAGCTAGGAAGAAGAAGGTGTATGAGTAGGACACGATTCTGAATTGAAATTGCAAAAGTATCCTTTTTTACCCAACTACGGAAAATACTACTACTATGTTTTTTGAGCGTTAAACGGCTTGATGGATTTTAACATATGAGGTATCGTTATTTTCATCTTAATCCACTTAACTTCCACAAGTTACATAGGATATATAATATTTAAGTACGAAATACTGAAATGAAAAAAAATAAAAAAATTTAGAAATATTTTTTAAGACGATTATTTATCAACGGATATATAACAATTTAAAAGCACCCGAAGCTTTCGTCACAGGTGAGAGAGCCACATGTGGCGCTAGCGGCGATATGTTGATTTGACATTTAATGAATTAATATTCCTTTTGGAATAAAAAATTGGGTTATATATTACTCAATCGTCATAATAACGAGGGAATTTTTAATCGTATTGTTACTTGTGACATTCGGAAACGCTCATCACATAACAACGGTTGAATTCAGAAGAACCGGCTAAATCCTGTCTTAAGCGAAAGTTGACTCGGGAAAAGGTACTGGCGAGTTATTGGTAGACCGGTACTGGTGTTATACACTATAGATTCCTAAGATCTGTCCAGACGATAATGACAGACCTGTATTATCAACAATTGCAAGCCATATGAATAAGTTCGTCACTAAAAAACTTAGACTGGTCAATCTCCCTAGCCCACAGCTGCTTCAGGACAACGCTTGACCTTTATAGTTCACGACATTCGGTCACTAAATTAGAGGAACTTTGGTTGTAATATCTCCGACAACCACCATACTCCCCGGACCTTGCTCCAACTGATTACCACGTTTTTCAGAATTTGGACAATTTCTTGCAAGGAAAAAATCCAATTCCCATGAGGCTCTCCAAACCACCTTCAAAGATTTTATTGATTCTCGCTCCTATAATTATTTCAGCAATATAACCAATGAAGTTCTTATAAAATGGTGAAAGTGCAAAGATAAGTATGGTACATACTTAGATTAATAAAATGTGTATGTTGGGTTCGCGTCCCTTCCCCTCTGCGTGAGGGAGGAGGGGGGGGGGGCGTAACACTGCCCGGTTGGAATTGGTGATTTTATTTAGCCAGATGCCCGTCTCGTAGACACCGTGCGCATGCCAGTAGGGTGAGGTAGTGGTGAGGGGCCCGGGGGGTGCAATAATGGACGGCCGCTTGAGATGCTGGGTCTTCAATAAAACTCGAGCTTCTTTGCTTCATTGAGTCGTTCGCAGGACGACCAATCTTGTTTTTTCTTATGCCGTAGCTGTGTACCCGATAACTTGAACCGTGCCTGACACATTTTTTTTTACAACTTTACAGGGCTTGAGGCCGAGCGCTTAAGGCACTCAGCTGTGAAAGCGTGGGCAAACAGCGCGCAAGGGTGCCAAAGTGGCCGGACCTCGGCTTGGGCTGTTCCCGCGATTGCAATGAAGTCGCGATCTATCTTATTCCCTATCCGTAGAATCGAGCTAAACTAACATATACACATATACATGTTCCTTCTTTATAAATAAAATAGTGCAAAAAAAGGAAAAAAATGGTTCCTTACAGAACCTATGTACCTGTGAGTTGTGCACGTATGTACATATGTGTGTGGGTGATGTTGTATGTGAGTAGCTAAGTGTTGCACGTAAAGTGTCGCTTGTATCGCGCGGATGTCTGCCAGACTCAAGGGGTTTACCCCGAGGAACGGACCTAGGCTTGATTTGCCGCGGGAGAGGGAGGTCGCGGTGATGTGTGTGCGGGAGCGAAATTAGCCGCCCGTCCCCTGCGGAGGAAACGATGTTTACGCGGGCTTGGGCGCAAACACGCTCTGTTTAGAGAGACGCTTGAGTACTATGCCATTTTTTTCTCGATTTCGTCATCGGGATCGGTGAAGATATTACGAGGTCGGCGCTGTAAGCGGGTGGCGTTTGAGATTGGAACGTAATTCGCGGCGGCTTTGATCAACGGATTCGCATGATTCGACGCGGTATCGAAGTCAGGTCGTGAGAGGAATTTGATGTAAGATTCGATCGAGGGGAGTTTCAAATCTCTATGAAGGTCTATCTGTCGAACGAACAGAGGGCATTATTGATTTTATTTAGAACTCGAGATTGAAGGACTTGAAATCTGTGTATGTTCGACTTTGACATATGTGCGAATGCGGCGCAGCTATATGTCATAATCGGACGGATACACATTTTGTAGAGAGTAAGCTTATGTCTCAGGGACATTTTGCTTATGATCAGAGGCTGCAATCGACCTATGACTATTGCGGCTGTTTTACGAACGCTACGGACATTAGAGTCGAAGGTGAGTTTTCTATCGAGAGTCACACAGAGATATTTAATCTCGGTGGCCCAGGGGATATTGTCTTTGAAGAGTTTGAGAGTGTTGACAATCTCAGGGAGCTCTTCTTGACTAGGATCACAGATAATCGTGTAGCTCTTTGAGGGGTTGATGGCTATGCGCCTTTTGGTGTACCATTTACCGAGAGTGGTGACGGCACATTGGACTCTGTGTCTGAGCCTAAGTCTGTTCCTATCCGACGCGTAGATGACTGTGTCATCAGCGTATAGACCTACCTGGACCTTAGGAGGTAGAGGTAGGTCACTGACTTACCGATTATAAAAACAAGGCACCATAATGGGTCCTTGCGGGAAGCCCGAGGGTATGGGATGGGGTGTGCAGAGTACACTTTCCGCTCGGTAGCGGAAGGTGCGGTTGGTGAGGTAGTCACGGTAGATATAAACTAACCTATCTGGGAATTGTAACTGGTGTAGCTTGTGGATTAGTCCGGCATGCCAAACTTTTTCAAAGACCTTGGTGACGTCGAAAAAGACCGCGAGCGTACGGTACGCAGTATCTTTCGTGAAGTTAGTCGCTATGTACTCAGTGAGGCGTTGCACCTGGTGCGTACACGAGTATCGAGCGTGGAACCCGAACTGTTCCGGTGTATATAGATCTTTCTCACCTATCACAGTTTTGAGACGGTTCAGAAGGTGCCACTCATAGATTTTACCTAAGGTATTCAAGAGACTGATCGGTAGATAGCTATATGGAAGCGATGCTTTTTTGTCGGGTTTATGTATCCCTATGACTATGGCCATTTTTCAGGTGGCTGGGAAATGGCAGTGGGCGATGTTTACATTGAATATGCAAACCAAGAGTGCTATGAGGTGATCAGGAAGAAGTTTGAGTACTTGATGACGGAACAGACTTTGTCAGACGTGACCAGGGTTAGGGTATCCGCGGGGGGACCAAACAGAGTTCCTGTACCGAGGATTTGATTGCGTTGACATGTACTCCGCCTTGTCTGCGCTCTCGAGCACGATTGGGGGGCCCGGGCTTCTTAGAGGGGTGGCAGTTGTGAGGAGCATTCTATTTTTAATGATCTTGCTAACTATTAGTATGTGAGATGGGACGGTTTGAGACCCTCTACGAGGTTGTCCCAGGGGTGACCTCTGTATTCAGTGATGCGAGTCTTTGTAATGCGCGTAACCGTGCGCAGTTGTCTCTAGACGTGAATGAATAGTGAGCGCGTGTCGCGGCGTTATTTTCCATCTTTAACGCTTGCAGGTCAGCAGGGAGTATAAAGCGGCGAATGCTCGCCGTTTTGACCTTTCTCGAGGCCTCTCTGATGCTGACCTGGAGGTGTTCGACGAGGGAATCGATCGCAAAGTCAGTGTCTGCAGCCGACTGCAGTGCGTCAGGGACCCTATCTAGGCTGTCCGATGACGGCCTATCCGCCAGTAAGTGTTTGAGTTTCGCTTAGTCAACCACCTGGACGGACGGGGAACTATGGTTGGAAGGATATCCTAGTGAGAGCATGACCGGGCGGTGATCGGAGTCGAGTTCGTGTACGAATTCTAAAAGTTGTACCTTTCAATAGAGCCATATCAAGCACTGTCGGACGACAGTGATCTTGAAAGTGGGCGGTTTCGGAGGGAGCTAACACATCAAAGTTCATGTCATTGCATAACTGATCAAGTATACTCCCGTTACGGGAGTCTATCGAACTGTTACACCAAGTGTGACCGCTGTTGAGGTCACCTGCTATGATTACGGAGGGACCGAGTGAAAAGTGCCTCCAGATCGGACCGGAGGAGTCTTTTCAACGGCGCTAGATATGCGGATACGATTATGATTGACGGGTGGACAGTCGTACCTAATCTGCGTATTGAAACTTCCAAATTGGTAAGTTCGGAAGGGTCAATTCGCATACAGTATAGTGAACCTTTGTAGTAAATGAGAGTGCTGCCGTCTCGGGTGACACGGTCATTTCTAATAATGTTATAGTTAGCGACCTGACACGATTTTTGCCGACCTTAAGTACTACAGACAGTTACCTTAAAGAGAACCTCTACCTTTTTTCTATTTTTTGTATCTATTTTGTAGTTATTCTAATCGCATACATGTAACATAATTTACATAAGCACCTATATAATACCATGACACGTAATACGTAATGTAGCGTAGTAGCTAACATTTTCTCTATAAATCTATTTCATTTCTCTCTATTAGTGTTACCTAAATATTATTATATATAAAACAGACAATATATATCAAATGACAAATAATAATACATAATTCATGCGCCAACAGTGTAATTTCATTTAATTTTTTCTATATAAAACGCTAATTTCATAAGTAAGGACTTAATATATAGTACGTAATGTATTTATTATTAAAAAAGATTATTACCAGTTCTGTGCAAAACAGACGCATAAAGTCACCCAAAAACTTTAACCTCTGGTAGTTGGGTGACGATAATGTTAGTAAGAGTGACGATTTTATCTAGGTTGGTAATATAATGTGATTACGATGAAACGCAGTGAAACATTTTTGTGTATGTAATTTATTAGTAAATTAAGTATTATTTAAACAAATACCAGAATAAACCAGTAGTTATTGTGACAAATTCATGAAATGTGATTGCAAATTTTTCACTTGCAAAGACTTACTTGGATAAATTAATTGTAAAATCTCGGAAAATTATAAAAAATATTATTATTATTCATATTATTAATATATAATAGCACCTCGTTTGACTGCTAGATTTCCTTAAATTCCTTTCTGTTTATTACTTTTAATATTGCTACTGCTTGTTACTATGTACTGCTAACTTATCACTTTACTAATAAAAATTGTTAACTATTAGGAGAAAATCGTATTTGTAACATAATTATTATTGCAAAGTTATTAGTTGCAAAGTTTTGAATAAGCTATATTCAAAGTCTCAGAATGTTGTTTTTGAAATATCATTAAAACCCACCGGATTTAACTATTGAATAACCTAATTATAACAGTTATCTCACAGACAAGACAACTAAATGTTTTGTAGGTATCTACTATATTTATAAATAATAAAGGTACTTAATTCGATTTTAAGAAATTCGTCAAAATGGTATTTTTATAACAGCTTTGCACATAGACGGTGTTAGTCCTGATGGTCAGTATAGTACAAGGTGTCCAGAAAGGGTATCGGGTATTTGTAAGTTAAATGAAACAAAAATTATTTGTATGCAATAAAAAAGTTTATTGTTTATTATTAGCATATGAATTGGAGAATTATTTGGAAAAGATGATGTTATCCAAATGATGACCGTTACGTTGCTGGCACTCTTCTAAATGGAAACGAAGATTGGCGATACCACGTTGACACATAGCTATCGATATTACTGCCATTTCTGACCTGATGTTTTGCTTTAACTGGGTTAGATTCGTCGGATTGTTTTGATAAACCTTACTTTTAAGGTATCCCCATGCAAAATAGTCAAGCGGGCTAAGGTCGGGGCTTCTGGGAGGCCAGTTGATGTTACCCCTTCGCGAAATGACTTTATTAGGTAATAATTCGTTAACAAGTTCCATTGAGTCATTTGAGGTATGGCAAGTGGCCCCATCTTGCTGAAACCACGTTCTTGAGTTGAAACCTGCAAACTCCTGCAACTCTAGGACCAAAAAATTTCGCAACATATCGTAATAACGGTCACTGTGCACATTAATTGCTCGGCCTCGTTGATCTTCATGAAAATAAGGACCAATTATGCCTTTAGCAGACATAGCGGCCCAAACAACGACCTTTGGGCTATGCAGGGGTCGTTCATGCTTTCGTCTCGGATTCTCCACTGCCCAGTACCGACAATTCTGCTTATTAACATGACCGTTCAGGTGAAAATTTGCTTCGTCACTGAACAGTATGTTGTTAAAGTTGTTAAATCGCTGCAGCATTTCGTTCGCAAAATTCAGTCGATTAGCATAGTCCGTATCCTTCAATTCTTGAACCAATTGAATTTTATAGGCTTTTATATGTAAGTCTTTCTTTAAAATCGAATGTAAAGACGATTTTTTGATGTTCAACGTTTGGCTTCGCTTTCGGATGGATAAAGACGGATTTTGACGAACCGACGCCTCAACTTCTTCAATTGTTTCTTCATCGCGAACTGAACGAGGACGACCAGAGTTTTGAATTTTAACTGTCGCACCTGTATTCTCGAACATCCTGATCCATTTCCTAATGCTATCGTCACTTGGCGCGTGGCATGTACGATATTCCGCACGATAGAGACGTTGAGCAGTCACTATTGAATCACCATTACGATAATACGCTCGTACGCAAAATGCGCGATGCGTCCCCGAGTACTGTTCCATCGTGACTAAAACTCCACAAAATGGCGGATGCCTCAAACCCCTCCGCGCACCCTTTAGACGCCCCGTTTCGAATATGGCGCGAAAACAAATACCCGATACCCTTTCTGGACACCTTGTACAATCCAAACACAATGGTGACCACCGAGAGATCTAAATCCATCGGTGGTCGCCGCTATCATGTCAATTAATAAAAAAGTATCCCTATTTTTGGATACTTTTTTATTAACGATGTGCGAGCAACATACAAGTAGTATCTAATGAAGTAATGACATTAAATACGTAATTAAAGTTGCAATTTGCCTTTAAAATACATCGAGATTGATATGAATTCGATTTTCTAAAATATATATTAAATATCAAAATTGACGATAAATATTTATTTGGTTACCATTTAAATAAATATAGATTTTTGGTTATTTTACCCATCCCTAACTCTAGGGTATTTTAGTGGATAGTATTGCATATTTATGGTGTGGAGGCTGGATTGGAGCTGGCAACATTAGTCCCCAGTTTTGTGTGAACTGACCGGCTTCGCACGTGAACGTGTCGCAAAATCTCAATAAATTAGTGAAATCGCCATGACGTACGAATACTTTTACGGTAAGTAACATTATTTATAACATTTACCTTTCATTTATATTTTGATTTATAATGTAGTGGTATAACTCATATTAGAAATACATTGACAAACTAGGCGTCGGGTACTACACCCGGCTCGCCATTTTATTACACGATATTTTGAATTTAGCATTGTGAATACCAGTGTTTTAGTATTCATAATGATTTCAGGTGATGTTTGGATAATTTTCATGATAAAAATGTAATTTGCATTTCTATAGGAACTTGCCGCCATTTTCCATCAAATTTAAGAAATGACTAATTTTTCGTATTTTTGTAATGGCGTTTGGGGTATTGACTGTATTGACATGTAACACAAGAAGATATTGATTATCTACTTTTAGAAAGTGTATTGTTAAAATATGCGTAGCAATATTAAAGTTGGGCGCGTAATTTAAATGTGGCGTCTCAAGCTATCGTTTACATTGAATGCCGGTTGTGTATGAACTCAATTCACAATTAAGACAGTTGCTTTCATCGGAGTTCATTATCAATTATTCAACTATAAAGAAATTGCTTTGTTTTCATGCGTGCTTCTTGTATTGAGGTTATGAACATGTAATTAAAATAGCACGAGTTCACAATCGGTTGAGTGGAGAGTTGTTTCTCCTCTCTACATTGGAGGATGTCGTATTTTTATTATTTAGTTACCCTAATGATTGAGTCTTGATATGTTACTTTTAATATATCTATATTGCTTAATTGAAAACAAAAATAAATGTTTACAATAGCGGAAGTGGAGGGATGGATACATTTCATTTTTATGTACAGAACTTAAATCTTGACTTTATCTTACACTAAGTTCGGCCAGCAACATTTTCCATTTTTGCCCTCCCCCAACTGTTATCATGATATACACCAGGCATTGTAGATAGCAAATACCAGGGGCTTAGTACCAACGTCCAACCCAGAGCATCTTTATTTTAGCATGTTGTTGCCCAAAACTTTTCAAATATTAAGGGCCTTATTCCATCTTCCCGCCACCTGGAGACCTTTTTCTCCTTGGTGAACAAAACACCCTGGTAATATTATGTATGAGGAGCTATACACACCTTTTTGTATATGTTATTCCTCACACTATCATAGTAACATTTTGATTATAAAATTAATTATCAAAATTACAGGTGTCACCCTGTCAGAGTCACATCAGTCAGAAACATGGGACCCAGAGGCAAAAGCAGAATATCCACGCAGTAATAAGCTGGTAATCCGCCAAGCGCTACTTGGCCCAGATGCAAAACCAGATGAACTTAATGTTATTCAGGTACATGTTACAAAAAATATTTTGGTTTGAATAGAATATGATTTATAATTTTTATTGAAGAGAAAATACCACATATTCAAATTCTGTTTTGTATTGTTGTGTTACTACATATTGGTTTTTATTCTATTGAAATATAGAAAGGTCAGTAACTTTAATGTTTTTTTTATGTAGGTGGAGACAATGTCATTACAAGAGTCTGTAAAAATACCAGTTGCAGTTTTGAAAGCTGGAGAAACTAGACATGCACGCTTAGACTTTGAGTTCCCTGATGCACCTGTCATATTCACCCTTATACAGGTTTGATGTTTAATACTTACATATGTAAAAATGATTTTTAATATTACTAAATTTTATATATCTTGGTAAAGTAATACACTTTTTAATCTATGATTAAATTCTTTTTCTTGTGATATATTCATGAAACCAAAGTTTTAAAAAATTTTCCTTTTTCTTTGGAAAGTAGTTACCAAAATAGTCTTGTATGTTTGCTTATATTCTGTATGATAGTACAAATAAATGACACTTTGGTTACAATGAAAGAGTAGTGTTATATTTATATTGAATTGCTAAGTTTGTTTGCTGAAAACTGTATTGCATGCATGCATACCTTGATTTTATTATTCCAATTTTTATGATGATAATCTATCTACTTACACCATGTGTAATGTGATGGGTGTGCAACATCGTTTTGATTGTTGCACCACCTACTAATGATTTCTTGAGGCATTTGTCTGATAAAAAGTCTACTTGACTTATTAGTGAGCATAATTTGGATTGTCAGTAAATAAGTTGTTTTTCATGCATAGGGTTCAGGACCAGTTCACTTGATTGGCCACCATCTGCTTGGTGCACTGGTTGAAGAGTTTGATGAAATGGAGGAAATGGAAGAAGAGATGTTAGATGAGGAGGAAGGTGATGACTCTCAGTTCAAGGCTAGTACTGAAAATGTTTTCTGTAATTAATCCTAATAGAATTGAAGTGTGGAATGTTTGTGCTCATGTATTTTTAAAGAAACCCTGAAACCATCATTATTGCAGCCATATAAACTGTCAGCTATATTAAAATACTACCTGAAATAAAAATATGTACTAACTTAAAATGTATCAAGTGTTCCAGGTGAAATTGGAAAACACAAATTTGTTGTAACCAAATTGAGTGTCATCGTAATTTGATTTACACCAACTAGCCCTATGTCAGATATTTAGAGTACATTAATTGTCTAATGAAATTCATTGTGCATGTTGTAAAAATATAATTTGATAACAATATTGATACAGTAGATAAATAAATTTCCAGGAAGATGAGAATAAAAGGAAAGGATCAGCCGGCAAGCGCAAGCCAGTTGAGGTACTTAAAACCTTCACCTAATTTATACATTGAAACAGGACTACAGACTCAGAGGGGAAAGGACTTTTTGCTAGTTATTACTAAATATTATAATTTAAATTACTTTCATTAAATTGGGTGTCACATGGTGCGGGGTTTAGGTGGGAGGGTAAACAGCTCCAATCTTGGCACCTCATTTGTTCTCTACATATATAATATTATTCTGTCCTGTACAGATTGACAAGGTGACAAGTACTTAAAATACAGCATTATTGCATTGCATTGCAGATACCTCAATACATTAGCAGATATTTTATTACTAAATTCTTTTAACACAAAGACTTGACAACAATTAAATTTAATAATATTACACAAAAGTAGGATTATATAAATACCATGACTTTTATGTGACTGACTTTGTGTAGAGTTGGCTAAATTCTTTTTTTTTTAAACAACATTGGCTGTTGGTTTTCTGTATTCTCATTTTGTGTCCCTTTACCTTCTGATAGTTTGGTCACAACAAATGAAGTGTACAGTAAGATGTCATAGAAATTGATAAAAATATTATGAACAATATGGCTGATGATTGTTTCTATTTTAAGTGTAATGGATTGTTTGTAGTTTCTTTACTGTACACTTTGTAATAATGTTTCACTGAATTGTATTAGTTGCAGAAGTATTCTTTGTTATTATTGGCTTTTAAGTGTAGAGATTAATAGTTATAAAAAAAGTATTCCTAATTTATAAACAAGTTGTAATTTCTTGAATATGTTAAATGGCTTTTAAGTGTAGAGTTTAATAGTAATGTAAGGTTTTTATTCTGAATTATAAACAAGTTGAAACTTGCTGAATATGTTATTTTTAATGAAAGTCTTGTAACAACACATTTTATACAATAATGTCTCTTGGTTGATTTCAGGATGAAGATGATGAGGAAGGTGAGCCAAAGGGGAAAAAGTCAAAAATATCAAACAATGCTAAAGGCAAGGCCCCATCACCCAAGAAGAATGCTAAGAAGTGAATTTCCTGTGAAATTGCGCGTTAGAGCTGGCGGCAAGCTTGGTGCATACTCACTGCTCCAACACAGCTTGGTTCATTGTGAACCATGAGAGCAATGAGTGTGCACCTGCGTGTCGTGGCTTCTCGCTGCTAGTTGTAACTACATAGTGTGGTAATTCAGTTTAGGTTAGCGTTGTATCGACTCGAGCGTGGTTTGGAAGCATGGGTGTGAGTGTGCGCGTGCGCGAGTGTTAGGTTATTTCCTGGTCGAGGTGTCTACGAACTTATTCAATCCTCCGTGGTTACCGACGATCGAGTGTGATTTCTTTATTTTTTCTAAACTAAATTTCCATTCCTTACTGTGGTATAAGTGATATGGATGACAAATGTAATATTAAAGTGATACTTGATTCACACAGACGTATTTTTAAGTTAAGTCGTAAATTAAGCATAATCAGTGTACTTGAAGACCTTGATCGTTTTGTATCAAGTGCTGGTTGATATGATATGTAACTGAATTTTGCTAACGATTTCTCATTTCAGAATGAATACTGATAATCTATTGTAGTTTGTTTGTACATATACATTATAAAGCATAAGTATGGTAACAATAAAATGAAACATTTCTAAACATATTTACTACTTTATTTAATATCCTATCTGAGATTCCCATTTTTATCAGCTTTGGTTTATAATGTTGAGCATTAATTTATCTTTTTTTTTTTGTAGAATTTTATGCATTAAATAAACATGTTCAATATGGTATAACACAGTTTAACCTAAATTCAAAAATGTCTAAAATATTATCTATTCAATAAAGCTAGCAATATTTTATTCCTTTCCCTTTGAATGTCATTCGAGTCTTCTATTGCTCTCACTAATATCTCAAATTTATCATTTTCTTTCTTATTTTGTAATTCTCTTACAGTTCTCTTTATTTCAGATAAAGTTATATCATCTAAGTGAACACTAACATTACTGATTGTAGATGTATCAGATTTCCCAAATATTTTCTCGAAATATTTGTAATACGGCCAGTTATTGGTTCTACCAGATTCCTTTTTTCTCTCAGCAAGTCTTATATAAGTTTGTTTCAAATTTCTGTATTTCCTATCACATTCTTCAGTTGATAACCCTATTCTTGGACTTAGTAATTTCCACAAATTTTTATTTTTAATCAATGGGTCTTTAAACTTTTCTTTGTTATCAATGTAAAAAGATAAAAGTTCTTTTACATAATCTTCTTCATTGTTTTTGATTAGTGCAACTTTTTCTTCATTATTAACATTAGATAAATTACCATATATTGCTTCGAAATCCTTATAATATCTCCATTTAGTGATGCTTCTACCTGAGTCTGCTTTCATTTTCAATCTTATATATGTTTGTTTTAAATTTCTAAACTTCTTATCACAATCACTAGGACTTTCTCCAACAACTACTGAAATATCCTTCCAAAGTTCTTTCTTTTGAAATCTTGGATTTCTAAACTTTTCTGCAATTTCAAGATATGTGTCCATAAGCATTCTAGTTTTGTTCCTATTCCATGGACCCACACTAGGATTATAGTTATAGTATATTCTCTCAAAATAATGATGATACTGCCATTTTATAGGCTTTCCAGTTTCACGACTTCGTTCCAACCAATTAAAGTATGCTCTTTTCAAATTTTTAAACTTATGATAACAATTGTAATCAGTTGTCCCAATCTGGGAGGCTATTTCTTTCCAAAGGTCTTTTTGTAAACAATCGGGACTTCGGAATTTGTTTAAGTTTTCTAAATACAAAGTTAACAACTTCCTCACTTTATAGTCTTCCCATGGTTCCAAAATTGAAGCTGGTAGTGACTTGCATTCTTTAAATACTTCTTCACAAAGATTATAATGTACCCACTTGATTTCTTTACCTAATCTTTTCTTTTTAAGTAACCTTATGTAAGTTCTTCTAAGATTTCTATATTTTTTGTTGCACTCATCAGCAGATGTTCCTAACATAGAACCTATTTCATTCCACAGAGTTTTGTCTTTATTAGCATTTTTGAACCTATTTTCCAAACATATATTAAGAAGCAATTTGACTTTCTTTCTATCCCAAAAATTATCTTCAGGCACCACTATATTTGCTTTCTTGTCACTAGTATTTGTAATTTCTTGTATAACTACAGGAGCTTCATTTATTTGGATATATTGCCTATTGTCACCTGTGTCTATGACATATCTCTGGTCCTGATCTGCAACTAAAAAAACGGATTTGAGGACTTATTGGCAATTTTTACATAGTATATAGGTTGGCTTCACATCACAGTTTGACCAGGATGGTCTTAGTTTTTAACATTGGTCATGGCCTTTTTGGTAATATTTCTTGCCCCCTTATTACGTATTTCGCAATTGTCAAGCCATAGCAGAAATTGCTATATATTTGCATCCTAATGGCAAAATCAGCCTGTCTTTGGTACACTATAGGTGTTACATAATACAAATTTGTGATTTAGTTTATTGCTACCGCTTTACAATTGCGAAATACAGGCCAGGCATTTATTAGTAGGATGCAAGGTGCTTCTTGATAGGGGGTGGTCACTACTCACATCGCCATGATAAGAGTACTTCAAATCATATGTGAAGCAGTAAGTCTTTCAGTAGCTAGAGCTCTAAAAGGTTTGACCACTATCAGGAGACAATTAACTTATAAAAGAAGGCTCAACAGTAAATTGCTAAAAGTAAGCCCTTTTAAATCCTAGGTTCTGCACCTGATTGAACTATTTTAATGGACACAAATGAGAAACATTATAAAATCCCAGAGGATGTGGGTGCTTTATCATTCAGACCAGACATATTTCTCTATAAAAATTAATAAATATTATGATCTATGTAACAAGTTAACCAAGAACGGCTATGTGGTAGAAGTGGGAGCGGGAGGTATTCCAGGGAAATCTCTTTAAAACTTGCTAAAAGACCTCGGCCTGTCAAGAGCTGCAGTAAGTTCTATTTTAGAATGGGCATCTTAAGCAGCATTAACAGGATCTTACCACAAATGTTGCTTGGTAGGGAGGGTATTGTGGGCAGTCAAGGTGAGCGCTGATGTGCATCATAAGGGTGCTCCTTAAACCTACACCAGGTCACAAGTCCTGGGGGTTGCTCATGTTCCCTCTGTCTGCCACATGATAGACCTGGCAGCTGCATGGTGAATCAATGGAATGCTATGTTTGTCTGTTACGAAGGCCTGTTGATTATCCGTGTAATGCAAAAACTCCAAGAGTCCAGTGTGGACCCATTGATTTATATGTTGTTAACAAATTTTAGAATATTTGTTTCATTTTTGTCATAGAGGTCATGACCCCCATTTTCAATTAAATATTACTTTAATCATTATAGAAAATTCTACTTATTTTTTGTTTGATGGAATCTGTAAAAAATTCAATCTATGATTTCCTAGCACCCTCCCAAGTCCTAATTTAAACTTCAGATTCTTGGCTTCTTAGACTGCTAGTGGTGTAGTGGTGGTTTAGTGCTTTGTTATTATTGTAAGCCTATAATTTATATGTACTTGCTTGTAAAGGCTGATTGAACTGAACATTTGCTAAAATAGGTACTAAGTAAAAAATGATGATTGTGCATCTCCCTAACTTGCGTTGACCTTTTACCCAATCACTAGGTACCTACTTCTCGCTTGAAAATTAAGTAATGGAATAGCTAAGCAATATACTTACTTTGCGGATTTTCTATAGATATATTATTACTGGTACTGAAAATTACATTATTTTGGTCTTCTCTCAATACAAACCAGTAACTTTGGTTATGTCCATTATTGAAATCCATTTGTAAATAAATTATACAATTGCTGGAACAATTTGAAATACGAACTTAGATTATAGAGTGATTGGACTGGATTTTTATAATTAATAGAAGTGTAACGAATATATTCGTAATAGGTAAGGTTATTAGGTATGATATGAGCGACGAAATTATATATTATTAAGATACGCGGAATACAGAATAATAGGTTACCAAATAAAATAGACATCTGATTCATGAACCGCGCGGGGAGTCTCCGCAAAGTACCTACTTTTCTGTCCTTTAGTGAGCGCGCGTCTTGCGATTAAGCGAGATGACCATAGACCAAGATGACTACATGATTTGAAACTTCTAATAGAAATCATAGACCATAGAAATGAACACTGCCTGCACTGTTCCCAAGTCCAGGAAACAAGAAGTGGCCAACCACTTTGATATAGTTGCTAGTGGTTGCTAGAATGTTAAATAAAAAAGTTGCAAAATTCGTAGCTAAAATATTAAGCCACTATTAATTGATATTTTAGGCTAAACCAATGTTAAATGTTGCCAGACATAGCCACAAAATGGCCAACTTGGCAACACTGACTGAGTGCTGGTTTATCGTATGCGCAGCTAAGTATTTATAGTAAAGACATAAATAAACACGTCGGGTGCGGTTGAGTATCTTCTGCGCTCGCCCCCAAGTTCGGTAAAGCTGTAAGAGCCGAAGCGGCTTCAGGTCCCCTAAGGCTAACCGCATAGATTAATATGAATATACGGAAAGCTAACAGTATAGTCAAATCTAAAAAAATAATTAAATAAACACGTCGGGCTTCGTATGAAAACTGCATGGGTCGCTAACACAGTAAGCAAGCGATAAGAACAGAATCACTATATTAGGCACCGGTTTTACGAATATCAGTGTATTAACTAATACGGATATTAGTTACAATTAGAGATTACGTTGTAATTTTTGTATTATGTACCTATTCGTATTTCGTATTATATTAACGGTTCCTTTCAGTTTCTTGTAATTAGCTGCGATTGAAAATTTCAAATGTAAATATTAATTATTTTGTGTTTAGAATCAACTAAAAAGTCAATTAAATGGATATATATATATAAATTCTGTAATTGTAGTAAATGACATAGTGATATTTTTACCCGCATATAATTTAGAAGAAATCACTGATTAATGATTTATAATACTTCCTTAAAGACAATTTTTTTAACATGCGGCCAGATGGTCACAGCGCACGGCTCGTTCGCACCGCTAAGGGGCCATCCATAAATTACGTCACACGTTAATGGGCTGGAGGGGGTCGACGAAGTGTGACAAGGGATGAGGAGGGGTCTCAAATTTTGTGACATCACATTTTTTCAAAATATAATATTTTATATCTAAGTACATTAGAACTTTTTTAAGTCGAAAACCTCCCAAACTTGAAAGAACGTGTTCCCTTCCATTCAAGCCCCAAAACCTCCGTTGCACTAAATCTCAACCCTCTAGTCAAAATAATCAGAGAAAAAATTAAATTGGATTACTGTATCTCGAACATAGCAATGTTTTATTTAACAACTTTTACAACTCGATTATTGGAAACTTATTACCTTTATAGTTCGAAGAAAAATAAGTTACCGACTTTAAGAATATTATCGACATTGTAAGTACACCATTGTTTCTTAGAAATAAATTTAGGAGTATACAATAAATAAGATTACCACGAATTTATGACTCACGTTAACATGTGTTTGCTTTTTGATGTTGTGTTTAATTTTATTATTTTTGATTTCATTTGAACTTTAGCGAAGCAAGTCATCTTGTTTATTTTGTCCATTTATTGTTGCTCAGACGCTATTGTTAATTTATTGTTTTTACTTTTGCTTTACGACTGTAATTTGTATTTTAATACCTGTGCGAGTCTAAGTCTTTGCACGTGTTCTGTTTTTTATCGCATAAATATACCGCTTCATCATATTTGAAGCAAGTTCCGTATGATACCTATTGCCCCAGTGTCGAGGCATACTTATTTAAGCGATCGTGTGGCATCTGTGGTCTATATTTTGCATCATACAAGGCCACTATCCTACACAAGGAATCACATAAAACGCAAGAAGAAGTATAGCTCATCGCGAAAATTCGGCCTCAAAGAATTGCTGCTAGACGTGCCAGGGAAATTCTTTGTTTGAATGATGACAATGAAGCTTTATGGTTAGATGAAGAAGATGTTGATACAATGAACGTTTCTGATGTTAACTGTCCAAATGAGAACGATGTGACTACTATGCCAGTTATAAATAAAAAAGGAATGGGTTCGAAGTGTATGGACTGAAGAGGATTAAGTTTTTATCTTTCATTAAAGTGATTTTTTTTTTATGTTTTGTTAATTTTTATAACTTTGTTTCATTTGATGTCGATTTTATTGAAAAATAATTTAAATGGAAATTAAAATAATTTCCGAACACTGCTGTTCTAATTTCATAAATTTCTAATTATAAAATTGCAAAATATGTGATATCACACTAGGTAGGGGGGGGGGGGTCTCACAAATGTGACCAACTGTGACAAGGTTGGGGGAGGGGTCTAAAAATCATGAAATTCGTGTGACGTAATTTATGGATGGCCTCTATGAAGGAAAGTTTAATCACTGTTTCATTTAGGTTATATAGTAAGCATATGGATAATAATAATAAATATTCACAACAATCTTTTATTTCATACTCACACTGTTTATCTAGAGAATAGATACGCTTAATATCAGTATTAGATTTAAGTAGGTAGCGATTATAGAATTGGTGACTATTATTTGACTAATACCCGGTAATAGGTACGGTAATGTATTAGATAACTAATATAATCCCTATTAGGAATATCAAAATATAAGCCTTTATTTTAACACCTATAAACAAAACATAGATTTCTGCATAGACAATTAACCAAAAGTATCTCTGATGGCTCTGTTAAAGAGGTGTAACGAATATATTCGTAATAGGTACAGGGATTATATACATATAATACGCGCCACGGAAATTTATTATGATACACGAATACAGAATTAAAAAAATAAATAAAGCCCTTTATTCCGAACTAATAAAATTTAAAACTCAAAAGCTAAAAAAAAAACTACTGATTACAATATGTCCCTTAGCTCGGTGTGCCTGTTGGCAAAGGCCTGCTCTAACGATTTCCATTGTTGCCCGTCTTGGGCGACACTTCTCCAGTTTATTCCTACTGTCAATTCTAGTTCATCGTCCCACCTTGTGTGCCGTCTTCTTTTGCCGTCCCTTGTGTTAGCTTTACGAAAAATATAGTTTCTAATTTTAATAAATATTACGTATTATAATAAATATTAATATTTGCTAAATGAATAATAAGTTGAGAAATCTATTAAAACTTCTCGATCATGGAGGTAGTTCGTACAAAATAATATATTGTTTAAGGTTTTATAAAACATACTATGTTTTTAGCTTGACGATAATTATTGTTTAGTCTACCATAAAACATATTGTTATTATCTTTTATTTTAGAATTTGTCTAGATTTTAATATTGTTCTATTTAACTCTTAGTAGCTCAGTTTTGACTTCCAGTATTATTCTTTCCGATTGAAAATGTCGGTTCCCTTAAATATTGGTTTACTATAAAAGGACGGGCAGTCTGTACTGAGCGACTAGGCAGGCTGGATGTGCAAGATTAATAGAGTTAATGAAGTAAATTATAGTGAATACAAGTGGACACAGTGATTAGTTATTAAAGTGAAATTATAGTGAAGTATCTTTGGTTTATTTTATCGAATTTGTTTTCACTTGGGGACCATTCCGTAACTCTCCTGCTCCACTTCCCTACTTTATCTCGCATCATATGTCCTGTCCATCTCTATTCCAGTTGGTCAATTCGTTTGAGAATGTCGGCGAGCTTTATTATTTTCCTTAGTTCAGTGTTTCTGATCTTATACTGGAGTTTATAACCTGTTACTCCTCTCCATTGCTCTTTGTGTTATGGCAAGCTTTTATCTCAATGCTAGAATCGTTTTTAATTCTGACGTTGTGTTTTATGTTGCATGTCATTATTTTATTCTTGCTGATATTCATTTTTAATCCGACTTTCATGCTCTCTTCATTTAAATTATTTAACATATACACGATACAGATTTTCTGGGCACTCTTCAAGTAGTATTAATAAGGTCACCGGTGAATCGTAAATGGTGCACTTTTAATTCATTTATATTAATGCCGTATACGTCCCATTTTAAGTTGCGGAAGATATTTTCCAACACTGCTAAAAACAACTTCGGAGATAAAGAGTCTTCCTGCCTCACGCCTCTTTGTATACAAAATTTATTGTTTTCAACTGAATTTTGCTCTTACTGTTTGAGTATATATTTTTTATAATTCTTGTACAGATACTTGGTATTTATTGTCGATCTAGACTTTTCCATATTTAATCACGATTTAAGCTATTAAAGGCCTTGTGTAAACGCTACATATATTTTCTTATTATATTCATTGTATTTTTCCAGTACCTGTTTGATCGTATAGATATGATCAATAGTTGAAAATGCTTTTCTAAAACCTGCTTGTTCGACTGGTTTTTGTTCATCTAACAGTGTACTAATTCTGTCTATAATTCATTATAATAACTGCACATTCGAAATAGGATTATTTTTCGATACATTGTTATTTGCAGGTGGTATGTGGAATAATTGTTGTACTCGTACTGAACGAAAAGGGTATTTGAAAATGTATTTTATTTATATATTTTATTTTTATTTTAAAATTATTTATATGTTTGATATCTAGCTTATCGGTCTATGGTTTTTTATGTTCCTTATAGTCTTCTTTGTATAATAAGATGTGAGATTTTGTCCATTGTTTGTATTGGTATTGGAGTCAGTTCTTCTATATTTCCCTTCACTAGTTCGTTCATAATCTTGTTCTGGTGACTTCAACTTTTGACTTCACTAAATAAGATATTCGCTATAGTGTTATATATTAGGTCTAGTGGTCAGCTTATATTTATTTTAATATGTTAATACTCTTATTTACCATATATTACTTTCGTGTATATTATGTAATTGTTTATTATTTAATTTCCAGGGCATCGGTTAGGTTAATGTATTCGTCTGTTCAGATATTATTTATAATACGATCCCTTTAGTTTAATATACAATGTTTATATTTTATTTGGTAAAGTTAATACCAACAATAACAAGTTTAACGGAAGTTTCAATCAGAGCTATTTATTAATTACATTACTGAATTGTATTTTCATGGAATCAATTTCGCCGAGTGGTTATGTGAGACTCCTACTCATTAAAATTCCACGGTGTACCATCCGCCGCCTCGATGGGGCGACACGGGACCTACGGAAGTATACAACCGCGACACCCCGGCAATTTCGGGCCCCGGCCTAAATAGATGTGGCCCAACGCCACGCTCAGCAATTGGTCCGGAACTCCGTCTGGGCCCGGTGCCCCCCGCTTTTTGCGAGATCCTGCACCACCCACCCCATCTATCATTGATAATATGGGGCAGTACTAACTCCTCCGCAACAAAGTCTCCACCATGCATTGGAAGTAAGAGAAGCGGCGCCGGAGGGTCGGGAAGTAGTGTTTCACGACCCTCGTCAGGACCTCTGGATCAAGAAGTCCCGTTAGCGGGGCCCCTGCCCCCGAAACTTTTTCCGTGCCACCCGGTACGGGCGCCTCAACGGGTCCCGATCCAGGGTCCTAAGGAGCTCCTCCCATTGTTCATCCTTTGCCCGGCTGATGGCCACTTGCAGAGACTTTCTGGCCTCCCTGTAGTCACCATGCAGCCGGGCCTTCTCTCCAACTTCCTGAGTTCGCCACTGGAGGAAGTGTTGCAGCTGCTGCCGTGCCACGGAGCATGACGCCCGGAGATTGGCACGGGGACCACCAGTATACTGCCCGCCTATTTTGCGGGCGGTTATTGCCCCGCGACATCGACGCGTTGCAGACTGCCGTAAGGGCCCTACGGAAGCGGTCCACAGTCACGTCGATATCTTCTTCAATAGGAGCCGGCGCCCGCCTGCTCTGGACGATGGCCACCTCTTCCGCAAGCTCCCGGCTAAGGCGGCCAAGAACCCATCGGGGAAACCATGTTCCCCGACGGCGGCGGTGCACTGGCTCCCCTGGGGAGGTGGAGACCTCAAACCGAATGTATCGGTGATCCGAAAAGGTCTCCACCTCCTCCAGCCCCTCCAATCCTCCACACGGTGTGCGACAGACTGCGTGGCAAAGGAGACGTCCACCATGGACCCCCCGTTATGCCGCACGCACGTGTGGACGAACTCTCTATTGAGGAGGGACAGTCCAACTTGGACTGTCCACTTCTCCACTAGCTCCCCCCGGGGGTCCGTGGCCACCGATCCCCATGCCCGCGACTTGACGCTTAGATCGCCAAACAGGAAAATGGGGAGCGGTGACAGCCACCTAATCGCCGGCCCCAGGGAGTCGAGAAACGCCTCGAACTCCCTCAAGGGCCGGTTTGGGGAGAAATAAACCCCCACAATACCGTAACCTCGCCAGGCGGCCGCCACGAACCCTGACCCCAACTCCTTAACGGAGAGGGGTGACCCCGTACTATGAATGGCTATGGAGCCGTCAAGGCCACATGCCCAGTAAGGTTGGGCAGGGACACAATACGGCTCCGCAGCCACCGCAACACTAATGTTCCACTCCGCCACCGACTGCACAAATAAGTCTTGGTCTATAAATGTTACCACATGGAAGGGGCCGCCAGGCAAACGTCGAGCTGGGAGGCCCTACATGAGATGGAAGGATGATATAAAGAAAACCGCAGGAACAAAATGGTTACAAGTAGCAAAGAATGGAGAAAAATGGAAATCCTTGGAGGAGGCCTTTACCCTTACCAGAGAGGGGTCCATGCAAAGCATATTCTTTAGATTTAAACGAGAATACACTCTGCAACTCGAACCTTGTATGTTGTAAAGTATACAAAGGTCGACACGTTTTAACTTGTGGCAAAGGTACCTCACTATACAGCCAAGACAAATGATATTTTACTATTATATTCATTTAAAATATGTAGTTATATTCGAAAAACGTTGTTCTGTCGTTAAAAGAATAAAATAAATAATATACTAAAAGATTATACGTATTTTCATAGAAAAGTGATCGCCGATTTAATTTCGGCTTTTCTATTCATAGTCAATACTTCTTAATTTAGACGTTCGTCGATAGGAATCTCACTTCACTTCGCAAGTGCGTCCCATGTGTTTACAGAATGCCTATCCAAGGTAAAGTGAATTTACTGTCGAAGTGAAATATGTCACATGAGTGAGGCTCGACATCGATTTAGTACTTTACAGAATAGTACTACAGGTCGACGAGGTAAACTCAAGGTCACCGCCCGTTCCTGACAAGGTGGTCTCTTTAATTTGATTGTTTGAATTACTGTGTATCACAGCAATAGGTTCGAGGGGGATTGATTCGCGATAGACTTAAATAATGGCCCAGAAAATATATTTCGCAAACCCTTCTCTGACAGACTGCTTTATTAAAAACCCAACTCCTCTTTTCCTGCAGTTTTTCCTTTATGGTACAGTATATAGCTGCCATGTTCTTCATTTTTATCACCCAGTCTTAACAATTCGCTTATACCTAGTAAAATGGGCTACGTCGACAATATAGAGCGGGATCGCGCACCGAGAGCGCGAACGCGTCGGAAACGATTCCCTCGAACTCTGCATAACCGGCGGCGGAATACACGCTACGGTAACCAGCTGTCTGGAAACCAGTGCGTGCGAGCCCCTCTCGCTACGTGTGACCGACCCTGCTCACACACGAAACTATTAGGCGTGAAGAGGGCGAAACATGAAGGTACACACGCAGTGAGGTGCCTTCTTGTAGGCGTGGCACTGACGTAGCACGGGAGCGGAGAGGACTGGGTCGCTGGCGGGTTGAACACTTGAAGACAATGACACACAGATACCACAATAAAATTTCGCTGTATTCTTCTCAAGATACAATTATTCTTCTTAATACTATTTTCTTTGTACTATCTTCTTAGTACTGTCTTCTTAGTACTATTATCCAGTCTTGAGTCTTGAGTCTTCAGTTTGTGGCACCTGTGTGTGCCAGTAGGCCACGACGGCTAGACTTTTATTTCACCGTTGGAGCGGGACGGAGCGATAGCGTCTATCTCTCTACTACTCTAGCATTACCAAATATGGTCATGGCGCGCTACCGCGGTGGCGCGTCGCGGCTGCACTATTGTTCTCCCTATCTACGTTATTATTCTATACAATGTTCAATAAATTGTTAATATCTCTAAATATACTTATCAAATCACTATGAAATCTGTCTTATGTTATTATGGACATAAATACCTACATAAAAACATTAAATACAACATTAAGGGTTAATAAACATCGTAAATATCAAACAATAAACTTTACAACCTTAAACGGCCTAAAAACACGTTATGTACGCACTATTAAACGTTACAAACATTATACAACACACATAGTGGGCTATACGACATTAAACATTACATATAACTGTTATAAAACACAGATTATTGATGAGATATAGTTCAATACTATTTCTACGATATTACAAGGTGTCCAGAAAGGGTATCGGGTATTTGTTTTCGCGCCATATTCGAAACGGGGCGTCTAAAGGGTGCGGGGAGGGGTTCGTGGCGTCCGCCATTTTGTGGAGTTTTAGTCACGATGGAACAGTACTCGGGGACGCATCGCGCATTTTGCGTACGAGCGTATTATCGTAATGGTGATTCAATAGTGACTGCTCAACGTCTCTATCGTGCGGAATATCGTACTGTTATATGGAACTTTAAAAATCCTTTTGTAAAAAAAAAGAACTTAAAACTTATAATTATTCTCAAGCAACCGTCAGGTCTGGAAACTGGGATGAGACTGGTGGGACGGATGGGCGGCCAAGGCGTCGTGACAGCCAGAATGACGACTAGGCGGGAAAAGGTGACGGGTCTGCAATACAGGGCGCATAGTACAGGTATAACACCTCCCAGGGGTGGACTAAACTTAGGGGTTGAAATTCCGAAGTTTAGGAAAAAGGATGTGAAGTGGAGCTTTAAATATTCCGTCGGGTACTGGGAGATGGAATATCTTCCATCCGAAGTTGAGGTTTGTTTAGGTTTTGAAGGATGATAGATTCAGGTGTACTCGAGAGAACTGGAGGTGGGTTTTCTGGATTTGATCAGGAAAATCTTGGAAGATAATCGGAGAGACGGCTGCCTGATTTAATACACAAGAATAGTTTGACAATACAGAAAATAATGATTAAACAAGTTATTAAAATAAAAGTAATTATAGTTACTATAGAATAATGTGTTCCGTATCTGATGATGTGTATATTGTCTAGAGTATTTTCGGCTTTTTCCAGGAAAATTTGTTTATTTAATTTTAATTCATCTAAATCAATGTCTTGCAGTGTAATAGGGGACACATTACTCATACTTAAATTTAACTGATTTGTGTTACAGCAGGTGTCATTTATTAAGTTAAAATCTGAATAACTGATAGACTCTGTAATATTGATTTCCTTGAATTTGGGTATTAACGTTGTTCCTCTACTGTGGCCAATGCAGTGGTTAGGTACCGTGATGATACCGGTACCCAATATGTTAATTTCGAAAAGACTTCCGTTTCTGCAGTCTATTGAGATTTTACTAGGCACCGACTGTACATAAATCCACTTATTTTATTCTATTGGTTTCCATATATCTAAATTACCATAAATAAATTTTGTTTCACAATATTCGGGAACTTTGCTAATCACTTTAGTCATGAACTCACTTTCACAAATAGGTTTGGTGTCTGATGCATAAACATTGGTTATTTCACAAATATACTTCCCATTATAAACCGCATTGCAGTTATTTAAATCATTTAACGTACAATAATGTATTTTGTCTTTGATCATTGCAATATATTTAGAGTTAGGTATTATTAAACTAAAGGTACTAGGCTTGTCAGGACTATGAGGAGTCGGCAAGCCAATAGTATGGAACAACATATATTCCTTAATCGATACTAATGGAATTTGTAGTATTAGAATTACCTTATTACTAACATAATATGTAACAATTTTAGAAATCTTAAGCATAGAGTGTATTGAACTTAGATCTAAACTTACAGGAAATTCCAAATCTCTGGGTAAATGTTGGTGGCCATCAGCAAGCTCTCGAATCAATTGTTGAGTCGTTATTATAGACGGGTGTAGGATATTTTGACGACTGAATAGTATCGTGTTGGTTACGTCTTCGAGTTGAAAAGACAAAGTTGAAATTGAAACTTCTATATTATTAAGAATTTGGTTTATACTAAATTGGGACCAAAGTTTACTTGTTATCAGGGAAATATTTTTTACTTCCTTTGAGAGTTTGTCGGTGGCCTTATTTAAATTAATTTCATTTACTTTTATTTTGTTGACGGTATCATTGAATTTTGAAATCACTGACGCGGTGACTAATATATTAGTATTATATATTATATTGAGTATGGACAGGTATCTCAATATTGGTCTTAATCTGGTGGTTTAAAGCCGTAGTGTAAGTTAATTGTTCGTCGGGAAGATGAAAGATATCAGAATAATTGGAGCAGAGATCTAAGAGCATTTAGTTTTTTCCTGGTTGAGGTGATCCGTTTTTAATGAATTTATGACTTTTCGTGTTCGGTTTTGGACATCATTATTCGAGCTATGCAGTGATTGTACTAAACAGTGATGAAAGGGGTCCATCCTTAACTTCAGATTTGCGTTAATACTTGCAAGTTCTTCGGATGTATTTACGGCCGTTATATTTATTTTCTTATTATTTTTTACTTTTACTATGCAATTTGCTATTAATAATGAGTCGGATAAGTGTTGATCCAGAATGATACCTTCTTTTACATCTGGGTTTTGAACTGTACATTCGATAATCATTTCTGTTCGAGGTGGAATTATATAGATTGGGTCGAAGAACTGAAGTTTTATGTTTAAGTTTTTGATATACAAGACGTCGTTGACATAATCGATGTTACAGCCAAAATGAGTTAAGAAATCAGAACCAATGATGCCATCGTATGGAAGATTTATCTCCTTAATAACGTGAAATTTATATTTGATCTGTTTGTTCCCGGATAGCTGTAAGTTTAATAGGAAATGACCGAGCGTCGGTGTTGTTTCCTCGCTTGGGTCAATGCCTTTGAGCTGAATAGTTTCCTTGGTTAAAATTGGCTTCTTCAAAACAGAGGATTGTTTAAGTAGGCATATGGCTGAGCCGGAATCAACTAATAATGTTAGCGGAATGTCTGAAACTTGAGTTTGTACAAGGATATGAAGTAGTAGCTTTCTAGTAGTGTCAATATTAATTTCGTAGATCTCTTCTGGCGTTATTGAACTTCCTTGTGTGTAAGATTTTAACGAGCTTCCATTTTGGGACTGGTTACCATGTTGTGTAGCACGATGGATATTAGACATTGACGGGCTTCCGTTTTGGGGCTGGTTACCCTGTTGTGTAGCACGCTGGATATTAGAATTTAACGAGCTTCCGTTTTGAGGCTGGTTACCCTGTTGTGTAGCACGCTGGATATTAGGCTTTAAGGAGCTTCCGTTTTGGGGCTGGTAACCCTGTTGTGTAGCACACCGGATATTAGAATTTAACGAGCTTCCATTTTGGGGCTGGTTACCCTGTTGTGTAGCACGTTGGATATTTGATTTTAATGAGGATGATATTTATTTTAGGGTGTCGACTTTAATAGCGCGTCCCGTGCGACACCGACTCGAGGCGCCTATCCGTTTAAAGAATCTTCCGTGTGATCAACTTCGTCATAGCCCAGATTTTCAACTACCTCAGGGATGTCTTGGACATGATTGACAGTTTTATGTATGGGGTTGTTTCGGTTGAACCCCGATGCCCTTTGGTCTCGATAATGGTTATTATAAAATTCCCGTTTTTTACAGTCCTTGATATCGTGACCTGTTGTTTTACAATACCGGCAAAATAGTCCGGATGGCTGCGGAAAGCTTCTGGATTGTGGGAATTGTTGTGAATTCCTTGACTGTTGGAAATTTTGAGGTTGTTGAGTGCTAGAAGGTCCTGGCCTTGACTGGAAACGTCTGCTAAAATTTGAACTGTTATTTGACCTTGAATCAGGTTGAGATATGCTTTTCTTATAAAGTGACTGCTGGATTCTATCTTCCGAAATTACAAGGTTTGTGGCTTCATTGAGGTTCTTGGGGCTACGACACCTCACTATGTTAGAAATGCGGGGATGAAGCCCCATTAGGAAGTGATGAAGGGCTAGATCCTCCATAGTGGCAGAACGTCCGGCAAGTTCGCTTTTCTTAGTATTACCTAGAGAGATCTCGGTGAGCAATTGGGATAGGCAGGTCTCGATACGTAGCGAGTATTGATTTACATTCTCTTGCGGGCCCTGCTTGCTCTCTTGTAAGTCAGTGAGAAGGTGTGCGTAATGCTTCCTTTCGGAAAATTGGGTTTTTAGAAATTCTTTGAGTTGCTCCCATAATTTAAATTCTTTAATAGAACAGGCAAGCTCCGCTTTTCCTTGTAACTGACTTAATATATATTTGAATAAAATAGACTTCTGCGTCCCTGTTGCTAAGTCGAAAGCGTTATCGCAATTTACAAGGAAAGAGTTAAGTGTTTCCCTACTACCATCGTAAGGTTTAAAGAATTTAAATAAGATGTTTAATTCAAGTTCGGCCATTGTGCAAGTTGTGGTGGTTTCCTTGACAATTTGAGAAGAAACTACGGGTGACTTCAATAGCGTATCGGTTGGAGTCGGCTCTAGGTTGGGCACGTCAATAGTTAGTTTAGTGTCATCAACCTTAGTTGCTTTCGGCATAATAAATTCCCGATTTAAAATAATTTGAGCACAAGTTGTGAATTAATTAAAATAAATTTATAACACGTAATATAACAAAACCCACTAATGAATATTAATTTCTCAGCGCAATCAAAACAATGACCAAAGACTTACAGTATGAGCAGTGTGTGGGCGACCGATAAGAACACGGCGGCGACCGGGTGCATCCTGGCGAGATAAGGCACGGCTCAGGTTACGATTCGTCCTACTGGAGTCTTGAATAGTTTGGTTTAGTGAAATCGGGTCTCGGTTCGATTTCGCGTACAGGATACTGAGATGATCGTTCACGGTGTAAGATAGAAACACGATAGGTGTTGCGGGTGGTGTGTCTCTTCTCGTAGGACAGGACTTCGAACACTTTTCACAGTGAGTAGCGGTTTAAGTAACACACCCTACTTTTACAGGACAAGCAGATCTTTTCCAGGATCTACTAGGATTCACGTAATAGCACTTCACAGATCTCACAGGATATATTTATATATGCACACATTTATGTTTTATCCACTGACACAAGATAACTTTTAGGACACGAATTTACTTTATCGTAGGATCCGGGGCGATTTAGCGGAACGGCACTCGGGCACTGGGACTTTCCGGATCCCACCGCGGCCACCAAATGTTATATGGAACTTTAAAAATCCTTTTTAAAAAAAAAAGAACTTAAAACTTATAATTATTCTCAAGCAACCGTCAGGTCTGGAAACTGGGATGAGACTGGTGGGACGGATGGGCGGCCAAGACGTCGTGACAGCCAGAATGACGACTAGGCGGGAAAAGGTGACGAGTCTGCAATACAGGGCGCATAGTACAGGTATAACAGTACTCGCCACGCGCCAAGTGACGATAGCATTAGGAAATGGATCAGGATGTTCGAAAATACAGGTGCGACAGTTAAAATTCAAAACTCTGGTCGTCCTCGTTCAGTTCGCGATGAAGAAACAATTGAAGAAGTTGAGGCATCGGTTCGTCAAAATCCGTCTTTATCCATCCGAAAGCGAAGCCAAGCGTTGAACATCAAAAAATCGTCTTTACATTCGATTTTAAAGAAAGACTTACTTCTAAAAGCCTATAAAATTCAATTGGTTCAAGAATTGAAGGATACGGACTATGCTAATCGACTGAATTTTGCGAACGAAATGCTGCAGCGATTTAACAACTTTAACAACATACTGTTCAGTGACGAAGCAAATTTTCACTTGAATGGTCATGTTAATAAGCAGAATTGTCGGTACTGGGTAGTGGAGAATCCGAGACGAAAGCATGAACGACCCCTGCATAGCCCAAGGTCGTTGTTTGGGCCGCTATGTCTGCTAAAGGCATAATTGGTCCTTATTTTCATGAGAACAACGAGGCCGAGCAATTAATGTGAATAGTGACTGTTATTGCGATATGTTGCGAAATTTTTTGGTACCAGAGTTGCAGGAGTTTGCAGGTTTCAACTCAAGAACGTGGTTCCAGCAAGATGGGGCCACTTGCCATACCTCAAATGACTCAATGGAAGTTTTTAACGAATTATTCCCTAATAAAGTCATTTCGCGAAGGGGTAACATCAACTGGCCTCCCAGAAGCCCCGACCTTAGCCCGCTTGACTATTTTGCATGGGGATACCTTAAAAGTAAGGTTTATCAAAACAATCCGACGAATCTAACCCAGTTAAAGCAAAACATCAGGTCAGAAATGGCAGCAATATCGATAGCTATGTGTCACCGTGTTATCGCCAATCTTCGTTTCCGTTTAGAAGAGTGCCAGCAACGTAACGGTCATCATTTGAATAACATCATCTTTTCCAAATAATTCTCCAATTCATATGCTAAAAATAAACAATAAACTTTTTTATTGCATACAAATAATTTTTGTTTCATTGAACTTACAAATACCCGATACCCTTTCTGGACACCTTGTATAAGCATTTTTACAAGTTATTTACTATTCTTATATACCTACAGGTTGCAGCATTCTATTCAAAACATTAAATCGCCGATCGTGAGTACAAATTCTTAATCCCTACAACTTATATCTACAATTATGATTTCTATCATCACGCTTAGCCCTATGCGTCGCTAACACCTAGTATGTCGTATTTTATGTTTTCTAATTATTTTTCTAATTCTAATAAACTCCTATGACTTCTAAGAGTTTTTGTATTTAGTGTGGCGATATAAAGTACATCACTTCTTTTAGTTTAAGGGTGGTGGTCTAGTACTCCCTCGGGTACCAGCAATGGTTGGAGACTCTTTGAAGGTTGTCTATCTTTGAATTGAATACAGAATAATAGGTTACTAAATATTAGTGAAATAATAGGCACGCAATTCACGATCCGCACGGCAAGTCACCGCAAAGTACCTCTCTCTTTTTCCGTTATAGGGGCGCGCGTCATGGGAGTAAGCAAAATAACTACATGTTTTGAAACTTCGTATAGAAACGACCGCTGGCGGCTGGCTTATCGTATGCGCAGCTAGGTATGTATAGTAAAGACATCATTATACACGCCAGGCTTCGTATGAAATGAAAACTGTATGGGTTGGTGTTAAGTACGTGTCACTTCCCCTCTGCGTCAGGGAGGAGGGGGGGGGTGACGTTTCCCCGGTTTGGACTGGCGTTTTGTTGCGCCGGATGCCCGTCTCGTAGACACCGTACGGATGCCAGTGGGACGCGATGTTAGTGCGGGGGTCCGGGAAGTGCAATAATGCACGACCGCTTGAGGTGCCTGGTCTTCAATGAAACTCGAACTCTTCAATTCATTGCTCGCAGGACGACCAAAGCTTTAATTCGTGTTTTAATTTTAGTTTTCACTTTGGTCGCCCTGTTAATCGCTCTATATTTCCTTCTTTATATACATTGTATATACATGTTATATATCAAAATATTCCTTGTCGTATTACCTATCTATTACACATTCACATATAATATACGTTAAGTATATATTCCGTACATAAGCCAAAAACAATGCAATTTACTGGCGGCATCACCGCTTTCTGTTCGTAAAGTTTCCATAACATTGAATATTCTTACTCTATTGACTTATTCTATGCATTTATCTATTCTATATTAGTTCTATTTCCATATATGTGACACACAATACATAATCATTTATATACAACTTAATACATAACATGCAACTTATAATGTAGCGTAGTCGCTAACATTTCTCTATAATATTATCCATATCGATCTATTTTATCATAACACTTAAACACAATAATATCACATAATATCCTAACACAAGACACGAAAATAACTGTTCTGTCGCCAACAGTTTGTAACACAGTAAGCAAGCCATGAGAACAGAATCATATATTAGGCACTGTTTTAAAGAATATCAGTGTATTAGCTAATACGGATATTAGTTATATCTAGATAGATATTGTTACGACCTATTAATTCCTTATTAGGAATATCTAATTATCAGTCTAATAAAACACCTCTACTCTGATTAAAAAATGAACCCACAGACTAATTAGAGATCTGAACCATAGACCTGAACCTCCAAGAATAAAAAAAATCAGCTGGAAATTAGGATGTGCAAAAAGTGTCGTATTTCTAGATAATTTCACTTTGCAAATTTTTTATAAAAGTATCAATATATCAGTACAATTCAAAAGAGAATAATGGAGTGGTTTTTAGCGGCATCTTGAAGTGGCATGTTGTAGTTTTTATTTTTAATTCATTAACTTGGTTTTTGACCCTGTATTATGTAATATTGGTGGCGTTTTGCGTGATATAGTTTGTTTTTTGTTCATTGAAGTGTATTATAAATATAAGCTTAAAGCATTCATTCTGAGGTCCCACAAAATCTTCCTAGAAAGTTCTAACAAGGGAGCCACCATCTTGTTAGGATAGTGAATCGTCATATCATAACACATTACACTATAATTTACCCGATAATGGCAGTAATGGTCTTCATTAAAGAGTTTAGAGTACTGGTTGCCAAGTTAGGAAGAAGAAGAATAATGGAACTTACCTTTTCTTAATTTTTAGGTTGCAAAAACGCATGGTGATGGTAATTTTTAAAATGGGCACCAAAATTCGTATTGCCACTGGTTTTATAGATTTTTCCACACAAATTACACGAAACAAGATGTTTTACCATTTTATTGAAAAAAATCGACATTACACTAAACATACAAACCATCGAATTAATAATTACTAATATTGAGGTTTATAGAGTAATATTTATACTCATAGTACTAAATTCTGGTTATTGGTCTATGGTACTAAATGATCATATGTTGTTTTGAAAAATATCGATTTATAAACTTTTGCGTTTTTTAGAATGATATTTATACATTAAATATAATACCGATATTTTTTCAACAAGCCAAAGGGATGAATCAATTCGAGTAAATACGAGTACATACTTTACTTTTGATACTAAATAATTTTGGAATTGATTCATTGTAACCAAATTCAGAATAGGTACCAGTGAAAGGCATTCGTATCAGTGTTGCCAATGAAACCGTAATTGCGGTAAAACACCATAATACACAAATCCGACACTTTGGAATAAAGAAAGAAAGAAAACATTTATTCTTAAGACCAAAACTGGATATTGCTTAATGTACATAAAAATAAATAATAAAAATTGTCCAGTTGCGTGTCCTGCCATTAAGAAAGGACGTCCATCTCAACATATGCTTAAGTGCTATGGGGCACTTAGATATGATTTTTAGCTGGATCTCCAAAGCAAGTCACGGTGCGCGAACAATAATCAATTAAAATATAAAACACATAAATAACAATAATAATTCACTTCTCATGGCATTCTCGCCCTACTGGAATTCGTACGGTGTCTACGAGATGGGCATTCGGCAAAACAAAATAGCCCGTCTAAACCAGCAAGAGTCACGCCCGCCCTCTCTCACGCAAAGAGAGAAAAAGAATTTTCGTTTCGCCTAAATAAAAACAACTGTTCATGGAGATTCAGTTCTGGCGCTTAAATGACTTACGCTGAGTAAACTATAAGAGATATAGCAAATTAATGAACAAAATAATTATAGACTTTAAAAATACCTACAAAAAGTTTGCAAGAGTATGCATCTATCTTCTAAGAAACACCCTCAATAAGCATCTTTTGCTATGAAATAGCATGTATCGGGGGAGCAAGATTCGCGCGGGCATTCTGTAGTCAACGTGAGCGAAGCTGCGGGCACAGTTAGTTTATTAATACGAAGGAAAATTTTATCACTGTTTCATTTAGGTTATTATAGTAAGTATACGGATAATAATAATAAATAATCACGGCAATCTTTATAACTAATATAACTAAAGACCACACAATAAAAATAAATAAGTATTACGATCTATGTAATGAGCTAACCAAAAATTTCTATGCGATTAACTTGTATGCGGTGGAACTGTGAGCGAGAGGTATTCCATAGAAATATTTCTATAACTTGCTAAAAGACCTCGGCCTGTCGATAACTGCAGTAAGTTCTATTTTAAAACGGGTATCTAAAACAGCCTCAACAGGCTCTTACCAAATTTGGCTTGACAGGGAGGGTATCGCGGGCAGTCAAGGTGAGCGCTGATATGCATCATAAGGGGGCCCCTTAAACCTACACCTGGGTCGCTTTTCCCGGGGGCAGCTCATGTTCCCTCTGACTGCCACACGATGGACCCGGCACTAGAGTTACATCTCAGCCTACCTCCTGTTATAGTTTAACAGCTGATACATGTTCCTCATTAGACAATTTGACATGTAGCTGTCCTATAATTGAACGTATCCATACCATTAAATATCTTGGTCTTTTGATTGATAGCACTTTGACATGGGATAAACAAGTAGATTCATTTATATCTAGGGTCAGAAAACTAATATTTTTGTTTAAATTATTAAGAATCTCTGCAGACTATGATATCTTGAAAACAGTGTACTTTGCCTTAGCTCATTCAATTTTAACCTACTGTATTACGGCTTGGGGTGGATCTGGAAAGAGCTTATTTCTTCGACTAGAGAGAGCCCAGAGGGCTGTATTAAAAGTAATGGCATATAAGCCAATACGTTTCCATACGAATGAATTATATGCCCTGTGGCGAATTCCTACAGTTAGGCAATCCTTTCTTCTAAATGCTGTTCTCCGTCAACACTCTACCCTCACTTTTGATCTAAATACATATAAGCTGAAATGCAGAACTGACATAGTTTGTAAAATCGATATTTCCAGTCTCGCTGTAGTTAGAAGTCAATGTCATTTTCTGAGTCCAGTTTTATATAATAGAGTTAACAAAGAGCTAAAGATTTTCCCCCTTACCTATCATAAATGCAAAATGCGCATCGCTCATTGGCTTCTCACACTTAGCTATGAGGAAACTGAAGAAATTATTAAACCTTTACATCAATTTCGTTTCAAACACCCACAACCATCCATTCAAGCAACAATTACCCGCCTACACACACCTACACACACACATACACACCCACACCCACACGCATGGATGCACATACATTGTATTATGGAACGCAGACCCCACTGTTGTATTATCTGGAAGTGAGCGCTATTGGCTGCGACACAGTTTTCACTAATGTGGCTAATATCGTACATTTTTGTTATTTGTAAGATGATTTATGGTTCCAATAAATTATTATTATTATTTATTATTATAACTGAAAAAAAATAAAAAATTACATAATTACATAAACCCACTCTGTGAATCCATGGAATTCTAAGATGGTTGTCTATACTTTCACATGCTTTTAGTAAAAAATTGTTATTTTGACATTACAAACAGACACTTCAATTTTATTATTTGTACAGATTACGGACTGTCGTTAACGTCCAAATCTTTGGTATAATAAAATATAACATCTGGACGACCGAGCTATGCTCGGTGTCTTATAATCAAAAAAAGAAAAACATCTATCTAGGTAAACTTGAAATGTAAAACTATATTTAAATGCAAAGTTTTATCGAACTTGTTGGAGTCGTTTCCGAGAAACCAATTACATGTATATATGTAAAGAAACTAATTATTTCTTTAACGATACAACCACGTGAGTGCACGCAAAGGCGGTGGCCGGCGGACTAAAGGTCGCGACTCACGGTCACTCAGTCAGGGACGCGGGGAACGGGTGAAGGTATGCTTGCGCCAGCGTCGATGGAATGCGGCGCGCGTTACAGCCTCCCCCTCTAATCCGAACTATGCGACGCTGCGTTCGGGTTAGCAACAAACTTACGCGGCCTACCTCGTCTCCGTTTCTCACGTACGGGTGCTTGGATATGGCCAACGAAGGGCGTAAGCTGCGAAGCATGGTACTTACCCAGCAGCTCCCCGTTTGTTATCCGCTCCAGCAGGTAGGTGGCCGGGCTGACGGGCTCTCGGACGCGGTACGGCCCGTCGCGTCTGGGAATAAATTTGGGTGTCTGTCCTTGACTGCTATCATTGGCACCTTGAGTCTTCAAGAGGACCAGATCGCCTCCGTTATACTCCGGCGCTGGGCGACGACCGCCATCGGCATTCCTCTTTTGTACAGCTTGGGCTCTCTCGTGCACGTCTCGAGCATCTACAGGAGCAGTTGAAAGCTTTCTTAGATAAGGAGTGAATGATGGTATCAAATTGTCACCTTCCAAGATACGTCGCATGTCCACAGTAGCGTCAGCTGGCGCGCGGAGCTCTCTTCCAAAGGTAAGGTAAGCGGGCGAAAATCCGGTGCTTGCCGTTATCACCGAGTTCATCGCAAACCTTATCGCGGGCAGGTGCAAATCCCAGGTATCGTGGTCGCGCCCAACAAGTATAGCAAGTTGAGGTTTAAGATCGCGATTTTTCCTTTCCACAGGATTAGCTTCCGGGTGATACAACGGAGTCAACGTTTGGTCAATGCCCATACAGTGACATGCTTGCTGGATCATAGCGCTTATAAACTGTACGCCGTTGTCGCTGATAATGCGGCGAGGAACGCCGAACCTAAGGAATACTTCGCTAATTAGAGTTTTAGCACATTCTGCACTAGTCGCGTTCTTGAGTGCGAATATTTCTACCCAACGCGTACTAATGTCTTCTACGACCAAAATCCATTTATTCCCGGAAGCAGTCTCGGGTAACGGACCGAACAGGTCCACTGCCACGACCTCGAATCTCCTTGCTGATGCGGGGGTTTGAATCAGACCTGCCAGTTTTCTATTATCACATTTATATCTCTGACAAGCCGAGCATTCCTCGATATAGTTGGATATAAAAGATCTCATGCCAGGCCAGTAGAAACGAGCACTAATGCGTGCTAGCGTGCGCTCGACGCCGAAGTGTCCAGCTGTCGGTGCGTCATGAAACTCTTGTAATACTTTACAACGTTCGTGTTGAGGGACGACGAGACAAGCTTCGTCCTCGTCGTCTCGTCCTTCTGGTCGATACCTAAATAGTATGCCGTCCGACAATACGTAACCGCGGTCAGGCCACGGTCTCCCCCTAAAGGGATCATCTTCCAACTGGTTCACCCTAATGTCGCTGGGGGATCGCGCCGGTTGGTCTACAGTGGTTAAACAAAACACGCAGTCGTTAGGTCGCGATAACGTGTCTGCTACCACGTTCGCCTTTCCTGGTGCGTATTCTATACGCAGATTATATTCTTGCAACGTGAGGGCATCTTTCTGCTTCGACGTGAGTCTGGATACCTCATGGTCCCTCAGGCTAATGTTAGCAGAAGCTATTCCCATGAGTTCAGAGTTAACGGAAGTTAAGCTATACTCACGCACGAAAACGAGTTGTTTGTTGGGATTGTCGGAAAAGTACCAGATACCTTGCGGTGTGTTCAAAGTCACTCCTGTGTCGATGATAAAGTCGCGGCCCAACAGAGTCTTCGTGTTGGCGCCGGGAAGCACGGGGAACTGTGTACGTATCAACCGTCCCTGTAACGCTACCTTTACAACTGTTGAAAACACTTTACTAACTTGAACCGAACCGTCGGCCAAACCAAAAGAACGTTCGGTTTCAGTAAACACATTTCCATGACAAAGAAAAATGTTGTAAAGTGCTGGGCTTGCTAAGCTGTGCGTAGCCCCGGTATCTAATATTGCCACTCCTGTCTTATTCAGGATGGAAATTTCAACGTCCCTGGCCGTTCTTACAAACATTTCAAGATCAGTAATGGTATCACGCGGCACGTATGTACAAATTTTCTTATCGCACAATCCATACACGATGTCAATCTTCATCGCCTCCGGTACTTCGTATGGCAGCTTGCAGTTAAGTGCACGGAGACGGCACACAAATACGTCGGCGCGCTCGTCTCCCTGCTCGCTCGCGAAGATGTCACGGAGTATCCTGTAAGCAGGCCGGGGTGCTCCAAACCGGCTCCGTAGTCTTCGTAAGGCCTCTGTCCACGTCATCACTATCGATCGGATGCCTTTCCACCAGACGGCGGCTTCGCCGGTTAATAATATCGGCAAACCGCATAATGCATGCTCATCAGTAACGTTAGCACACTCTTTATAAATTTCAATTGTATCTATGAACGCTTCAAGTATCTTGTCGCTGTAGGTAGCCGGCGCGCCATCAAAACGCGCGGTGCACTTCGCGAAGTTTCCGTACCGTGCCATGTTATTGGTAATGGTTCGCGAAGTGTTCGCGATGTCGGTTGACAATCGCGTATTCACTAACAGCTGTTCGAACATTTGCCTATTGGACTCTGCCTGGCTCCTGGAAACGGCCGTGATGATCGAAGTGAGCTGTGCATCAGTCATCGTCACGGTGTTCGCTTCTTCTTCGTCTGTAATTTCTAGCCCGCTCAGGTTGGCATCATCTTGTCTTCGACGCGTTGTTCTAGGCATCTTGAACAATTAAACGCGTGATAGCTAAACGATTACTCGTATTTACGTGTTTTCGGGCCGCTAGTTGGAACGCCACTCTAACGATACAACACACGTGAGTGCACGCAAAGGCGGTGGCCGGCGGACTAAAGGTCGCGCTTCACGGTCACTCGGTCAGAGACGCGGGGAACGGGTGAAGGTATGCTTGCGCCAGCGTCGATGGAATGCGGCGCGCGTTACAGCCTCCCCCTCTAATCCGAACTATGCGACGCTGCGTTCGGGTTAGCAACAAACTTACGCGGCCTACCTCGTCTCCGTTTCTCACGTACGGGTGCTTGGATATGGCCAACGAAGGGCGTAAGCTGCGAAGCATGGTACTTACCCAGCAGCTCCCCGTTTGTTATCCGCTCCAGCAGGTAGGTGGCCGGGCTGACGGGCTCTCGGACGCGGTACGGCCCGTCGCGTCTGGGAATAAATTTGGGTGTCTGTCCTTGACTGCTATCATTGGCACCTTGAGTCTTCAAGAGGACCAGATCGCCTCCGTTATACTCCGGCGCTGGGCGACGACCGCCATCGGCATTCCTCTTTTGTACAGCTTGGGCTCTCTCGTGCACGTCTCGAGCATCTACAGGAGCAGTTGAAAGCTTTCTTAGATAAGGAGTGAATGATGGTATCAAATTGTCACCTTCCAAGATACGTCGCATGTCCACAGTAGCGTCAGCTGGCGCGCGGAGCTCTCTTCCAAAGGTAAGGTAAGCGGGCGAAAATCCGGTGCTTGCCGTTATCACCGAGTTCATCGCAAACCTTATCGCGGGCAGGTGCAAATCCCAGGTATCGTGGTCGCGCCCAACAAGTATAGCAAGTTGAGGTTTAAGATCGCGATTTTTCCTTTCCACAGGATTAGCTTCCGGGTGATACAACGGAGTCAACGTTTGGTCAATGCCCATACAGTGACATGCTTGCTGGATCATAGCGCTTATAAACTGTACGCCGTTGTCGCTGATAATGCGGCGAGGAACGCCGAACCTAAGGAATACTTCGCTAATTAGAGTTTTAGCACATTCTGCACTAGTCGCGTTCTTGAGTGCGAATATTTCTACCCAACGCGTACTAATGTCTTCTACGACCAAAATCCATTTATTCCCGGAAGCAGTCTCGGGTAACGGACCGAACAGGTCCACTGCCACGACCTCGAATCTCCTTGCTGATGCGGGGGTTTGAATCAGACCTGCCAGTTTTCTATTATCACATTTATATCTCTGACAAGCCGAGCATTCCTCGATATAGTTGGATATAAAAGATCTCATGCCAGGCCAGTAGAAACGAGCACTAATGCGTGCTAGCGTGCGCTCGACGCCGAAGTGTCCAGCTGTCGGTGCGTCATGAAACTCTTGTAATACTTTACAACGTTCGTGTTGAGGGACGACGAGACAAGCTTCGTCCTCGTCGTCTCGTCCTTCTGGTCGATACCTAAATAGTATGCCGTCCGACAATACGTAACCGCGGTCAGGCCACGGTCTCCCCCTAAAGGGATCATCTTCCAACTGGTTCACCCTAATGTCGCTGGGGGATCGCGCCGGTTGGTCTACAGTGGTTAAACAAAACACGCAGTCGTTAGGTCGCGATAACGTGTCTGCTACCACGTTCGCCTTTCCTGGTGCGTATTCTATACGCAGATTATATTCTTGCAACGTGAGGGCATCTTTCTGCTTCGACGTGAGTCTGGATACCTCATGGTCCCTCAGGCTAATGTTAGCAGAAGCTATTCCCATGAGTTCAGAGTTAACGGAAGTTAAGCTATACTCACGCACGAAAACGAGTTGTTTGTTGGGATTGTCGGAAAAGTACCAGATACCTTGCGGTGTGTTCAAAGTCACTCCTGTGTCGATGATAAAGTCGCGGCCCAACAGAGTCTTCGTGTTGGCGCCGGGAAGCACGGGGAACTGTGTACGTATCAACCGTCCCTGTAACGCTACCTTTACAACTGTTGAAAACACTTTACTAACTTGAACCGAACCGTCGGCCAAACCAAAAGAACGTTCGGTTTCAGTAAACACATTTCCATGACAAAGAAAAATGTTGTAAAGTGCTGGGCTTGCTAAGCTGTGCGTAGCCCCGGTATCTAATATTGCCACTCCTGTCTTATTCAGGATGGAAATTTCAACGTCCCTGGCCGTTCTTACAAACATTTCAAGATCAGTAATGGTATCACGCGGCACGTATGTACAAATTTTCTTATCGCACAATCCATACACGATGTCAATCTTCATCGCCTCCGGTACTTCGTATGGCAGCTTGCAGTTAAGTGCACGGAGACGGCACACAAATACGTCGGCGCGCTCGTCTCCCTGCTCGCTCGCGAAGATGTCACGGAGTATCCTGTAAGCAGGCCGGGGTGCTCCAAACCGGCTCCGTAGTCTTCGTAAGGCCTCTGTCCACGTCATCACTATCGATCGGATGCCTTTCCACCAGACGGCGGCTTCGCCGGTTAATAATATCGGCAAACCGCATAATGCATGCTCATCAGTAACGTTAGCACACTCTTTATAAATTTCAATTGTATCTATGAACGCTTCAAGTATCTTGTCGCTGTAGGTAGCCGGCGCGCCATCAAAACGCGCGGTGCACTTCGCGAAGTTTCCGTACCGTGCCATGTTATTGGTAATGGTTCGCGAAGTGTTCGCGATGTCGGTTGACAATCGCGTATTCACTAACAGCTGTTCGAACATTTGCCTATTGGACTCTGCCTGGCTCCTGGAAACGGCCGTGATGATCGAAGTGAGCTGTGCATCAGTCATCGTCACGGTGTTCGCTTCTTCTTCGTCTGTAATTTCTAGCCCGCTCAGGTTGGCATCATCTTGTCTTCGACGCGTTGTTCTAGGCATCTTGAACAATTAAACGCGTGATAGCTAAACGATTACTCGTATTTACGTGTTTTCGGGCCGCTAGTTGGAACGCCACTCTAACGATACAACACACGTGAGTGCACGCAAAGGCGGTGGCCGGCGGACTAAAGGTCGCGCTTCACGGTCACTCGGTCAGAGACGCGGGGAACGGGTGAAGGTATGCTTGCGCCAGCGTCGATGGAATGCGGCGCGCGTTACATTTCTATATTTTGTACAGCTTCGTGTCGTAGTTGGAATAGTGAACATGTACTCATGTATTTCATAGATGGCGCTGTATGTAATAATGGCTAACTCGGTTGAGGAAGTAGTTTAAGTTTAAACTGACAAGTAACTGTGATTGAGCTATAAAATTTGTATTTGTTTATAAAAGGAATTGACAATTTAAATAATACACTTTAAATGTCGTTTCTTTGTTTCAGGTAGGATAATATTATTAAGTTTAAGAAGTGTAATTAGTTAGTAGTGTGTGTATGTACTAAAATAAAAAAAATATGTGTGCGTGTACTAGCGTACACTCGTAAGAAGTGAAACTTCTTTATGACGTTATTTTTCAAAAAATAATTCACTATATGCAACTTTACAGAAATTGGTTAAATAAAGTTAAATTAGATAAAGTTTAATAAAAGGCTTTTATTATCATAGACATAAATACAAATTCTACAATTATTTCATTTTAGCTTATTAATACAAAGATTATTATTGAATTTCATTAATTGTAATAGAATTATTACTATCATTGATGTCGTTATTATATATTTGTGTTATTAATGGCTTATGGTAACTGAAATACGAAATATATTGTTTACATTCCACAAAATTTAGTAACCGAGCGAAAACTCCATCAATTGTAGTGCCGGATCTCGTTGTCGACGTTTGAGGATTGTTTTTCATGGATAAATTCAGTTCATCTTTCAAAAATTCAATTAGTTTCAAAGATTTTTCTGATTCAAAATTGATATTAAAATCTCCACTTAATATCATCGGTATTTTATCATTATTGTTGCCGAGTAAACAGGCACCGCCACTTGTGTATGATAACAATGAATGGTGAATAAAATCAATAATATCGTCCACCTTCTGATTAGGAGATATATATATTGCAACAATCAAAATTTTTATCCCATTTACCATTGTGCATTGAGCCATACATAAATCACCAACTGCTGAAGTTAGTGACCCATGAAAGTCAGGAGAAAGAACAGAAAAATCTATCGATGAAGTTACAATGTTAGCAGCATCTTTAGAATTATGATATATTCCTACACCTCCTGCTCTTGTGTTCAGCCGTTTAAATTGTGCAATGCATTTGAAATCAGTAATGTTTATTTCACTGTCATTGTTTAGCCATGTTTCAGACAGAACTAAAACATTCGAATTTTTCACAATTGAATCATCCAGATCAGCTACATGAGCTCTAAGACTTTGACAATTGAAAGTAAAAAGTGACAAACCTTTCCTGTTATTTATAAACTGAAACAATTGTTCATTTATAGTCTCTACTTTATTCAGAGACAATCGTTTAAATTCTGCTTTTAAATCGATGGTGGACGTTGACTTTTTTCGGCCATGATAAAATATTTTATCATTATTGAGAGTAGTTATATACAATCCTTCAATACTCGTTACCCGGGATAAAGCAACATATAACAAGGATTGGCTGTGATGTTTCTCATATTCATAAACAATTTCCGGAAATGTGCTACCTTGTGATTTATGAATGGTAGTAGCACAAGCACAAACTAAATATTTCCATCGTTGAATCTTAAAAAAATTAATTTATCAATTTACAAAAAAAAAAATATAAATATAAATAAATAGTATATATATATATATTTTAATATATGACAAAGGTTAAGCTTAAATAACTTGAAAACTTAAAAAATAAATAACATGATCACGCCCACGTGTTGGTGTTTTGAAAAATGCAATCAAAAACTGAGGTTAATTTTAAATAACGTGGAAAAATAAATACCATAATTACACCTAAGTATTAGAAAAAGAGATGTAATTACTTTTTTTTTTTTGAAATTCACTGGAATTAGAATTAAAATAAACCCTTTGATTTTGTTGATCACTTCAATATAACATATATATATATAATATTATATATATATATATATATATATATATATATATATATTTATCACGTCACTATAGAGCGTTGGGAATAAATAAGCGTGCAATAGAAAAACGGTCAAGTATAGTGGTAGGAATAAGTCCGTTAAAACGATATGCTATTGGTAAATTGCACGACACCACCTAGTGGTCAAAGTCATCACTACTCAAAGCGGGTCATGGGCTCATAAGGAAGTCGATGCAATCGCCACCTGTATTTCAAAAATGTAACTACTCAAAACGGGCCGCAAAATACATTGGAGACATTTACCAATCCCTACTCCGCTGGAGAAAGTATACATCGAATCACGCGTGGTAGGGATAAGAAAAAGATGGCGCGTAACGGAAAAATGTGACGCGTAACGAAAAAATGTTACACTAAATTTTTTCCAACCCTGATAAAGAAGTTTCACTTCAAAAACTTTGTTTCAGAGCAACGCATTAGTTTAATTGTTGAAATTTACAATTCCTGAAAACTTGAAAATATTGTCTTATATATATATACAAGAATTTACTAGTTACTTAGTAGTTAGTAGTTACTAATTTGATGTGATTAGCAATTATAACGACCGAACGAGCTTTTTGTTTAGTTAATTGTTTTATAGGTTCTTCTAAAGAACTTACTTTGTTTACGACTGAACGACCTATTTTTTTTAACATCCTACTCCACATTGTTAACAAGTACATACCTCAATTCAGATATTTTATTTTATTTTATTATTTTAATGTAAATTAATGTAAATACATGTTCTCACTTAAGCAGTGTGTATTTAAAACTCCATCAGATCCGTAAAGGTGTTATTAGGTATCGAGATTATATACTGTTTACGAAGTTTTAAAACATGTAGTCATCTCGCTTACTCGAAAGTCCTGCGTTCCTATAACGGACAAAGAGAGGTACTTAGCGGTGACTCCGCGCGCGGATCGTGAATCGCGTGCCTATTATTTGACTAATATTTAATGACCTATTACTCAGAATTCGCGTAGTATAATTCGTGTAACCTGTTACGAATATATTCATTTCTCTTATAAAAAGAGACTAAAGGTAATTACATCGCTGGCAACACTACAACCGGTGTGTTTATTCACGCTGTGTATTCGCCATTTTGTCATTTGGTCTGCTATTGTGGTGTTTGTACTTTTGTGTATCTTGTACCTGCAGTTAGAGCCAGAGCTCTGGTTATTAATATAATTATAGTTTATTTAGTGTTGGTTTAATTATAATCTGAGGCCATGTGTACAACATCTATTAATTGATTAAATAAATTGACATTGGTGAGTTTATAATTTATAAGCAGTTTTGACAGTTCAGACAGATGCGTCGCCGTCGTGTAAATTCGATCATAAGTTTTTCAGTTACTACTTTACAGGATTTTTAAATTTTGATCGTAGACACTAACAAACTGGTTATCATTGAAATGATCATGTTTATGATAGTGCTTTTGATAGTGAATTAGGGTACCTAATTATTTAGGTTAATAAATCTAATGAAAGTGGGCAACACAAGTGTATTGATTGGCGGGAAACATTGTTTGTCAAATTGTCATCGTTTGTTTTTATCCAAAAATGAGAGAAGTGCTATTGTTTTTATAGGTATATGTTTATGTTCTATTTTATATACTAGATAATCAAATAAGGATTTTCTCGTTAAACATTTGGATGAACATTATTATAATATCTGTATTTTCTTATTTTTAATAGAAACATTTCTATATGCTTGTATCAGACATGTCAGGTGGAGAACTGATAGTCCTGGACCGAAATGGACGGGATGTGAAGAGATATTCATTGCCTGACGGACTGGCCACAATTGGCAGTGATCCTGCCTGTGATATTTGTGTGATGCTGGCTTCAGTCAGTTCACATCATGCTACTATTGTTGTGCATACTAATCAGGTCAGATGTTATGTCAGTCATAATGATATTTACAAATCTAATATTTTTAAGTGAGCAATTCTTCTATAGATGCATATAAATATATTGCACTTCTGGTAAGACACGGGCATAACTGCATATTTTGTAATTTGTCATGATGAACAAATTATTCTGCTAATATTGCTCTGATATCATTGTTCTTTGCATTAAGGCATATCTTTACATTTTTTAGAAGTATCTTTGTTACTCCAGACAAAAGGATGTTTATAAAGAACTTATACATTGTAGACTTATTTTATGTATTTTTAACAATTGAGACCTTGTCCCACTGAAGATTTCGGTTGTGTGATTTATGAAATTGGTTTCTCAGAAACTGCTCCAAAGATTTGGATGAAATTTTATATTTAGGCAATGGTTTACATTCCAAAGCAAAACTCAGTCACCCAGATATTTATGTATTATTTAGAATATACACTATAAATGTGATATTATACAGTTTTTTATACCTTAATAACCTTAATTGTCAAAGAATCTAAACATATTGTTTACCATTGATTTCCTTGTAAACTTATTATAAATCCTTTGATAAATCCCCAAAAGCAATGTTTTAAATTATGGTATACATTTAGGGCTGCCAACTGTGATTTATAAAAAACTATACCTTGTATATTATTTTGGGTAAATATACTGTGTACATACTTTATGAGAACAATAATATATTTGTATAAATACTTTATTTACACATAGATAATTTTTTCTAGGGTTTATTTTATCTTACTAATTAAAAGTCATAAAAGAGTTCATCATAGACTAGCAAATTATAACATTTGGTTTTGTGATTGAAATGACTAATGACATCTGTATTTGGAACTAGTAGATTTTAACTAAAACTAAGATCCTGTAAAAGTATTATTAAATAAGAAGGGGTTTAAAAAATTCCTAGTTTTGTAATTATGTGTAATATTCATAAATGCATAATAAGGGTAAGGACCTACCTCCTCTTTCTTCTACATTGTAACTAAATATTTATGTTGATACAATGTACTGGTTTTTCTAAGACATTTTAACAACCAGTTGTATTTTATTTACCCAAATAAACCATGGCAACCTTAAATATATTCAATGTATGAGAGTTTTGTTCTTTCAAGCTGTGTAGGATTTTGTTTAGTAATAATGTTAATTATAATAGTATAAAAATTAGATTTATAATAGTAATAATCAGATTTAGTACTGGAGTAACAAATAATGATAATTAATATTATAGTTATATTACATAAGTTTTATATTGTGTTTATGTATTATGTAGTAAAATATTGGTATTCCTTACAGACAATTATTAGGAACGTTGGTGATGGTGATACTTTAGTGAATGGTGAAAACATAAGTGTGTCTGCACTTGACCATGGTGATGTAATCACACTCGGTGACAGATCATTGCGTTGGGAGTACACTAACCCATCAGGGAAACGAAACAGACAGATTCAACCTGGTGAGATAGCAGTTCATGCATTATTCATTACTAATAATTATTTAACAACACATAGTAAAATTGGATAATCAAATCACTTATATTGTCATAATTAGGTATATGTTATTTTATATATCAATAGGATTTCTATTAGGGAATACACTGCCAATCATGAGATGTTACAAATGTTATGTTAAGTGTTAATCATGTTATCTATTTTCATTGTTATAATGTGATGCAATGCCATAAATCGGTTACAAGATCATTTGTGTTGGGACTGATTTAAAGTAGTATATCATATTATAAAATTTAGATAATTATTTATTATATGCACATTATATACAAAATTCTATGTTTTTACATTTGTTACCACATTTCCAGCCACTGGATACATTTTCTTTACGCCTGTTCTCATATTATTTATTTGCAAGCACTTTCTTGAGTTTGAGAGTTTTTGTGACAGAGTTCATGTTTTGTGTTATTATTGCTATTCAAAAACACTTTTGCACAATAACTAAACTATATTATATGCAAAATGCCACCAATATTAAACAATATAGGGTAAAATAACACTAGGTTATGAATTAAAAAATAATCTTAAAAAAAAACTAGATAATTTAACAGACATTAAATTCTATAAGTTTTGTCATTACACTATAGAATCTGTGGTATAGTTTATGTAGCAATTACTGTATTTTATAATTTTAGTTTTAGACATAACTTTACTGGTGTGTTCTGTATATCTTATAAGATGTTAAAAGTGAAGTTTGGTTCAGCAGCATTCTTATCAAGTGTCAGAGCAGGGGTTGGCATTACTGGTAGTCGCAGGAGGCGTACAGGGCGGCGTGGCAGTGCTAGTGCGGGCGCGGCGCCTGTGAACAGGGCGGTGCAACTGGCCATTGAGATGTCTCATCGTGCCTCCATGCCTGGTATGAATAGAAACCGTTTTTTTTTCCACAAATAATATAAGTTTGTAGTTGAATCAATGATGGCTTATTGTTAGCGTGCACAGACACAGCGTCGACCGACGTGAGTTTGAATCCCTGATAAGACAGATTTTGGTGAACAAAATCATTTGGTGAAAAAGGACATTTGAAATCTCAAATTGAAAATCTGTCACCAAGCACCTATAGGAATGTTCCAGCAGCTGCACTTGAGAGCCAGTTTCCCACTAGGGTAGCATATTGTCATCTTGGGCTACATAGTCACTTAACATGAACATCATAATGCTAATACCTATAAACACTATATAGAATAGCCAGTCACAGTCAGGCATAATGCTATCTCAGGAACTTATTTATTGATGTTATTCATGAAAACTCATGTGATCATGTTTTAATTGCCAATTTGGTCTTTTGATATCTGTACAGCTTTTGGTTTCTTTTGCTGAACCTTGTATAGGGATGCCATGGAATATGTTACAATGATGGTACAATTTATTTTCATCACAAGCTGTATTTACTTGAGTTGGCAAACTTGCTGTTTTGAGAATCGTTAAACTGTAAATTCATCTGTGGTGCTTCAGTACTTTTTCACTGTCTATCAGTAATTAAAAAAAATTTAAATCACAAAAAGCAGTCTTAGTTGGCAAGCTATAACTACCACATACGTATGTTTACATTATACACGCTCATACACTCTGTGGGTTCAAACTGGCGATGGAAATAAATGCTAATGAATGTGGGACAGGTATGCAGAATTGTGCTCTACTTTGTAGGGCTCTGTTTGTGGCTCACTATTTTAAAGTAACATCAGTTTAAAATTTGACATTTTGTTAAACAGCCAGCAGTGGTGGTAAGCAGGTTGCTGTAGTTCAACCTCAGAGAAGAGATAATAACAGCAATGCACAGTCTGGTGAGTCTTTCATTGTTATAATATGTCAGTACTGTTCCCTTTTGCCGAAGAAATAATTTAAAAACTATCCAAATATGTCTGGCATTATTAAAACTCATTTCAAGTCCAATTTTTGAATCCTTGTAAGAATGTTGAAGTAAAATTATTAAAATGTATTTACAGACAAAACTTTACAAATTCAGTCACAATCGAGCAAACGTTCCCGAAGTTCAAACATGGAGACTCCCCTCACTGACGAGGATAGATGTAAACGCAAGTCAAATACAAAATCAACTTCTAAAAATGCTACCTTACAAGGAACTACAAAAGCGACACTGTGGATTGAATCTCGCAAGACGAGCCCGAAGAAGAGTACGAAGCAGAGTCCAGCACGAGCCTGTTCAGCATCACGCTTGCCTGTCGCGACTTCCACACTCCGCACTCCCTCACTTCGCACTTCATCACTTCACACTCCCTCACTTCGCACTCCCGCACTTCGCACTCCCGCACTTCGCACTCCCGCACTTCGCACTCCCGCACTTCGCACTCCCGCACTTCGCACTCCCGCACTTCGCACTCCCGCACTTCGCACTCCGGCAAGTCGTACTCCGCGTGACGTCATCAGAAACAAGAGCATGCCGCTTCGTATGACGGTGTTGAGGAAAGCGCAAAGCGCTCAAAAATCGAATATTACGAAGATAGAAGAACCTGTTAAAATTGGTGAGTTGTCTTAAATATTTTTAGGTTTGTCCAGGGTGTAGCGAAATTATTTGGTTTTCACAGAAATACAAAATAAATACGGTTTATCGCATTCATTTATCATTGGCCAATACAAACGATTTTAGATAAAAATATAATAGAAAATCAATAACTATTTATACATTTTGATAAATCATACAAGATAATCCATAACCCATGTAAGCCTATAAAAATCTGGAACATTTTGACAATAACATAAAATCAAATAAGTCAATAAATATTGTTACGACCTGTTACAACCCGATTAAAAAGATAGAAAAATCCTGTTTCCGAAATATTTCGAAGCAACTACAAACTTCTCAGGACTTTGAAATAGTGTTCGCGTCGTAAACAACCACTACGCATGTTTGTGTAAACATCACAGTTTACACACACATGTATAGGACTTATCGCCTCGTTTACGTCATCGAGTAGGCATATAAAGTAAAAATCAAGAAAAGTCGCGACTCTTCACGATGTTTCTGCGGTCGTTTAGTGTAGGTATATAAGCGACTCAGACGCAGCGCCTAGGCAGTTCAGGTTTGAATTATAAAGCGATAACAACGAGCGGTAAAAAGCGAAACCACAGTGAAATAAATAACAGTGTTGTGAGGTAACTGTGTGGAATTCGAATAAAACTTCTTCACGTAAATCAACGGCATTTTTAATACCCACGGGTGTAACAATATTATGAATTATGTAGAAAGGATTTTCCGCATTCAGAGCATGTATTGAAGAGTAAACACAGCATAGTTTAGTTCCACTATAGTATCCAGCTTGGTATTGTTCATATTGTTATTTAAACAAACATATTGTGATAAGGCTGTTGCTCGGTTTTACGTTGTTCAGGTCTCACTGTGTTCATTATTGCACTTTATGTTCACAGTTCACGCAAACTCATGTATACAAATACAGTGTAAACTCTTTATAACGAAACTCAAGGGACTGAGCATTTTTTGTCGTTATAGAGAGTTATCGTTATATGGAGTGAACAAAAAAACAACCAAATAAACAAGAATTTTTAATATGTATGTCTTAGATAATAAATGCTTATAAACTATTGTTTACACATATAGTCTGATAACTTTGTCTGACGTTTTTTGCTATGCCAGTATTTGTTTTGTATTATTTTATGTATTCTATTCATATCTTCTTCTATCAAACTTTTTCATCCACACTAATCGCTTTCCGTTTACTGGCCATGTTAACAGTTTCAAAGTAGGTTTACGACTGATAATACGATAGGTACCCAGTATGCTTGGTCGAAGACCATCACTTCCGAGAAAACAATGCGTCATACTGCACGTGTTCAAGGCAATTAAGGATAACAAAAGCTAGACCGACCTCGGATGTTTCGGAGCTTTAAAGTCTTTTGTTACCTGATAACATAACATAAACAATAATACTGATAATAAATATTTACTGTCTAAAAAAATGAACACATTTCTTCGTAATAGAGAATGGCGTATCGCTATAAAGAGTGTTTCAATATGTGGGTTTTAACGCAAACCAACCAAGTTGGGCTCACTTCAACGTTATAGGGAGTTTATCGTTATAAAGGATAACGTTATAAAGAGTTTACACTGTATTTATTATATATTAAATGTAAAGTTTGTCTGTAATATTATTAGCCACTATTATTATCATTATAATATCCTACATAGTATAAAAGAAAGTTTTTGTCCGCCATGTACCATGTAACGGATTTTTATATGGTTTTCACTATAATTTATAGATTCTTTTACCGAAGGTTTGTATGTAGATTGAACACATTCTAATTAAGTTTTTGTATAATAGAGAAAATTCAAGGGTTTGTAGTCAAGTCGTCAAAAACTCGAATTTCGAGCGCTTACATGTCTTACGCTGGCCAATCCTTATAAGATACATCAAAATAATATACTAAAGAATTGTAGTCCTTCAAAAAACCCTAGAGAAAATCCGCAATGGCATATGTCTATCTTCTAAGGTTGACTCACAAAAGCTCCGCTCCACTGGACAGGCAGCCTAAAACAAGTAAATAGAAATGTACTAAACCATGCCACACGAAACGCGCGGCGCGGCGGCGACGCGTCGGGCGATACAAACGAATGTATGAAACAATACAGCGCGGCGCAGCATGCCACGCGGTGTCTAGTGGGAGACGTGATGAATGTCACAGAAGACGAACCAGTTTAGATATATTCGCCGATAAATTAAATACATAATTAGTACTGAATTTTCGAAATTTTAGCTAGGCCAGCAGTTTGGAAGTCTGGGTTTCCACTTCATAAATACATACATATATGTATACATTTAGTAGAGAGATTGCGGAAATAAATAAACAAAACAATTTCCAAATATCCAATCTTATTATAACTTGAACAAAAAAGTAACTTAACTTTCATAATGACATTTAATTCTCAGACTATAGACCGATACATTTCGATATATTCAATAGTTTACGAGAAAAACAATAATTCACAGGATGGAGATTTGATTTTTAAAACAAAAATTAACCACATTAGTAAATTACACCCGTGCGACGCTGGACTGGCCGCTAGTGTTAGTTAGTGGTAGTTAGTATTTTTAAGGTTCCGCATCAGTTATAATGAAAGTATTGAACCCTTATAGGATCACTTTGCTTTTTATCTGTCGATCAGTGTATCGTAACTCTTTATATATAAACGGCGTGAAGTATGAAGTTGTAATTAATATCGAATATCAAGGTATATTGGAATCATAACGCTGTAAAAAATCAAGTTTACTTGTTAATGGAATTAAGAGATACGATCCTTTATTTACCGAATAAAAAATTATATATTTTGAAATTCCAAATAAAGTAAAATTGTCAACCTTGGAGATCATGCTTTTGTAAGTAAATTATTTTTGGGGGATTCTGGCAGGATCTTGAGCTGTTCCATGATGTAGTTTTTGTTTTAATTCATTAATTTAGTTTCTTTGACCCTACATTATGTAATGTTGGTGGTATTTTGCATGATATAGTTTGGTTATTGTGCATACGTAAAGTGAATTATAAATATAAACTGAAATAATGCATTTTGAGTTGACATAAAAACTTCGTAGATAATTCCGACAAGGTAGCCACCATCTTGTCGGACAATGCTATAAATATTAGAAAATTCCATGAAAGCTTAAAATTAAAAACATTGTCACTGGCAATTGCTTTTTGCAATTTTGCGGCGCCAATACAAGAAGTAGTAAAAGATTTTCATGTAAAGTTTTTTTTTATCCGTTTGAAATTGTAAATGAAGGAGAATGCAAGTAAAAATAAAACATATAAATTATATTCCATTACAAAGTGTAGTGATAAATTTGTAAGTGAGTTGTAATCTTTCAGTGACATTGTGCATTCGCTACGTTTGTGTAAATATTTGATGATACTAAGTCAGGGTCGTTTTGTTGTATTTTTGTAATGCTAGTTCTTTGCGGTCGCCATGAACGTTGGAAGATCGAATTTTTTTTTCATGGAAAAGGTATCTTTACTATCTCTGAATGCGGTAGGTAGCGCTGAGGTCGAGTTCGAGTTATTGGCTACCGGAAAGGGCAAACCAACATCTGCAAAGGCAGTTAGTATCGTATATATTTAGATGAATTCTTTATAGTATTTATTGTAGTGATTTTATCTTCCCAAATTTATCCATACTAGCGGTCGCCCTAAGGTCCAAGTTCAACCAGCGACTTTTTGATCATAGACTATTTTCTGTTTGACATTTGCAGTATTCATAAACCTAAACAATGAGTATTATCTACATCACTTGCTTTTACTTTTGGTTGAGTGACAATGTCAATATTTTGGGGGGGTCTAAGTCTTCCGTGCACGCAATACGCTTAAAATGGTACCGAAAGCTTTTCCTTCACGTATTAATATATAGATACCACTTAGTTTGTGTGAAAAAAAACCTGTTTAAGAAATAACTCCTTATTTAGTATGCGGGCTTAAAAAAATCCCACTGAATGCTAAAAGTCCTTTTTCGAGAAAAGACAGGTTTAACCACCACTTCAGCCCCCCAACGTAATGGCGATTTTTAACGCCGACAAATTTATAGTTCTGCATTTTTTATACTACCTACATCATAGCTATGTATTAACCGTTCAGGATTCTTCACGGTTTTGTCTTCGTCATCAGCATTTGCTGTTTTAAGTGAACGCGAATAAAAACAAAACTTTCTCATGGTATTGGTATACATGCTACATGCAATGCAAAATAATATTAAATTAATTATTGATGTACAGTATTACTTGGTGTTACACGCGAGAATCTCGGAAAGATAATTTGGACTTAACGTGGTGTTTATATAATTAAACATGAAATTCTGTTCGTTGATAAGCGCAGCACATGAGAACGGCGGGACCGATTTGGCTAATTTTTATTTTAAAATATTCGTAACAGTGAAATTGGAAACCTTCTCGGAAAATTTTTAAATTCGGTAAGAACTGAGCGTCCTTTTTGTATGAACTCAAGACCGTAACTCACGGACAAAGGATGGATATGCGTAATTATTTTTTTGTCTTGTTAATGGTCATGGAAGTGCTATCATAGAAAAGAAACGGGAGGCGGCGTGTGGGTGTTACCTTTGCAATTTACCTGTTTGTTTACAAAAAGCTGTTTTGAACTCTCATGAAACCTACATAGCGGGTTTTGCAGGCGCGACCATGATTAACAATGGCTGATACTATCAACGATGTTTACCTATAACCCACACGTACTGCAAGCGCACTCAACACTCGGCACGTGTAGGCAGAGACTGCTCGCGTCGAACCATGAACATACAGTGCATTTCGTGCACAGTCGAGCGTGAAGGTCGTTCAGTTCATGCATATGCATCGATACTCCAACCGCGGCTAGAGAATGACGTAGCCTGACTGTCCACCGCCCGCGCCCCGCGCCCCGCTCTGACTCACTATCGTTCTAACTCTAATCACATAACTAACTTTTCAACACGTTTAATGGACAAGATGACCTCGATAAATTCGTTTCCCTCAATTGTGACGACTTAAAAAGCCGGCCGGAAAGTGCCCGTTTTACTAACATAATTTTTACACAATAATTTAACACAAATTATTTCTATTGTTTATAAGTAAGTTTATATTAATAAATTAGTTTCAAAATATGATTAAAATGGCAATATTACGATACAAATTTGAAGCACTGCAGCAGTTATCGCGCCGTCAATTATTACCATGAAAATTGATAGTCATCTCTAGTACGATCAGTTGATCGCGTCAATGATCGTCCGTTGTGTAGATACTATTGACGGATTTAATTGTTGTTAGCTTTATATTCAAATCGGTGACATCGATAGTGCAGATTATATAAGTAACAAGCGAAGCGGAAAGAAGAAAAGGAGCAGTAGATTCAGAAACGTATAATTCATGTGAAATGGTTGTTTTCGATATATCTGTGAGCTGTCGTGTTGCAAGGCAAAGTGACGCGACAGGCGACAGGCGGCAGGCGACACGCGACACGCGACACTGTGATGATGTCACTCGAGGTTGTCTTTGCATTTCCATATAGGAGTATTGCAGCGCGATAACGTTTTTGTTTAACCTCGACTTGTAAACATTTTGGTATAGTTGCGCGGGCGCAGGCGCAAGTCGCAAGGCACCGCACGAGTTTCAGCGTTCATCTAACCACATACTGGATTAGTATTATGATCGTTATTGTGGTTTACGAAGCGGGCGCTCTCCTCTGCGGTTAGTTCACAATTCAAATTTATGTGTAATCTTTTTTATCTGTTTATTATTTGTGTGGTTGACGTTTCTTATTATTATTGTCTAAAGTTTCTCGAGACGATATGCTCATAGGCACACCTAAATTACACAGAAACGTACGTGAGACTTAAAATTTATACACAAGTTCCTTGTAAGCCTATTTGTTGATATTGTAAATTAAATGTATTGGTATAAAACTTATAATTTTTATTTATTAAGTACACATTTATATTTGAACAAAAGCACACTGAATCTACGCGGTATTTTGTAAAGGTTTAACCTTCAACTGTTCTGACAAAAAACAAAGTACTATAGAATACTATTTAAAGATATTACTACTAAAACAATTGAAACTATGAAGAAAGTATTACCGTCGTTGTCTAATCAGTACTTTGCAATAAACTGAAATCACGAGCGATGTGACGCGTCTCTCATACTATGGTAAGTGCACTGAAATAATGCATCTCGTAATGTATTTGTACAGCCGCACTGCGCCGCGGCCGAGTGACTAAACACACACACACACACACACACACTAACACACTTGACCGCAGCGGTCAAATGACTGAAGAAATGTATCGATGATTCTTAATTCTTGCTTATTTATTAGAATGAGTTGACACAATATTGTATAAAATTTATACCTTGGGGTGTTTTTGACATGATTCTGATAACTAGCGTTTGACCACAATGACATCTGTAAGGTTGTTTATACGCGTAAAGAAAAAGTTTCTAGAACTCGCTCCTAAGATTCACCTATGGGACACACCGATGAATTTTTTTTTGACAGTTTGGAAAGTTTAGTGTGGTAGTTAATCTGGAGGCGAGTCCTGGAGAATATCTTTCTATCATATCAGAGTAGCAATACAATGTTGCCACGAAAGTTCAGTGTCGTTCCTGGATGCGAAACTGTATCCTCTGATACGGCGCGTTAGTACTGAGCCATCGCTCTCATTATACAATACTAGCTGTGGCCGCGATCTCTTTGCGTGGACTTCAGAATTGGGTATTTATCGTTATAAAATTTATCATATGTGTTAATCTGGGCTACAAGCTATCTGTGTGTCAAATTTCATCCAAATCTGTTTAGCTGATCTTGCGTGATCTAGTAACCAACAAATAAATTTACTTTCGGATTTTTAATGTTAGTAAGGTAATCCGCACAACGGGATTTTAGTACTATTATTTTTGACGTAAATGCGTCTTTTAATTTACTTCCATAGTAGGAGGCAATTTTCAAGAAACTGATGATAACAAAATCGGGGGTACTATTTCACATGGCAGCTAACATGTATGTATATGATCTACAATATTCAAAATATTATTGCATCACTCGATAGTTAAAGGATCAAAGAATTTGTTATCTAGAGTGAGACATGTGACGCATCGCGTGCGGAGCATGGACACGCACTGCCATTTTGAGATCGTTTCGCTACGTCACATAATTGACACTTTTTATAAATTATGACTGTAAAAAGCTCTAGTCAAGATATATCGATTGCGTATACAAACTTTCGTTTCTTTTGAAAAAAAACTCGCGCGCTACCTATTGTAAATTTACATAACATAATATACATCACGCCTGTATCCCTGAAGCGTTAGGCAGAGGTGTACTACTTAATGTACACCCAGTGTTCGCCGGGTATGCAGTTAGATCGCGACCTATTTGTATGCGCGACGACCGCCCGAGCCGAGGTCCGGCCACTCTGGCACCCTCGTGCGAGTCGTCCAAAACACTTTCGCGGCTGAGTGCCCTTTGCGCTCGCCCCCAAGTCCGGTGAAGCTGTAAAAGCCGCAGCGGCTTCAGGGCCCCTAAGGCTAACAGTGTAGTTAGATCTAAAAAAAAAATCGCCGGGTATGTCTTTAGGCCAAAGCCTAATTCCGAGAAGCTACTGAGAATTTCGTATAAAATCCAATAACACTTCGCTCGACCTGGGAATCGAATCTAGAACCTCGAGTGTAGCAGTAGCGCTTATGACAATTAGGTTAATAAGGAACTATCTTGTACAAATATTAAAACGCCGCGGGTGTGCAGGCAAAAACTTTCCAAAGTTTAATTGCAATCTAATTGAATGCAAAGGAGGCAAACAAACAAACATACATTCATTTTTTTATGTATTGTTTTTAAAATCTTTTAGAAGTTAATATTAATTAATGAAAGTAGTTGACTATCATGCAGAATGTCGTAGAATGATAAACGTGTTCCAGATGAAACGAAGCAGGCGGCGATAATGCTGATGACCGGACACGCGGCCAAATCTAAGTTAGTAGCGAGCAAGCCGAAGACACCCTCGTATGTGTTGAAGAAACCGAGCCCGGTGCGGAGAGCCCCGCGTGTGACGAGCACGCGATCGCGCCGCTCCAAGGACCTAGACACACCGCTCGGGTCGACGCCAAGGAGACCTTCCGCTGGGGCCAATACACGAGCTTCCCAGAACCAATCGGTAAATCATAATTTATTCATCAGCTTGTAAGGTCTGAGGGAAAGCACGGTCACGAGTAACTGTCTAACACTCCTCGAGTTGCGTTGTTTCGAGTTACGTCAAACTACATTTTCACGTCGATCGAACGGTGAAAAAATTTCTCAAACATATTATGTCGATATTTAATCCAATTTTTGAAATAAATAAATAAATAAGAACGTTGAAAATGTTTCCTACGTATTTATAACGTAAAATAGAATTTAAGAACAACAATTTTGACAATCTTGTACCTGGTAAACGGTTTCTTTCTTGGGTAAACGTAGCCCCAGCTTCTGAAAACAGCCTCTCGCTGGGCACCGACGTTGCCACGATAGGCAAATGTATCATCGCCAGTTTATACAGCCCAGGAAATAAACCTTTCATGTCATTCCACATTTCTATAGCACCTGCTTTTATACGAGTTACAGTAGATGATGATATAAACATGTGAAATTCTGATTCTGCTTTTGTTTTCTGTTGTTTTATTTTATTGTGCGTGAATTGTTTGTGGTAACTCCATATGTCATGTTCAGATTCATTATTTTCACCCTTTTCGGATTCGTCAGAAGTCTCACTTAGAACTGCTATTTGCATATTGATTAACCCGACGAGTGCCATTGAACTTAGACCCCCCATAATATTGGCATTGTCACTCAATGAAAAGTGACAGCAAGTGATATAATATTCATTGTAGTAATGGTACCTCATTACTGAGATGCTTGAAACAGATGTCACTTAGAATTAAGAAGAAAACTATATTAGAAAAAGAAATATATTATTAGGCGTATTAATTGTAATGTCTGCATTGTATGTCTGAAAAACAGAAATAAATAAATATATATATTAATAAAAATAAATAGACTAAATAATAAAACAATAAAACACTCATTGTTTAGGTTCATACTGCAAATGTCAAACAGAAAATAGACTATGATTAAAAAGTCGCTGGTCGAATTTCGACCTTAGGGCGATCGCTAGTATAAATAATTACTTTTAAAATTCGTAGTATTAATTTAATTAATTTAGTATATTAGTAACAGATATTATAGATACATTATAGCTTTCTGCACTCTTTCTCCATATCCTTATCCATATCCAAATCTCACAGTCTTCCGTGCACGCAATACGCTTGAAAAGGGGTTGAAAGTTTTTGCTTCATATATTAATATAATGATGATAACTGATGACTTTACCCTTAGCAATCACATCTTTGAAATGTATTAGTTTGAAGCGTGGATCTAGAGCTGATGCGATCGCCAAGGATGTGCACTGCTCTAGTTTATTGAAGGGTTTTGATACCTCCTTTTCAATTTCTGCTTATAATGAAAATGTGCTTTCAAATGTTTGTGAGAATTTTTCTAACATATCCCGCAAACAGCTTACAAGTGGAATAACTTTACTTACTGTGACATAATTCTGTGCAGAATTCTCATCATTTAATCTTTCAAAGGGTTGTAAAAGTTGTACAATTTCGCACAGACATCCCACTTCATTAGAAGTTATCATTGTAGGAGCATCAGAACTGCATAACAAAGTTGCACTGATTGTTGGATTCAGCTCCATAAAGCGTTCCAACATATAATATGAAGAATTCCAATGAGTGCGAAAGCTTTTTGTCTGGCCTTCCGTCTTGGCAGCCTCCTTTTCCGTTTTCCGCAATTCATCACTGGCTTTAAAGGACCAGTAATAATATAATACGAAATATGAATATTAGGTAGGAACCTAATACAAAAATTACAAACTAATCTATGAATATAACAAATACCCGTATTAACTAATACTCTGATATTCGTAAAACCGGTACAATAAAGTCTTATTATAATACCTGTACCTATTACGAATATATTCGTTACAACTCTATTGCTTGAAAATAAATTAGAAAATAGCAACTAGTAAACGGTCAGCCATATAAAAAAAATACAAAAAATATAAACATTTCTAAAATGACATTCTAAAGAAAAGTAACCTACAAATGTTTACATTTATAAATTGAGCAATTTTCTAATAATAAAGTAATAAGTACTTACATACACAAACACACACATATCTTGAGTTTATAGTTTTCAGATTTATTTATCTCAGCTTTTTATCCACTCCAAGCAAATTCATAAACTTCGTTTGGTACATGCTGTGGTATCTTCGAACAACGTTTTTAATTATTATTTAGCGACATTTTTCGAAGATAATTGATATATCTACGACAGGTTTTCATTACATTGTTACCAGTAGTAAAAAGGGTTCATAATATTATCAGTACGAACCACGAACCTATTAGTTACTACTTTATTAATAGAACTTTACTACTACATAAATAGAAAAAAGTTAAAAGATAACAATTATAAAGTTCTGTGTTAGACTTAAAAATATTTTTTTACCACTTTTACCAGATCAGGACATTTCCTCCATATTATAAGATTATTATAAAAGAGTTTAGAGAAAATCTTTAAATATATATGGACATAAATTATGAGGTTATAAAATATAACAAAGGAATCAGGGTTTTTAGCATAGTAAAGTACGTAGTAACAAATAATATTGTAAATGACCATACTATTTTGGAGGGTTTTATATCTAAATCTCAAAATTTGGGGAATTTGTAGCTTAGGTTAGTGATTAACCCATTTCTTCCTTTGGCAACATTTAAAAAATGTCTAGGTACCTGTTTGGATGCGCATAAGCATTTTTTCGTGTAGATTATTATCAGTGATTTGAGCAGTAGTTTGAGGTTTTAAAAACTTTACGGAAAGTGTTTGTGTTATTGGCGTCTATTGAGTTATCTTTCGTCCGAACTTAAGAACTGTTATTAGTGTTAGGTTAGGTTAGAATTTGGGTCAGGACTCCAGAAGTATGTACGTCATATGTTTATATAATACAATAAATATATTACTATTCTCATGAAATATTTAACTAATCTACGTTCGTATATGTACACTTGTTCGGGCTAATAAATTGGTTGGGGGTATGCAAAATTATTTTTGTTCTTAAATTACCCCCAACAATAAAAACCGGCGATGTCTGGTCACTTGCTCGTGGAACTCAGACGGATACCGGTGCGGCATCTAACACTTGTAATTGTTTCGGCGGTATAGTGCATTAAAAGGTGTTGTGCATATTTCGGCTTGGAGATTGACTTAATATCATCGGCGGCAACATCGGCGGAAAGGTAAGTGAGCCGTCATCCCGGTTATAGTATATCATATTCGGCAGTTATTTTGTGTGATATCTACTTCCAACCAGTTTAAAAATATACAGTCCACTTGATCTACAGAGGTAGAATATCGCACCCAGTGTGTGAGTGGTGGTTGCCACCACAACACTTATTTCAAGTATATCCACGAGATGGAGGCACTCAAAATAAAAGTATATTTTTGACATACCCATCTATTTCCGTATATTCATATTAATCTATGGTTTGGTAGTGTATTAGTTTCGTAAACGTTTATCAAACAACAAAAAATGGCCATTGACGTTGATGAATGTTGAGTGATTGACAGTGAGAGTGAGATACTAAATAGAAAAATGTACGCGTGTGGCTGAGGAAGCGAACAAGCAGCAAATATAATACAATAAATGGCAGATGACGACAAGTGGGCTTGGGCACCTAGGCATGACAAAATATCGTTCATAAATCATAGAAAAATATATCGGCGATGTTAGGGGTTCTAACATCGATGTTAAAACATCACTGTAAAATAGAGACTCTTCTTATGTTACATATTTCGAGGACCTGACATGCCGTAAGTACAAGGACTGCTTGCGTATTAAATGTTGATGAATAATAGATTGTGATATCAGACTTTCTTTCAGGTTTCTTTCAGTGTCAGCTGATAGGTACTGTTACTATTCGAATTTATCCGAATTGTAAAAAAGTCGCTGGTGCGTAATTACAGCGTAAACCGACAGTCAACCATCATTACTTTTTAGTACTGGTACAATTTTTTAAAATAGCATTTTCATTCTCGAACTGCGTGTCTTTTCTTACTGAATAGAGAGCGCACTCGAATTTCGCCAACCAGATAAAATGTTGATTTCAGAGGCTTTGACGTGAACTGATTTAACGACGAACTAAAAACTCCATAGTATTTATATGTAGTTGTTGCTTATATTTCTACTCTAATTAACTAGATTGTTACAGAGTTAATTAATATAAACTGTTATGAAATTCGTATTACGATTACCCATTAGACAAATATCTAAAATAACGATCTAAACTATTTATCTTACTTTGATTTTTTGTTTCAGACATCAGCATTGGAAATATCAGACACAGACACTAAAAACGTAACAGTTCGCCGGAGTAAAACTCCAAGACGTTCAAGACCGAAGAGTCCTAAAAAGTCACCATTGCAGCTGAATCCAAAGAAATCTGCTTTGAAAGATCCTAAGAAATTAAGCCGAAAATCTGAATCGATTAAATTCGACCTGAGCAACCTGAAGAACAATTCGCAAGATTGTAGCGAGATGGTGACAGTGACCGACACCAGCGCCCACTCGGTTGAGAGCGATTGCGGCGTAAGCGACGACCTCACTCTGCGGTACTCGGACTCGCCGACCTCGACCTCACCTTCGCCGAGGCAACCGATACATTCGCGTAGCAGCAGAATTTTGGAGAAATCTATCGGGGTCTACATGAGTCTGTCCCCACGACATACCGTTCAGGTTAACTCTTCCAACACAAAGAAATCAACCCGTGGCTCTCTTATTGTTCAAAAAGCTTTGGAAATGCCATCCAATGATACGACATTCCGCGGTTCGACGGACTCGACAAATCAGAGCGCCTCAATAGCGTCTGCTTTTAAAACCCACACGCTGAGCCCGAGGTCGAATGCAAACATGGAGTCTTACTCCATCGTCGATTTGGTGTCTATTGACTCTAATGAATCAAGATCCGCATCCTTATATAATTCTGTCACTTCAGAAGACAATACTTCATTCGAGACACCACAAACCAGTATAGGAAGAAAAACAAGATCAACTTTAGATCCAACTTTGATCGGCTCGAGCACGCCTTTCGTCGCCAAAACGTCAAAACTTTCGAATTATTCGCAAAATGTAACGCGACACGGTCGGTCACATTCCAACTTGGAAGTTTCTCAACAGAGCAATCATACTATCACAGATTTAACATCGACGAGGCGCTCGAAGTCTTTGTCAACGCCTGAAAATACTCAGAAACATATCTCAGTTAACAGCACGAAGATATCGAGACCATCCAGGAGTCGATCCAGGCTCAATGACAGTGATCTGATGCTTATTGACGAAAATGAAAATGACGCTTCCCCTAAATCATCCAAACGAATTAATCGAACATCTAAATCAATACAGTACGACTCCACCACTCAGGATGAATCCTTTATTGATACGAATGCAGGTGATCCCAGTTCAACATACAACGGAATCACAACTCCCGAAAACAGTCAGAGTCTGCAAGATGTCGGGACTCCCGTATTAAGAATTCAAAGTCTGTTAGAATCGAGTCAAAATTCGTTCACATCTCAAAACTCAAGCACAAGGAGTGGTAGACTGACCAAGAAAAAGACCACTGGGACTATAGTTATAACTGAACCTAAAAGAGGTTCGCCTGACTTTAGGCCAAAATCTCGAAACATGTCAACCAGAAAAACTAAACTGAACTTAACCAAAGATTTCTCAGGTTCAGATATCAGTGACGAAGGTGCAACGCAAAGCGATAATGAACAAATTGTCACTCCAAAGAGTGATGTGAAATTGATACCAGAAGCAGTCAAAAACAAACATTCCACTGCTAAGAAACCTCAGTCAAAACGTTCCATTATAGATGATCTGAACCAGTCGGATATTGTGAAGCAGCTGTTCAATAGTCCAGTGAAACGGAAACTGTCGCAAAGCATGACGGAATTCTCTAGAAAACGGTTATTTGAAGACGATGAAGAAGTCACGCCCGCAAAGAGACCGACGCGGAACACGGTAGCTTACATTCCTGTAACTTCTGAAGATTCTGTACTAGATCGCACAGAAGCTATAACTCCGGAACTGTTCGTCAGCCCGATAAACACGCCTCGGCATAGCCCCAACATGACTGGTATAAAGAGATTATTTGCTAAAACATCACCTGAAAACAATTTAAACGACCTGAGAGGCGTGAAGGTACTACTCGGGACTCCGAGGACGAGGAGATCTGTCAAGAACGACTTGACCAATGTTTCAGGAGTGAAACTGATATTCGCTAAATCACCTGAAAACCGATTGAGTGACGTCAGTGTGAAAAATGTGTTCGTGAAATCGCCAAGGAATGACTTGCGGCGGGTAACGGGGGTGAAAACTCTGTTCCGACAGCAGAAGGAATCCAAGGAATCTAAGAACGATTTGTCCGATGTCCGTGGGGTTAGGAAGTTATTCAGGAACAACCCTACAAATGATTTGAGGAATGTATCTGGTGTGAAGCGAATGCTGCAGCACAGGTCACCACGTAACGATTTAACTGATGTACGTGGAGTACGGAAAATATTCAGACAAGAGAAACAAACAGACGAGTGTAACGTTAGCGGTGTCGAGGAACTGTTCGACGAATCTCGGCGAGACACGGAACTCCTGTTCGACCGGCTGATTGGAAAACCAAGGATAAAGTCAGTATACTCCAAAACATTTTCCTCGAGGAGTGCCGAGATACCCAGAAACCGTTCTTCAAAGACGCTCCACACTTCCATTGACGATATCACGAATAACGTCGAGGAGTGGCTAGAGAATGAGCTCCAAAGACGCGCGAACAAGGAACGCTCCGCCAATAACAGTTTGAGGCGGGAGCTGAGGAAGCTCGCCACGGACACCGTCGAAGGAACAACACCGATCCGCGCGTCCCGGGTCAGAGATGCCACACTCGTCAAAGGCATGGAGGGGGAGGAACAGAGGAGTTCGGCCTCGCTCGCGTACAGTGCGCGGCGACTCCCGATCAAGAAGCGTTCGCTGGGCGACCGTTCGGTGGAGAACGCAAAGCTCGACAAGTACACGCTGCCGATAAAGAAGAGACGTGTGGTTCACTCCACTCCCGTCAAGAACAACGTCACCATAAACCCTTCGGACCTGAGCCGAGTCTCTCCTATACAAGCAATCACCACTACATCAGACACCACTACTCCTCGCCAATACAACACAGCTCATAGGTCAGTCATAAATTCAATTTATATATTACTAGCGACCCGCCCCAGCTTCGCAACGGGTGCAATTTATAAAGTGGTGTCATTTATGCTATCGCATTAGTGTTGATAGTTTCTTATTTTATAGTTACGAAAAGTGCGCTTAACTTTGATGCGCAATTCATAGTCCATAGGTAGGAGCCAGCGCGGGTGGCAGCAGCGGTTCTGAGTGTCCGCCAACCGTTTGGCTGCGAGTGATTTCTTTGGTTGCGCATAAATTTGAATCCGTGATATCTTCTGCGGTATTTATTTAAAAGTTGTAATCTAAAATAAATGCCCAAGGTAACTAAAATAAATTAAGGTAATGCAAAGGTCGGGATAGTCCGTTCGTTACACGTGCATAGGGATGGTAGACAATGTCACAATAATCCTGGTACAATTTTAGCTAATAGTAGAACATTTAAAAAAAAAAAGTTGTTTGGAGTTGCCCCCGACGACTTTTTTAGTGCTGGGCGATCATAAATGATTTACATAATTGAGATATTTACTTATTACTAATATTGATAATCGATTATGAAATTAGTAACGTTACTAATTAGTATTACTAATTCTTGTTCAGTCGTCAATCGTAATCACGTCACAAGAAATTCTATTTTAATAACAAATTTTATATTGAAGTCAATATTCGCATATCTACCATCCCTGTTCATGCTGGGGACGCAGCGCGACGCAGTGCTGCTGTGCTTTTCAACTGACGCGGCCCACCGGCCCACCGGCCCAGGGTACGGCCGCACGATTAAACGTACCGTTGCGCCGCGCCGGGAAAGTTGACATTTTTATCAAGTTTTAAAAATTTGTAAAATTTTACGGAAACCAAATAGGTGCATTTTAAATTGCAATAGTTTTTATTATTATTTTCATAATAAATATATTTTTGTTATTTGCTTTGGTAATGTCATTGGGATACCATACACTTTTTTCGGATCCGATGGGGTTTTTAATACATATTGTATAACACAGAAAAGCTCCTTATTCACGGTTTCGTTATTTACGGTTTCACAAATCGCAGATTTAACTTACCTATCAAATTAAACAAATAGGCAGGCAAAATACTTACAACAAGTATGACTGTTGGTAAACCTAAAGTTCTTTGACAAAAGCCGCTGCCGCCGAGATACACGTGCCACTAACGCCTTTGATATATGCCGCCATCGCTGTGATCAAGTCCGTTTTATTGTTTGAACTTTTCATTAGTGTCATTAAAGTAATTTTGAATAAATACCACGTTTCTCCTTGTTTGTTCGCAATGTCGAGTAAAATCTAAGAAAAAATAGTTCCAAAGTGGAAAAGGTAGTGTTGCCGCTTAAAGTAGATATAAAATGCTTGATGGTATAAGATCTTTTGATGAGGCAGATTATTAATGCCACAGTTGACTAGTGAATACCTACAGATCAGAATTAAAGGACCATGTAAAAGATGAAAAAGAAAAAAAATTACTAAAATCTTTATACCTTTGCTCAATCAACGAAACAATAATTAATATTATCATGTACATCCCGCCACTAAGAAGCTTTTACTGTATTATATTTCATATAATTCAACTTATACAGACATTTTGTTTTATTATATTTATGAATGAATTTTACAGATCGACAATAGAAATGAAAGAAGTTTCGACACATCAAGCAAAAACTAAAACTGTCAAAGAGAAAGATGTAACATCCAATTCTGAAGTTAAAGTATCCCCCAGAAAGACACGCGCTAAAGCAAATGCTACGAAAACGAGTCCAGCAGTCAGAAGAACTAGAACTCGGGCAGGCAATAAACTTGCTTTACTTATAAATAAAAAGACACCTGGTTTAACCCCACAGGCTTCCGAGAAGGGCAAAACCGTTGCTAAAAATAATACGATAGATATAAACGAAAATAAACATGTCAGCCCAATAAAAAAATCACAAAAACAGAAACGTGTTCAACTAGATGTTGAATCGCCGCCAAAGAGAAGTACGAGAGCTAAGAAAGAAAAAACTGAGGTTATTGTCAACAAACCTCCGGTTCGGAAACCTAGGGCTTCCAAGAAAGTTACTTTCAAAGATTCCAATGTACTCAAAAGTCCTGTAACATTGCAAGAAATTAACGTGAAAGCAAAAAGAACACGTAACACTGTACCTACGTCCCAGTCTGCAACAAAAATTCAAGCACTGAATAAAAAAACTGAAACTAAAAAACAAAGTAAAAGTAAAAACAATGATGTTCAGACTAAGAACACTGAAGATATTGATCAGAATCCTCCAGTAAGGCAAAACCGTAAAAACGTTGCTAAGTCTGTAATGTTGGAGGACAATGAGAAACCAATCAAAGTGAATCCAGTTAAAGCTCGTAAGAGGAACAAATCTCCAGGTGCTGAAATCAATCTAAGTGATAAATTGGCTGAAGCGAAACCAATGAGAACTCGCAGAAGAGGCCAAGCAGTTGAAACACAGGAAGTAGTGAGCGTTAAAGTAACAGCAAGCAAAAATGTCAAAACAAAAATACACAATCAAGAAATCGTACAGTCTACAAAAACTGCATCATCCCGACTAAAAAATACTCACGACACAGTCGCAACTGAAACTAGAGGCAGGACATATAGAACAATCGTTCAGGAACCAGAGCCCGAAGAAACAACACGTGGCAGAAGGAAAACTGTAAAGGTTATGGAAGAGTCGACGAGCAAACAGAAACAGTCGGTGGTAAAGGAAAGTAAAGTGAAGATCAATACAAATAAGCAGCCGGACGGTGAAACTGTGAGCAAGACAACTAGAACAGCTAGATCCAAGAAAGCGGTGGAACAAGTATCTTCTGCTAAAGACATAGAACAAAAACAGGTTCGACAGAAAAGGGTGCGTAGATTTCGTTTTAATAACTTAATGCTCATTAAAATGTGAGCACGCTCAGGCGAGGGAACTGAGCACTCGGGCGTGATGCTTGTTCGCTTGAGTGTGCTCAGAGCGTTCACATGCATGCTGTATTACAGTTTAAATGGATAGATACATTTCAATGAATGGGTTTTCTCAATTAACGTTTAATTGATTTTGTTACTTTTTTTGTAAAAGAAATGTCGTGTTATTATTGTAAATGATTTCAGGGCGGTACCGTTGCGGAGAGTGAACCTGAGCCAAAACGAAAACGAAGAAACAATTCGAAGACATCTTCTCTGAAAGGTAAGTACGATTACAGACTGCTAATACCGTAGTAACATTATGGTCAAATGGCCATGGTCCATTTGACAGATTTAATTTAAAGTTACTAGGAAAACACTCTTTTTGATAGAATCTACACTGATAGAGACTTTATTCAGAGCTTGTTGACGACATAATTATAATAATAGTATAATTCGACAAGACATAACAATAGTATAATCTGATAATTCGACAGGTTTGGGACTTTCAATGGTTAATCTTGTTTGTCCTTAATTGCATCTAATCAATCGGAAACTTGTTTTCACTTTCGCAAAATTATTTAACGTTATTTATCTAAACGCGTTATAAAAAAGTTTCAAATAAATCAAAGCCTAACTGTGTTGAGAATAAGATTCAACAACAGATTCTCTCCACTAACTGGTAGGTAACATTCGTTGCTGCAATGTTGTATCTCTTTCGCAGTAGCTTTTCTATTATACGATAGAATGTTATAATGGTATTTAAATGTAAAACAGTAATGGCTGTTCTGTAAATTAGGAAACGTGAATGTCAAATTTAGATGCATCTTTTTTGTGTACTCATTTAGCAATTAAGCTTACGATGGTAAACTCTCAGTGCAGTGTGGTATAACTTTATTTACAACCTCTGGGGGTTTGTCTCAGCATTCCATGGCCTGAGGTTTTATTCAATGCGTTGTTGTTTGTAATATATGTATTAAGTCAAACGTTTAGTTAATAGTTCATTATATCTATCGCCTACTAATTTAATATACCTTATAAGTATAATTGAGTTATTGAGTCATTTTATCTTATTTGCTTATAACAATATCAAATAATATGACCGAAGATTTAACTAATGTCTGATTACAGAATCAGCAAAGAAGCAAATCGCAAATAAGAGGGTCGCAGCGGCCGACAGCCCCGCAGTCGTCGCTCCCGGCAGAGCTACTCGCCGGACTACAAAGGGGAATGATCACACAGAAGGTATGGATCCACCAATACCACACTCGTGTAGTTATGGTCTGAAAACGAATTTATCTTGTATACATTTATCATATATTATGTAGCACCTGGTCACAGTTGTCCACACTCGGCTATTGAAATCACTTCTTCAACAACTTACTGCTTAACATTAATGTGTAGTATTGTCTGTATTTTTTTTTTCAAATCTGATATAATAAAAATTGCCGATTTATTTGTTAACTTGAGAGCGGATTGACTGGTTTTGATGACATTTGTTAGGTAGGCTATAAGGATTGTCTATATCATAAGTAAAATGACATGTAATAAATGCGTGTGGTGACGCGTGGCATCCCTAGTATATTATATAATCCAAAAGCTCAGTTACTTATCAAATGAAACTGAGTTGACTGAATGCGATGTGGGTAACATTACTCAGCGAAATATAAACATGGGAACCGCTAGAAGCGGACACATTCGTGTGCTATATATTACTATTTCGTAATAATTTGTTGTCAGTGATTACGCAGAGGAGAGGTCGCGCGCGTGCCCGGTAACCATCCGGCTCACTGCTCCATACAAATATTATGTTTCAGGTAATCTCTTCATACTTTCGTTTCACTTCACACTTCTTATAAAAAAAGGAAATAAAAAACTAGATTGCGACAAAAAAAAATTACGACTAAAAATACATTTTTCTATTTTTACTTTTTATTTCATTTCTAGACGTAGTACTTAAATGTTATACAGACTATGTCTCTCCCACAACTAAGACGAATCTAACAACTTGTATGCTTAAATCAATGTTTAAGCTACAGAGGGTGCAAAAGAAATAGACATACATACATTAGAGAAAAATATCCCTATTTTTTTCGCAGTCTGGTACAAATGGTGACACACGTTAAGTACACGATTCGACCAGTGTCATGTGGTTAAAATTTAAACGAAGGAGATTGACTGGTTGGAAGAATTTTAAGCCAAGTTAACTTAAACAAAATAAACAACCCAACTATCATACACTATATTAGAACACTACAACAAGGACAAATACTACATTAGTACTTATATAATGTCAAAGTATTATTTTATTTATTGTAATAAACTTACATAGAGTTTTTAATAAAGGGAGTGCCAATTAAGGACAATATACATTTCATATTAGTAGGAAAGAGTGTTGCAGAATGTGCAAGGTGCGATTGCTGAAGCAACACCGATATATATATTTCAGCAGCAATGCATTAGCGTACGCGCTGCGTTCCTAAAGTATCTCTATTTTTAAATAAATAATATTTCACATTAATTTATTTAAAGCTTGCGATGTCTGCTTTTGACCAGAAACTAGATACTTTTAAGCCAGCAACATACTTTTAACGAGCGCCCATCGTCTATCTCGGTTTATAGCATAGTTCTATCCTTTTATCTCCGCGTCTCATCACGTGGCTTGTTAAAGGTATGTTTCCGGCTTAATATTTATTTCGTAAAAAATATCAATTTTTTTAAATTAGAAATGATGGAATAATGATAACTAGCGGTCGCTCAATGATCTAAATTCGACCAGAACTTTTTAATCATAGACTATTTTCTGTTTGACATTTCCAGTATGAACCTAAACAATGAATATTATATCACTTGCTGTCAGTTTTTATTCACTGACATTGTCAATATTTTGGGAAGTCTTAAGTTCAATGGCACTGATCGGTTTAGGATTCGCAGTTTTAATTTATTATATATAATATATTAGTAACAGATATTATAGATATATTTTAGCTTTCTGCACTCCTCCATATAAACTGTAACCATGCCAAATCTCAGTCTTCCGTGCACGCAATACGCTTGAAAAGGTATCCGAAGTTTTCTTCTCCCGTATTAATATTATGATGATGTATTCAGTAGGAGGCGTTATCTACGAGTACTAATAATTTCTCATCGGAAACGACAAAATTATTCATTTCTATATGGGTTTCTATTTTACTGGTTATATGTGTATAAAAAATAACATATGCAGAATACTAAAGGACAAGAGGTTTTTAGGTTTTCTATATTTTCTACTCAATCATTTATGTTTTCTGTAGACCCATAATGGTTTCAACAGCGTCGCTCTGCCAGCAATATATTGTCTGACTAAATTTATAAATATCATTGTATTATTGGACAGAGACATATATTTATGAATATAAAATTCCTCAATGTGAGCGGTGCTAGAGGTATAAAGCACACTTAAACCATAGATCAAAAAAGACGAAAACCCTATAGCATTTTTTTACAAGAAATTATTATTGTAATTGTTCCAGGCATTGCGCTAACAAAACACTGATATTCCGTGAAGATGTGCTATTCAGTTCCCAACGCTGGGACGTGCCACTAAATGCAGTTCTGACAGAGGGATCATCTTATCAGCCCTAATAGTCTATTGGGCGTGTGTGAATTATAAAAGAAAATAATAATTTGTTTAAGCCAGTTAGTGAATGCAGGTTCCATTTCCGTGTTGACTCTCGTATAGTCGACAAGCGTTGTATTGTAATGTAACAGTATTGAACATGATGGAGGGAGAGCATACTGCTGCGATACTGCTCGATGTGATACTGATAATGTCCTAATGAATAAGTTAGTCTCCGTGTCTGCTGAATAATGAATTGCATTTTCTGTGTTCATTGTTAATTTATATCTTTTCCCTATTTTTAATACATATTACTAAGATTTAGCATAAATACCAGAACAGTTTATCTTTTCTTTTCTCATTGGTTTACTAATTATGTGCATATATTATTCTGTTTATTTTTAATATATTATTTTGGAGAAGACAACACTGCATTGAAATTTCAAAGACAAATTGATGTCACGAGAACCAGAGTGGCCTATCTGCTTGTTTCGATAAATTGGTCCATTAAACATATTCTGTGCTTTTACAAAACCACAATGCTCTAAAGTTATTAAACTCATTCTGCCATCTGTGTTAGTATTACTTAAATAACTTTAGGCCATTTTGGTTTTCTGAGAACACAGATTATGAATATGTTAATGGGACAATTTATCGAAAGAAGTAGATAGGCCAATCTAGTTCTGATGGCCTAGATTCAGCATGAGTGAATATTTTTTGCATTAATATATCTTTTTTTTTTAAATCAGGTTTTTTTGTTTCACGATATGTTATTATTCCTTGATTATGTTGTAATTTAATTAATATTCATAGATTAGCTTTTATTTTAATGCTATTTTTAGGGGGTATTCCTAGTTCTAATAAAGTTTGCACAATTTCATGTATTATTTTATATTAGACATTAGCACTGGACATGGCTGTTTCACTTTAAGATTGTTCAATTCAAATATAAAGATTTAATCTGGAGACTCGAATATTATTATAACGCAGCTGTAATTTAGGTTGATTGCTTTCATTAAACTTGCAAGTTTTTTTTTATCCTTTCCATAAAGAACAGTTTTTTAGTTTTATGTAGTAAAATAGTATGGAAAGATTCAGAACCATCGTTGTTTTACGATTGAGATGATTTTTTTGCGAATGACGTTTTAGTTTAAAGCACAATTTGTTTTTTTGTGAAATAATGACAATAAATAATAATTGGGATATTTGTAACTTAATTTCACAAATATTGTTGTAATGTTAATAAATAATTAGGAGTTCACATGATATTGTTTTATTTATCTAAACTACCTACCTTGTCCATATCTAATGAATCCGTACAAATCGTGAACAAGTTGCCAAGCCGAAAACGCATATGGACGGCCATTTTCATGTTTACATTTGTATGGTTAACTCCTAATTTAAAAAATCCACTAGTGTGACGTAAAAAGTGCTAAAAATACGTAAGCCTTAGCGACTTATTTATTTACCTTGTAAAATAAGAAACTTCGACACTAATTTCGAATTTTGATGCAAAGTCAAGTTGCCAACCTATTTTCGACTTATAAGGTAAATATAGTTTTTTTTATTAAATCTATTGTTTTAACGATTTTTAGTACAATCCTGATAATTATAACAGCCTCACAGGAGAAGTCGATTTACTATAGTCCGAAGGATTATGCGCGATCGTCCCTATGTGGCAACAGACGTGGTGGGAACGAAATAGCACTTTATTATGTCACTACATTTACATAATACACTAAACAGTTCGTCTTCGGCAATGTTCTAGACATTATTACCTACAGCCCTTCGTTAGATAAACACGCAGCAGGGTTGCCTTTTGTGTTTCTTGAGTTTCCTAATTATGTATTCGATATCCCTATAATGTATTAAATTGTCGGTATTATCTTTTCACCAAAATATAGTATTGAAAATTTTGTTTTTATTTCTTGTTTAAAAGTGCTTGTGAATGACAACTTTTTTACAAAAATATAATTTTTGTCCAATTTGATAATTCAAAAACAATTTTAAATTCTAGGAAGTACGTAATAAAATATTTCGTCATTAGTTATGCAATTGTGGCGCACCGAACCGAGATTTCAAAGTTCGTCGTTTCGGCCATTATTAGTGTACTGTGACTTCACGCTTACGTCACGCAATTGCACGCGCTTCCCTTCCCCGCTACATAACCGGCCCCCGCCACCTGTCGTTAGACAGGAAGTCGCGCACGAACTTGTCGAACTATAGATAACATTTTAAAATGTTATTTAAATTGAATCGTCAACGAGACTTTATAAATTATCCGAAGCGCATTAAAAATTAGCTCTCACCAATATATCTTTCGATCTCTCCTATGATTCTCCGGAACCCAAAGCATTTCTTGGTGTTGAGTACTTTGTACATACATTAACAAAATCAACTTGTAATTTAGTAGAAGGAGTAGAATAAACTGCACTGAATATTTATTATTTTCTATTATTTATAAATTATACATAAAAATACGTGCAAGTGATATCTCAGTGGTTAGATGAACCGGTGTCAGAGTTATCTGCAGTCGGGGCTTTAAACTTGACCGGGTTGGAGATGCGGAAGATGGAGGGAAGCTGCGCGGCGAGCGACGCGAACAGTTCGGGCGCGGTCTCCGGCGGCGCCGCGAAAGTTAGCGTGCGCAGCTCTGCGCCCCCCCAACCCGCCGCCTCCAGCATGAAACCCTTCACGCACTTGAGCACCAGCTCCGCGCGACGCAAGCACCACGCCGCCGTCGTCTCCTACATACATAACAATAATATATCTCATATACAGGTTGGATTTTTGAGATGGGTCAGTAAGGGAAGGTACCTACCTTAAACGTTGTAGCTACACGAAAACTTTCGGAGGAGACTGTCCTTAACTTTTTGAGACATTTTGATCGGTATTTACAGTTTTACTAAAAAGTGTACCTTCAGCATGAAAATGGGCAATTTACACAAAAAAGAAATCATTCTAAATAATACTGTTTGTTATAAGGTCAACGGAGGTTAGAGTATCTACCTACTATACAGGGTATTAGTAGACCGCTCCCGAAAATGAAGACAGACGATAGTACTAATGACACCTTTGATGATGGGATGGAAAAAAAATTGATCCTGATAAAAAAAAAAAATCATATTATTTAAACTTTTTATTAGCATTATTTACGCTCCATCGTGTTAGTACAGCAAAATGAAACGATAATTTCATAAAAAATACATTACTTTACAAAAAAAAAAAAAACCAGCAATGAAACACAAAATCAAAAACAGCTGATGCTCGGATCAACGAACGCCCGGGCGCAGCGTCAATCTTGCGCTGCACGCAACTAACAATCAAATAAATACTTATTTACAACATTTGTCTAAATAACTAACTTATCTACTTTGCCACTGTGCTAGTCTTTACCTAGCCACTTTCTTTCGAATTCACCGGTTGAATAAGCTAAGTACCGGGTTCGATTCCCCGCTTATGAAAAAAATACTTGAATGAAATTTTAAAAAGGATAGATTCATGCTTTTTAATCCGTCGTATAATTATGTTTATTACTCTGATGTATTCGCTTATGTACGATCTACTCAGATCAGTTCAAAATAAGTTATAAAAAAAAAATTGGTATGAAACAGCTTACCGATCTAAATCCTCCGTGGCCTTATGAGATGCGGCTCAAATTGTGCCCCATTCATTTCGAGGCAGATTTGAGCTCGGCGTTGCGTCTCCTTATGCAGTCGGGGCATCATCGTGGGGTCTTCGACACAGTCCGCACGTAGTTTGTCGAAAACATTCACGATCCTTTGGCGCATTTCGTTAGCACTATCACACTCACGATTAAAAACCCTTTCTTTCACATACCCCCACAGAAAGAAGTCTAACGGGGTCAGATCGGGTGACCGAGGTGGCCAAGCGTGTGGTCCTAGTCTGCCGATCCAGCGATCATCAAACAGCTCGGTGAGGCGCTCACGGACGAACCTTGCCACATGTGGAGGTGCACCATCATGCTGAAACCATGTGCGGCGATATTCACTCAATGATAGGTCGTCTAAAATGTCCACTATTTGTTCATTTATAATGTTTAAATATCGCTGTCCGTCAAGTCGCTGTGGCAGAAATACTGGCCCTAGTATGCGATCCTTAAATAAACCTGCCCATACATTAACCGACCATCGGGTTTGGTGCCCGGTTTGTAGAACTGCGTGCGGGTTCACCTCGGAATACACGTGTGTATTTCTTCGGTTCCACAACCCGTTTCTGGTAAATGTTGACTCGTCCGTGCAGATGACGTGTTCAATGAAATCAGGGACACGTTGTTGCTGGTATAATAACCAACGGCAGAAAACTCGCCGGCGGTCGTGATCGCCGGGTACCAAAGCTTGCACTTTGTGCACTTTGTATGGCCGCATTCGGTTACGCTTTAACACCTTATGAACTGTCCAGTACGACACACTTGTTCCATTCCGACACCTTAACAATTTATCAATACTTCGTGTACCTAAGTTCGGATACCGGCGAACGACATCTAAAATGCGCTTGTAGCGTCATCATTAATGTTTAATGTTGTACTTGTGCATTGTGTGCACCGACAGTCCAGTCTCGGTCGGCACACGCAATGCACGCGGTAATAATACAGAAATAAAAGATTTAATTTGGAAGGATTGTTTTCATATTTATCTCCAGACTGGTAAACCTCCAAATTGGTGACCACCCGACGTGATTTTTAAACGTGCCGATTTTTTTTTTGTTGTGTGCCGACCACCGTGTTACGTAATAAATATTTTTTTTCATATCAAATTTCATCAGAACATTTAGTGACCTGTACGTTAAATATTTTAAATAATGACTCAACCGGAGCCGGAAATTACCAACGTAGATGTAGCTCAGATTACAGTTTCTTCGCGAATACCAGATTTTTGGGAAGACCAGCCACGGACATGGTTTATTCAGGTTGAAGCAGTTTTATATAGCCAGAAACTATCTGACGCAGCGAAATATCATCTTGTCATTGCTAAGTTGGGAAAACAAGTTGTTCAGCAGGTGACCGATATTCTGTTGAAACCACCTGATGAAGGGAAATATGAAACTCTGAAAACTAGGCTCTTAGCGATTTACGAAGAATCAGAGACTCGTCGACTTCAAAAGCTTATTGGCGAAATGGATCTCGGAGATCAAAAGCCGTCACAGTTACTGCGCCGTATGAAAGACTTGGCTAGAGACTAGATTTCGGATGACACACTACTAATTTTGTGGAAAAACCATCTGCCTGCATCGGTACGTGCGGTCCTGGTCGTCACGGAAAGCAAGGATCTCAGCACCCTGGCGACTGTTGCAGATAAAGTCATGGAGTCGACCAAATCTGTTACTGTAGAGGAAGTTAGTTCTTCTTGTTCAGATACCGCTACCTTACTGACAGAAATAGCGAAAATCAACGTCCGACTCAATGAGATACAGTTCCAGTCCTCATCAAGGTCACGTGGTCGCGGCAGGTTGTCATCGCGCCATCGCTCTCGCAGCCGTTTTCGTGCCCGTACACCTCGTCGCACACCAGCTTCCGAGGATTGGCTGTGTTTTTACCATTTTAAATATAAAGATCAAGCACATAAATGCTTACAACCCTGCGCCTGGAAAAAAACTGAACAGCAGGTAAACTAAAGTCCGTGCAGTCGAATTCGGCGGACGACTGCATCGGAATCGCAAACCACCGCCTGTGTGTTACAGATAAGTTAAGTTGCTTAAATTTTTTAATAGATACGGGGGCAAATATTTCTGTTCTACCCCGACACCAAGTTCGTAGAAACCAGTTGAACAGTGAGTGCACAGACTATACGTTATTTGCTGCTAATGGCACAAAAATTAAGACATACGGTGTTAAAAGTTTACAATTAGATTTAGGGTTACGTCGCGCATTGCGTTGGACATTTGTAATTGCTGATGTTCGACAGCCTACTTTAGGCGCTGATTTTTTATCTCATTATAAGTTAATAGTAGACTTAAGTTCACGTAGACTAATCGATCAAATTACGAATTTAAATGTGTTAACTGCTATCGTCAGTTGTAACGAAAAATCAATTAATACTATTGATGAATGTCACCCTTTTTACGATTTACTGTCAAAATATCCTGATATTACGAAGCCCGTTTCATTTAAAGAATCACCGAAACACTCTGTTTACCATCATATCGAAACCAACGGACCACCTGTACATGCTAGGGCAAGGCCGTTGCCTCCACACCGGTATGCCAAGGTAAAAGAGGAATTTCGAATTATGCAAGAGATGGGGATTTGTAGACCGTCGAAAGGTGCGTGGGCGAGCCCCTTACATGTGGTAGCAAAAAAAGATGGCCAAATTCGACCCTGTGGGGATTATAGAGCTCTTAATGCAATCACGAAACCAGACCGATACCCTATACCGCGTCTTCATGATTTTACATATTTACTAGCGGACAAAAAGGTATTTTCGCGTATAGATATAAACCGAGCGTATCATTGTATAAGAGTAATCCCAGAGGATGTGGAGGAAACAGCCATCATAACACCATTTGGCCTTTACGAATTCCCGTGTATGAGTTTCGGTTTACGGAACGCCGGACAAACTTTTCAACGGTTTATGAATCACACAGTGTTGGAAGGTCTAGATTATTTATATACCTATATCGATGACGTAATAATTTCTAGTGAATCTATGTCTATGCATAAGTTACATTTAAACGAAGTTTTCGACAGACTAAATAAATTCGGTATAACAATAAATTTAAACAAATGCACATTCGGTCAATCTAAAATTGAGTTTCTAGGATATGAAGTGTCTACCGAAGGGATCCGTCCTCTTCAGCAGAAAATATATGTAATTAGCTCTTTCCCGAAACCCGAAACCGTCGATCAACTGAGACGATTTTTAGGTATGATTAATTTTTACCGTTTACATTTACCTAATGCAGTAGAGTACCAATCCGAACTAAATAAGTATTTAGTTAAGTCTGAAAAAAATGACAAATCTAAAATTAATTGGACAGAAAAATCAAATGAAGTATTTGTTCAATGTAAGTTGAGTTTGCAACGCGCAGTCAGCCTAACGTACCCGAAACCCGATACGCCGCTTGCACTCATGACGGATGCCTCAGATACTTGTGTAGGTGCTGTTTTGCAACACTATACAGATAACGTATGGAAGCCGTTAGGTTATTTTTCTAAGAAAATGACAGCTTCGCAGACTAAATATAGTACTTATGACAGAGAATTATTAGCAGTATATCTAGCAATTAAGTATTTTAGGAATATGGTTGAAGGACGAAATTTAGTAATTTTTACAGATCATAAACCATTAACCTTTGCTTTTTCAAAGATAGGCAGTGTAAATGAATTACCACGACGCGTTAGACAATTATTATACATCAGTGAGTTTACTACGTGCATAAAACATATTCAAAGCGATAAAAATGTTGTAGCGGATGCGCTGTCGCGATTAGAGTCAATTTCCGTTCCCACCTTACTTAATCACGCTGAAATCGCGCAAGCTCAAGCCAGTGACGAGGTACTTGTTGACCTACGTAAGCATTCAAACAAATGGAATTTTAAAGAGATACTGTTACCGGGGAGTGACCTACCTATTGTGTGCGAAATGACCACACAGCGAGCTAGACCATATTTGCCACAACAATTCAGACGACTAGCATTTGACTCTGTTCATAATATTAGCCATCCAGGGATCCGAACTTCGCGAAAGCTTGTTAAAGAAAGATTTTTCTGGGTAAATATGAACAGTGACGTAGGCAAATGGGCTAAGTCGTGCATTAAGTGTCAGCGTGTGAAGGTTCATAGACATGTAAAATCAGAATTAGGAAATTTTCCACTAGCTGAAAGATTCATGCATATACATGTAGACATAGTAGGTCCTTTGCCAATTTCATTGCAAGATTTTAGGTATCTTGTTACCATTATTGATAGACAGACTGGTTGGCCCGAAGCATTTCCGGTTAGAGATATCACAGCAGAAACCATAGCTAAGGTTATTTTTGAAGGCTGGATATCACGTTTTGGCTGTCCTGCTAAGCTGACAAGCGATCAGGGCAGACAATTTGAAAGTAACGTTTTTAAAGAACTAATGAAATGTTTAGGTATTAACAAAACCCGTACGTTTTCAAATTTAGCAAGTTAATCATTAATTTGTTTGTTCTAATTATTTATTTTCAAATTTGCAATTATATTTCGACACTCAAACTCTAATACTATTTCTATTCAAACGTGTTATTTGTTATTTAAGTCAATTATGGGAAATTATAATAGCAGAGACTCTAGCGAACATGTGGTGATAGCACAAGTTCAGGCTAACACCGCTGCCGTAGACGACAAGGTAAATAAATTCGGTTTAGTAGCTGTCGTCATATTGGGAGTTTTGTGCCTCATAATCACCTACATTATTATAAATCGCACCAAGGACAGAATTAAAAAATGGATTCTCAAACAAGTCGCACGCGTCGCAATAAGTAATGTGCAGACTCAGGATTCTACGAGTGGAACGATTACGAAACCACCTCGAGTAATAATTGCTTGACGTTCGAAAATGCATTGCGCAAACACAATATGTATATTGGAACATAAGTGTTATTAATACTATTTTTTTTAACTACATTGTTATTTTTATTTTGTAATTTTTGTATTGTCTTGGGAAAAATATTTTTTTAATGTGTAATATGATTTATTTTTTGTGTAAAACATTGTATTTCCTTAGTGAACGTTCATTCGTATTGTATTGTTTATACTAGGTATATATTCGCTTACGGATAGTAATGTCGTATTTTACCCCCATGTTATAATTTTGTAATTTTTCAATAATTTTTAATTAATTTTATAAATCAATAATTTTCCATTTTATGTTTCTAATTGTTGTATTGTTTTTTATTTAAATTTTTTAAACTTTATATTTAAGGGGGGAATGATGTAGCGTCATCATTAATGTTTAATGTTGTACTTGTGCATTGTGTGCACCGACAGTCCAGTCTCGGTCGGCACACGCAATGCACGCGGTAATAATACTGAAATAAAAGATTTAATTTGGAAGGATTGTTTTCATATTTATCTCCAGACTGGTAAACCTCCAAACGCTCCTCGGCCTGAACTGCCACTTGACTTCCACCTCCTGTCGCTACTGGAGCAATGGGTCGATTTTCCAACACTCGCTGAAATGCTGCTGTTATCAGATGAGAGTCAGCCGGATGTCGAGCTGTCGGGAATCTCTCTCGGTAAATTCGTAATGCACGCGAAGCATTCCCGCGAGCTTCTCCAAGGCACATTATTAATTAACATGCTACCGTATTCACGAACACTATAAACGTATGCGTTAGGCATTATTAAAACAAAACTATCATAAAATCAACACAATCAAACAAAAAACGTAACAATAAAATAATGACAAGAACTTAGTTAACAATACGATTGAACGAATATCTGTCGCCCACGCACGCGCACATGAAATGAAAGTCAAAGTGTAACTGTCTCAAGAACTAAAAATACTAAACTTAATAATCAATCCCGCCAAAAGAAATAAAGCGCCGCGGGCCGCCTCCTTGCAGTAGCCCCTCGTTAACGTCGAAAGCGGCACTTTGATCTTTTCCGCAGATCGATAAACCGTTATACCTACATTCACGACTATTATTTCATAAGTTTAGTTATCCCTACTGACTAGTCTTCATATGGAATTTAGAAGTTATAATTCAATTTTTTTTAATACATTTATTCAATCAATTGTACCCTGACGTAACAAGAAGCTCGCTACTACAAAAATGATATTAGAATATTAAATTAACCTAATTGGATTATCACGTACACAATTAAAAAATTTACAATTTTGTACAAGAAATTAAAAATGAAATGGTACAGAATAATGTAATAGTTGAAGAAACTATTTGCGCACAATTTGAGCCGCATCTCATAAGACCACAGAAGCTTTAGATCGGTAAGCTGTTTCATACCTACATTTTTTATAAATAACTTAGTACTGAACTGATATGAATAGGTACATAACTGAATACATCAGAATAATAAACATTCTTACACTATGGATTAAAAAACATGACTCAATGCTTGTTAAAATTTTATTTAAGTATTTTTTTCATTCGCGGGGAATCGAACCCGTTACTTTTTTAATTCAACCGGAGAATTCGAATGAAAGTGGCCAGGTAGACACTAGGACAGTGGCAAAGTAGATAAGTTAGAGGTATTTAGACAATATTGTAAATAAGTATTTGTGCGATCGCCAGCTGCGGGCCGCGCGAGAATGGCACCGCGCCGCGCCTGCGCGTTATTTGACCCGAGCAATCAGCTGTATTTAATTTGGTGTTCATTGCTGGTTTTTTTTTTAGTAAAGTATTATATTTTTTTGTAAAATTCTCGTCTCATTAAGTTGTACTAACATGATGGAGCGTAAATAATGCTAATAAAAAGTTTAAATAATATGATTTTTTTTTAATCAGGATCAATTTTTTTTCCATCCCATCATCAAAGGTGTCATTAGTACTATCGTCTGTCTTCATTTTCGGGAGCGGTCTACTAATACCCTGTAATGTCAGAAAACGTAAAAATTTTTCCCATACATTTTATAAGAAAACATTGTGACTTCGAATAAACTTTTATAAGAAAAGAGGCTCCAACCGATTTTTATTCTTGATTAAACTCATAATTATGGATAGTGTGGGCGCTACCGTTACTAATACCTTCCGCCCTCGCCCCACCATATATCTGTGGTAGCTCGCTTGTTCAGCATGCAACAGTAATCGCCCAAATAAGCTAATAGACATATATAAATAATAGATAATAGTTTCACACGCGGCTATTTCATTTGAGGCTAAGCAAAGCATGTATTACAAGTAATTACAGCTGATCTAACATACGTAATAAATATTACTTAAATCTTAATTAATTAAGATTAATTATTTTTCATCACAAAAAGTCGAGTCAACCCGCTTCGTCTTAATAGTAGGGTTTAATACAACTGCACCGCGACAACCCCGTCGTATAACGCGGGCACAGCGCAGCTTCTTGTTATAAGTTAATGATAAGATAAATAGTTGTAAAGACCTCTGAGAGTTCGTGACGTAGGAGTAGGGGCAGAGTGATGTTGGTGACGTCATTGCTGCAAGCCGCCTTCAGTATGTTCCGTAGCCCGAGTATAGCGGGGTGTCGGGATGTTATGTCTCCTGGAATATAACGTTATTCGGTGTTCAAGAGCAAAACGAAAAATCCTAAGACAATACGTATACATTCGACTCTGTTTTCCTCTCGCTTTCACTCTGTTGTTGAATGTCAATGGTGGATTGTTTGTTTGTTGAATACGGGAACTTTGTGCCACGGGACGAGTGATCCCCATATTGGGGCCATTTGAAATTATAATATTTTCACATTTGTTTTTGGAACCTTGTAACCTTACCACGCGGCTGTGAGTCCCCTTCCAACATATTCCTTGACAATTGACCTGTAGCCGATATAGGTACGTAAATTGTTGTTAAGTTTGTTCAGCCGTGCGTACCGCGGGCTTGTTCTTTCAATCCTGACCGAAGACTCAGACAATTTAATCTTCAATTGCGCTTATGTATTTATTCCCAAGCATTTGATTGCGGACGGAATAAGTTGCATCTTGCCGAGGTTTCCTACCTGTCTATACTATATATATATATATATTTATGAAAAATTAAATATGAGTGAAATACCAGATCTGAGGTGGTCGTCGACTAGCACCAGATGGAAAATGATGTGTACGTCTGCGAGGTTGGTGTGCTTCGTTATGAATATGTCTCCGGGCTGCAAGCGGTTGCCTGCGGGCCATCTGCTCGTTCCTCCACCACTCCCGCCACCCTCCGTCTGCTGCCGTTGTCGCTGACGGTTACGAAGCTCCACCTTCATCACGAGACATATCCACAATTGAAAATTCGCTTAGAGTTGATTTTTTTTTTGTGTTTACATGAAACATAAAAAGCAGTATTTATTAGTTCTGACCGTGCTGCGTCTCTCTTTTTTAAGGAGTTTCACTTCTATCACATTGTATCACGCGAATTTTTGATGTGAAACATGTAATGCGGCGACTCAAACCGGCTGTTGGCGTGGCGACGCTTTGTCCCAACGTTGACGGTGAGGAGCAGAGTTCGTTTTTTTTAATAGACAAACGATCATTTCAAAGTTTCATGTTAAAACATGGATAGATTAAAAGTGGTTTGTTGGGATCGTGACCACCATACACATAGTAATAAAATAAACCTCTTCATAGTAGCTTTCTTGGTTTGTCGTGTTTCGAGATTACCTGGTGTTTTACATCTGCCGGGTGCGGGGGTGCGGGGGCGCGGGGCTTCTAACTTATTTGTATATTATTTATTTTTTCATAACACAGTCGCTCACAAAATCTGTGTACACAACAAAATTCGATTTTCAGTTTTGTATTAGGTCCTTAGATATAAGATTTGCGTTTTATATGAAAAAAGTAAAACGCAAAATATGAAATTAGACATAATATAATAATTATATTCAATCGAAGTATTTATCATTATTATCTATGCACTTTCGCCATTTTATAGGTAGTTCATTGATTCCATTGCTGAAACAATTGTGGGAGCGAAAATCAACAAATTCTTTGAAGGCGGTTTGGACAGCCTCATCGAAATTGAATATTTTTCCATGCAAGGAATTTTCCAAATTACGAATAGCGACTGTCTATCGTGTAGTATGGGGTCTAGCGTTGTCCTGAAGCAGCTGTGGGCTAGAGAGATTAGTCAGTCTCGGTTGTTTAACGGATAGCTTTTCCAGCATGGTTTGTAACTGTCGACAATACAGACCTGCCGTTATCGTCTGGCCAGATCTTAGGAAGCTGTAGTGTATGAAACCAGCACTGGTCCAACAAACACTCATCAGTACCTTTTTCTGAGTCAACTTTCGCTTGGGAAAGCATTTAGTCGGTTCTACTGGGTTCAACCACTGTGATGAGCGTTTCCGATTGTCGTAAAGGATCCAATTTTCGTCACAAGTAACAATACGATTCAAAATTCCCTCGATATTGTGATGGTTGAGTGATGTAATGCAGCACTCAATGCGTGTTTATTGGTGTGGTTCAGTCAATTCATGCGGTACCCATTTCTCAAGATTTTACACTTATCTAATGTTTCAAGAAAATTACAATATCAAAGAAAAATCAAATGGTGCGAAAACAATTGAATCACTAAATTCGAAAAACAAATACACAAGCCTAAATTTGAAATAAATTTGAATTTGGAATTCCTAACCAAACACCAGATATTTGATATGAAAGTGGCCAGTTCAACAAAACTCCAATTTCATATGTAATGACCTAATACATAATATAGTGACGTACATTCAACTATTTATGATAGATGTGAGAGTTATTCTGACCGGTTCCTTAACTCGTTCCGCGATCTCCCGGAGCTGTTTCTCGGCGTCGTGGAAGTGGTGCTCGGTGGAGTTGGCGGCGGGGCGGAGCGTCCGGGCCGCCAGCGCGGGCTCCGGCTCCGCCAGCAGCACCACTGCCGACAGCTCCGAGGAGTAGAGCGACAGTGATGTCTGCAGCCGACGCGTCCATTCGGCCGGACTGTCACATACACACATACAGAGTCCGCTTACATTTACTAACGGACTTTGATAATTAGAAAGGACTCTTCGGAAATTTGAGCGTCTATGAAATGTTGCCTTAGAACCACCATAAGAACCGGTTATACAATGTTTCCGTCTATTTGTTTATCTATCTACTGTAGGTAATGAATTAGCAATATGGTAAATACCAAAGAAATCGAGTTACAAATTTGTGTAGTGCCAGTGTACACAAAATCTGAATAAACACAGCAAAAGCTATTAGTATGTTTTGTAATTAAAAAATGCATTAACAGTAGTTTTTATTACGTAAAAGAGTTGCGTACGGTTTATGAATAGCTTTTCAAAATAAGTAGGTACCTAGTGTTCAATAGTGAACTTAAAATGTCATAATAATATCACTTGATATTTTAAAATACACGTTTCTAAATAGCAAAACACACCAAGGATTGCAAAGAAACGGCAATCAACGTGTGACGTCATGTTACATTCATCCAATCTAGACAATTTTCAATATCACATCACAAGCTCAAAAAATTACATTTTTCTTGGTATTTTCAACGCTTTTAAAACTTATAATCAATGTGGATATCTATAAATATTAGGTCCTTACATATGAAAATGGCGTTTTGTACGGGAGTAATATAAAGTCAGTTTTTTTTTTTGTAAAATATATTTCATTAATCAACGTATGCACCGTTGTTATCTATGCACTTTTGCCATCTCATAGTTAGTTCATTGATCCCTTTACTAAAAAAACCATGGGGGCGAGAATCAATAAACTCTTTGAAGGCGGTTTGGACTGCCGCATCGGAGTTGAATTTTTTTCCTTGTAAGAAGTTGTCCAAATTCCGGAAAAATGATAATCTGTTGGAGCAAGGTCCAGGGAGTACGGTGGATGTCGCAGACATTCCAATTGTAGCTCATGTAACTTAGTAGTTGTTTGTTGTGCAGTGTGTGGTCTTGCGTTGTTGTGAAGTAGCGGTGGCCTAGAGCGATTGACCGATCTCGGTTGTTTAGCAGCTAGTTCTTCCTTCATGGTTTGCATTTGCTGACAATAGATATCTGCCGTAATCGTTTGGCCAGATTTTAGAAAGCTGTAGTGAACGACACCGGCGCTAGTCCACCAAACACTCAGAAGTTACTTTTTCTGAGTCAATTTTCGTTTAGGGCAGGATTTGGCTGGGTCTCCAGGGTTCGGCCATTGCGACGAGCGCTTCCGATTATCGTACAGTATCTACTTTTCATCACAAGTAATGATTCGATTTAAAATCCCTTCATTATTGTGTCGGTTGAGCAAAGTAACACAGCAGTCGACGCGTGTTTGCAAGTTCGATTCACTCAATTCATGAGGTACTTATCGTTCAAGTTTTTTTACTTTCCCGATTTACTTCAAGTGGATTAATACAGTTTTATCACTTACCCCGAAGCCTGCAGCTATCTTTGAAATTCTTTGTGATGGGGCCGCTTCCACAATAGCCATTAATTCTTCATTTTCCACTTTGGTCTCCGGGCGTCCACGGAGTTGGTTCTGAAGGTTTATATTTTCAAAACAATAACGTTGAAACCAAAAACGTACCGCGCTTTCTTTTGCGACACCAGCGCCGTACACATCATTAATCCTTCGAGCTGTTTCTGCAGTACTGGTGCCACGGTAGATCTTGTACTCGTAAATATACCGATATTTCATGTTTTCCTTTGTGCGGTAATAAGCGACTCCAAAGAAAAAAATAATGAGGAAAAATCAAATGAATGACTGTTTTTAAAACTGCAATGTGCCAGCTAAATGAATTTATAAATTTGAATTTAGAATTCTTAACCAGAGAGGAGATATTTCAGATCAAAGTGGTCAGTACGACAAAACGCTAATTTCATATGTAAGGACCTAACATGATGTTATTTTTACCACTGTCAAATAGCCTAATATACCAAAGCAATGTGTACTAACTTTTCATGGTCGAGGTAACAGAGATCGAGCGGATCCATGGCAACGATACGGATGTTGTGCGTCTGCTTCAGCTGGCTGCCGAGATGGATGGTGAAGCTCTCCTCGAGACGCGCGCGGGCGGGGGCGGGGGGCGAAGCTCCGGCCCCGGCCCCGGCCTCCTCGACTGTCCCAACCTGGGCTTGCGAGTCCGTCACAGATGATGGGGAGAATGTACCCAACGGAGAATTGCTGTTTATTTTTATATATCTTAATTAAGATTGGATCCGCTAGGTTTAAGATTGGTGCATTCTGTGACGTACTGACATAGGGAGAGATGTACGCCCAGCAGTGGACCCACTATAGGCTACATATTGTGTATAAATATAATAAATTATTAAAAAGGAAACGAAAAATCTGTCTGAAAAACATAAAAAATATATCTCTATTTTTGCTTTTTGTTTGATTCCCAGACGTCGAACTTAATAATATTTATAGACTATTTCACTCCTACAATTAAGATTAATCTAACAACACTTAGTATGCTAAAATCCATCAAGCCGTTTAGGTCACAGAGCGTGCCAAAGAAATAGACATACATACATACATACAAACACTCAAAAAACATAAAGCACTTATTTTGCAGTCAGATAAAAAGAAATACTTTTGCATCTTCAACATAGTGAAAAACAAGGATTTTTATGAAACAACGCTTTTAAATTGGATATTTTTGGCAGATGTCTAACCTCGCGGAAACCACGGAAATTACCTTTCATCACAGAATTTATATTGGAAACTTGAAAGAGAAAATAGTTATACGCTTGTACAATAACGAGATAAGTATTCGAGACAATTTTCCTATTGTGCTATATCCGGCTTACGTAAATCGTTTATTTTTGCAAAATCTAAAGTCCTAAAGTGTGAAATAACATTTTATAGACGTGTTTCTATTTTTATTTTTTAGAACTGAGACTAGGACTAGAGCCGCTTATGGCTTTTATAGCTTTACCGTGGCTTGGGGGCGAGCGCTTAAGACACTCAGCCGGGAAACCGTGGGCAAAATATGCGTAACGGTGCCAAAGGGGCCGGACCTCGGCTCGGTCTGTTGCCACTATTGCAAAGAAATCGCGATCTGACTAATTCTCTATCCATAAGAATTTGATCTAAACAATGCACTCATATACACATGGGATGTCTCCTGGGAGGAAGGAAGGAACATTTGTATATGTATTTAGTGATCTTTAAACATGGTCGAAACTATCGAAAAAAGAAGAAAAAAAGGTCCCTTAGGTTCTATGTTCATATTGTGTGTGGGTAGCTAAGTGATTGCAAGTGCAGTGTCACCTGTAACGCGCGGGTGGCTGCATGACTCAAGGGTTCCACACCGAGGGAACGGACTTAGGCTTGAGTTGCCGCAAGAGAGGGAGGACGTGACGGGTGTGCGGGAGCGAAGTTAGCCGCCCATCCCCTGCGGAGGGAACGGTGGTTTCGCGGGCGTGTGTACGAGCGTGTGCGCGGACACTATCTGTTTTGATAGAGATGAGTTTAATTGTAGGTTACGTGTACTGTAACTGGACGTAGCTTGTATAACAAAGAAATCAATAAAATAATATGCACACCAGTGCATTCTGCTTTTGGTCTCGTCTTATTCAACATATTGTCAATCTACACTATACTAAATCTATGGCTTTCACTATGACACATTCATATAAGACAGCCATCTTTTGAAAATGGATTGAAAACTAATTCTGAAATGAATTTAAACATACATAAGTGTACATACGTGGGAGTATGCAGCGCGGCGGAGGCCTGGTAGTGGTCGAGGGTGGTCATGAGCCAGGCGCGGTGATGTGCGCGCTGCGCGTGGTACAGCGCGTCCAGCGTGGAGCCCCAGCGGCCCGCGACCACGGCTTGCTCCTCGAACTGACGCGTCGCCAGTTCGTTGATCTGTTCCTCAGTGCTGGACGTGTGCAGTAGCCCTAGCTTCTCTTCCATCTCCTCAGTTTGTCTACAAAACTAACTCTATTTAACATGCAAACGGACTCACAAAATATTTAAGGTTGTGTGGTATTTTCTTTTATTGAAGCGAAAACTTCTTTGGTGTCGTTGTGATTTGAAACGACACTAAAAAGAGACAAATATACATCTATAAGATTTAGTCTACGAAAGAGAACATTGTACAGTATTTCCTATTTTCTCGGTCTCCTCTTTGTACTCGCGTTAGCTCGTGTGTGTGCGCCTGCTTGATATGAAGCCTTGGGAAAAGGCGTCATAGCCAGCGTAGTGTATTGTTCTCGTGTGTTTATATAAATGTTTTTGTTTATTGAAGGTTTCACTTCTAATACGTGCAACCTGAACACATGTTTTTTATTTAATTAAATAATTATCAAGATGTCTGTAAATATTTATAAACCATTGGGAACAATTAATAATAGGTTATTCCTGAGGAATAAGTTGGAACACCTCGTGTTTCAGTGCGTCTTATTAGATAACATCACAACAACGTATGAACAGGTGCTTTACCACAGAAAGTGTTATAAAAGTGGTGCTTCTGCAGTCTGAAATAAAATATTGCGTAAGGTCTACCATTATGTGTGTGTAGAGTGCTCAATCAGGTTTAGAAGATGCAATCTGTGAGGTATTGATGATTGCAGTGTGTTCGAATGCTTGTGCCACATTGGATCACAGCAACAAACTTATAATTCTATCAGTATTTTTCTTCATCTTGTTCCATTTTGTACCAACTATTCTACCTAGTATCTACAATCGAGGATCTATAGATCCTCATATTACAATAGTCATGTTGATTCATGTATACATGTACTTTTGCTCAACTATTGTCTACTATATGGAACCTCTCATAATTATTCTGACATTGTACGGAAAGGGGGGGGCGCATGTAACTAAAACACAAACCAAAGAAAAGAACTTTCAATTTATCTACTATGAATAATAAAAATTACCAACTTCTCTGTAAGTTTCCTGATATCCTGATCTCTGTTCCTCAAAGTGGACATGACAGTCTTGGCATATGAGTTCTCCACTTGTAAGATGGTCTCCAGTGCTGGTGAATGCACTAATTTGTGGTAAGCAGCAGCGAATACCTTCAAAATAGCAAGAGTTAAAAAGCAATCAAAATTAATTACATATGTCTTTTAATGGTTTTATTTCATTGTCATTTATGTAGTTATCTTGTGCTAAGAAACAAAAAAGACTTGATTGCAACATACACTCTGTGATGGGCATGATTAGGCAAGTCTTGTTTGATGCTTAGCTCCTGCATAACTAGTAATCAAGTAGGGTGGTCGAATATTATATTAAAGTAGTATTAAAGTACACATCGTCACTTAAGATCTGGAGAGATTGTGGCTATAACACTAAACCTACAACAATAAAAAAAATGTGTCATGTAATTTTGATTTGATTTTTTGTTTGTAATGGATAAACTCAAAAATTACTGGAATTATTTTAAAAATTCTTTTACTAATATAAGGCTACAGTATCAGTGAGTAACATAGGCTATATTATAATTTGAAAATTAATTTATTCCTCACAATAAAATGTTTTACACAAAGTATAAAAAATTGCCTACATGGATGAAACCGTGGGGCACAGCTAGCAAATTATGTAGTGGTACAACCTGTCACAGTGACCCTATTTTTTATCGATTATTCTCTTTGCCAGTGTATATCCGATTGCAAAGAGGCTTCTTGGCCATGACAATGGTGACTAGTGATGGTTGTTGTTGTTTTTGGAGTGTACTATGTGCTTACCACCAGGCACAATGAAGTCAGTTTTCTATGTAACTATAAAAAAAGGTCAAAAATTATGTTACTTTCTGTACATCTTCAAACTACATGAAACAAGGTAAGGTGGAGTTCAAGTATTACATATCGCAATTTTTAAAGATTTTTGACCCTCCCTCACCCCCATGTAATGCGCCGTACATAGTGAGGACATATAGTGAGGAATATGAAGTCACTTTAACAAAACGGACTACCAATACAGTCCAGGAATTCCACATAAAACAAACGAAAAGGGTTGCCAACTTGGGACAATAAAATAAAAAGGACCTACAATTCAATCGAGGGGTTCCCCTAAAACATAAATGAACAGGGTTTTAATTTAATTTTAATTTAGTTTTTTCAACTAGTTTTTTTATTTAAATTAAATAGGGTATAAATCTAGTGTCCTAGCAAAGGAAGATATGATGAATTAATAAAAGTAATACTCTTAATAATAGGTCAATAACCCTGCCGCCCTTTCAAGTGAAATTGTTGAAATTTTCAACCAATAGAATGCACGAAATTCTAGATATGCAATTCTACTGGGCAAATTGTCTAGAGATGTAATTCTATTGGTTGAAAAAATCACAGCTCCGCTCCGCTTCTGTGGATAGGCAACCTTCAAGGTACATATCCATATCTTATCCATATATATACATATCTTGTACATATCCATTTCAACTAATAACTTTAATATACACATTTTAATTCTTTAGATAATGGTATTGATATATTTAATACAAGTGTGTCTTCCCTAAGGCTCAGTTTGTGCAGCACCTTTCATTAATTTTTAAGTAATTTTTGTAATAATTTTAGTTTGTGTTAATTTTATGTTTCTCTTTGGGACTGACTCACTTTCTTTTATTGTTCCTATTTGTGAAAACTTGTATTTGGACTTCTATTTCTTTTATTTTTACTATTCTTTCTATTAGCTGTAAGTTTTCCTATTAATGTAAAATAAAAATAAAAATACAGTCCTCAAAAATCACATTACCCTACAAAAATAATTATATATAAAGTACCTCTTCATCAGGAGTGCCTTTTTGTTCAGCAAACTCAACGACATTCTCCTTAAACATCTTTTCCCAGTTTTTGACTATACTCTCAACATTTAACTCACTGTTTTTCAATTTGTTTAATAGCTTTTCATCTCTTTCATTGTGGAAATTTTTTGTCTCAACAGATACAAATTTTGCTAATCTCTCATTAAGCTCTGTAATTTAAATAATATATTAGTAGGTACTCAAAGTAAAGTGTGTGTGTATTCTAGTCAGTTGTACTATATATTATAGAAAAATAAAATAGTACTCAAAATACTGTATTTTCATCACTAATTCAACTGTTGCACTTATTACCTGACTGCGAAAAAGGAGGGTTATGTTTTTCGAGCATATTGTATGTATGTTTATTTCTTTGGGACATCTTAATTATGGGAGTAACATAGGCTATATAATATCCAAGTATGATGTCCGAGAATCAGATAAAAAGCTAAAATAGAAAAATGTTTTGTTTGTCATGTTTTTTGTTGCAGTCGGGTTTTTAGTTTCCTTTTTAATAATTTATTTTATATTTTTTTGTTAAATGTAACAGAAGGGCAAATTATCATTGAAATTTACTTCCATTTTGTTTGAAGTTTCTAGAAAGAAATAATATCAACATTTTAGGTGTTTACAATATTATGAAAAAAATTAAAGTATGAATTAGAACAGCGCAAAGTGGATCACTTATTTGGATATGACAAACAGAAAAATGAATAAAACAAAAATCACATACATGAGCCCTGAAAAAATTTCACTCTTTTTTGAGGAAGTTACTCAATAATGATTAAAAATAAATGTGTAAGGTGCATTCGGCTAATTCCGAAATTCGGGATATTCCGATAATTACTAATTTCTACTAAACGCAGCAATATTTTATGCTCTTCCAACATTTACCGGGTACCCTTCTTAATACGCTATCCTGCTTTAGTTGACTCAGGTTGTCCCGAGCGAGCAATCGTACATAACGCAAGATTTTTATGAAACAGTGATTTTTCCCGCGTTTTTTGGGTTATCAGAATTACCCGAACATCCATATTTAAGAACTTTGGTTAGTTATATATCTGATAATTTTTTAATCCAATATATTATCGTTTTAGTGCATTACTGACTAGGTATAGAACACTCTAACTCATCATTTTCTCCTTTTTTCAAAATTACCCGACCCGGGGAATTCCGAAACATAAACAATTCGGATTTATCCGATCTTAATTTTCTATAGAAATAATCAGTGGTTCTCAATGTTTCATTTCTTATTTATGGGAATGGTTGAATTTGTGTTCCAATTAGTGTAGTATCTCAGTATACACTAAACTATTTCAAATTTACGTTTCAGTTTCTTAGGCACACTATAAAAAGTGCTGACAACATACATAACTAATCGGAACTCTTTCTGCCTATATAGTCTTCTTAAACAAAAAACATTTATGCCGGAATTTTTGTTCTAAGCCAGCAACACAAAATTAGGTACTTTTAAATACTCCTAACAGTTATATATGTATACATATTAATTATACAATGCTAATAAAAAAAATGGTTTCAGAAACATGCCAAATAAATATACTAAAAAGAAAATACCCAAATATACACAAAAAGATATAATAAATGCTGTTAAAGAAATTAAAAACGATAGATTGTCCATTTATGCTGCAGCAAAAAAGTACGGAATACCTTCAACAACTCTTTATGACAGGGTCAAGGAAACATATAGAACAAATGTTGAAGTAGAAAATAGATTGGCCGACGCTATCAAAGCTATGGAAAAATGGGGATTTGGTCTTTCAAGAGAAGAAGTGTTAAATCTAGTCGCGCAGTTTGTAAAAGTCAATAACATAAATACACTATTTACGAATAATAAACCGGGAAAAGACTGGTTTATAAATTTTCGTAAAAGGCACAGACTTTCTATTAAGAAACCTCAGCCGGTTGAGTATGTACGGAAAAAAATGACCAATCCTTTTGTAATTTCTGAATATTTCCAGCTACTAGAAGATACATTGACTGATTTGAATTTATTTAAAAAGCCACATTTAATTTGGAATATGGATGAAACATCTTTGTCTCTTGACCCAACAAAGACAAAAGTTGTTGGCGCTGTTAATAAACCATGTTCCAGGACAACATGTAAAATATCACTGTACTGACTGTAAATTTTATTGCCTCATTTTATATAAAACTGTATTATTTGTTGATTATACTTTTTTTGCAAATGTCTTTTGTTGTTTGTACAATTACTTACCTACTAAAAGTTTGAGAAACATAGATTATTTGTCAGGTAATTCCGTAATAAAATATCAATTTTATATGCTTTGGCTACTTAGAGGTCAGTATCGAGAAACATATTTTGCGAGGGTATATCTGAACGGAAACGAAATATGTACTCAATGCCGTAACTAAATAAAACCCACTTTTTAATGTCATGCGGAATTGCCCGAACATACTCCGGAATTGTACTGACACGGAGAAAAAATAATCCGAATTTTAAATATTTTTATTAACTAAGTCTTATGATATTTATTTAATTTTTTTAAATAAAACCGTAGACTATACATTGAAGTAGACAAAATAATCTAAGTGATAAAGATAACTCCACCTACTCTGGAATAACTAATGAAAATAGAAATATCACTATAACTCTTCAAAAATCCTTTCGTAATTACCCGAATGCACCTTAATATATTTTTTTCCAAAATTTCCCAAAAGTACTAAATTTTTTGCAGATTTTTTTAAATATACTATATTTTTCCCAAAAAAAGGTGGCGAACCTAATAAATAACCCTCATATTTTTTTATTTATTATTTTATTAATGATACGAGGGTGCTCTTTAGCTCAAAAATAATAAAACTCATGTAAAATATATTAATTAATTGGGCAAATATAGCCATACAGATTTCATAGAAATGAGTAGGTACAAGTGAATTTACCTAATATAAAACGTCTATATAAGGCTCATTACATTAGACACAATTAAAACATCCGCCTACCATCTTCCAAAAACACCGGTATGTGAAACATATTTATGACCCTCTGAACCAGTTCTCGTGTGGACCCAGCGTGTGGTATCTCCACGGGCACTTCCAAATTGAACCGGACCTCCTCATTCGTGCATGTCGGAAATGAATATTTGAATGTTTTTGTTATATTAGGCAAAGTTTCTGCAGTCATTTTTGAGTTGAGTTGTAGAACCAACAACAAATGACTTATTGTGACAATAAATTGTCAAGTATGGTATGTCAGTGCTAGATATGGATAACACTGTGCCACGCCGCGCAATTGCGCCAACACAGTTTACTGCGCTGGATGTGTTAACACTAAATGTGTTGGCGAGCAGCACACTTTAGTGCATCGACCCGGCTACGGCACCGGGCACAGCGTCAAGCCTCGCTGCCGTAGGGATGAGGCGTATTTGTCGGAACAGGTAAAAATAACAGGAGCAGATACAAAAAAAAACAGGTGCTTCTGAGTAACAGCTCGTAACTGATACCTCTAAAACGAACAGGCTGTTCTTACGTACTTGTTCCAGAGACTGTTACGTTTCAGTTTGGAACATGCTTTTCTGTGTTCTAGGGTAAGGATGTTTATTATAAATTATTGATTGATAGATTGATGGATTGAACGGATTGTTTGATGGATTGCTGGATTGATTGATTGATTAATGGATTGGTGGAGTGATGGATTGATGTATTAATTGATGGTTTGATTGGTGGATTGATAGGGGAATGATTGATGGTTTGGCTGATGAATTGATAAATTGATTGGTGGAAGGATTGATTGATTGATGGATTGATAGATTGAATAATTGATTCGACGGATTGATGGATTGATTGATTGAATTATACGTTATTTTATTATGCGTTAGGCTGATAATGCAAACAATTTCGAATCTTTATAAGTGCTACTACATATTATATCCCTACTAAAGCGTAACAGGCTGTTATTTTGGAACAGGTTACTGGAACTGTTATTTATCTGGAACAGGAACAGGTATAACAGTATCTTATTTTACCGGTTATAGCTCACCCCTACGCTGCTGTGCTAGTCATCTGTCTTATACTTTTCTCTAACTCGCTTCCCGCGCGTACTATTTTGTTGCGCCATGGCACAAATTTGAGTTAGTATCCATGTCTAGTCAGTACTGTCAGTGCCCATTGCCAGATGTCAATGTCAGATGGTGGATTACAGACTACTGAGAGGATACTACACATAGACAAATAATCAGAGGTTGAGCACCATAGTGAGTCTGGTGAGCACTGAGCTACACAAGCTTTTAGCGGGATCTTGAAGTGACATGTTGTGGTTTTTATTTTTAATTCATTAACTTAGCGTTTAGACCCTATATTATGTAATATTGGTGGCATTTTGCGTGATATAATTTGGTTATTGTGCATAAATGAAGTGGATTATAAATATAAGCTGAAAGCATTCATTCTGAGGTCCCACAAAATCTTCCTAGAAAGTTCTAACATGGGAGCCACCATCTTGTTAGGATACTGAATCGTCATAACACATGACACTGTAGCGACATCTCTCGCCACAACTGACGCATCAACACATCGACACAACTACGTAGCGACATATAGCGACATCTTTCGAGCCACATAAGTAGCTTCCTACTATCCTTCATCGCGCTATAGAAATTCACTCTATCGTTGAATATATATACAAGAACCCGACTACAACAGTCCGGGCAGCTGCCCGCCAGACATAGCACCCGTCTGGCCGGAGGATCCTTACTTTTCTATGGCGGATGAGGAACTTTACTCTCTGTTCCTCACCTCCGCTAAAACACTATAATTCACTTCATAATGGCAGTAATGGTCTTCATTGAAAAGGACCGGTTGCCAATTTAGGAAGAAGAAGAAGAAGAAATATAATGAAGCGGAAGAGTTTTTTTGTTTGTTTATTTGATTGTTTAAACACGCTAATCTCTGGAACTACCTGTCGGATTCGATTTTTTTTTATATGATTGCCAGACTCTCGAGGTTTATGATTTTTTTTAGAACTGACTACACTGTTAGCCTTAGGGGCCCTAAAGCCGCTGCGGCTTTTACAGCTTCACCGGACTTGGAATTAGGCTACAACTCTCAAATAGCCTTAAATATTGATGTTTGTTAAGTAAGTCGGAAGTCGAGGCCCTCCCGAACTGCTTTATTCGCGTGCACTGGCGTAATAGTTAATGACATGAAAATACAATGTTCTATAATAATATTGGTTTTAGTATATCTAAAAAAAAAATGAGCGATAGCATATAGCTCCTATATTAGCTGATGCGTGCGTATCAAATAGCTTGGAGATATCTTCCTGGTCCAATCTGCTCTTAAAGGAGGTTATGGTAGGAGCCATCACAACTTTTTCTGGAAGTTTGTTCCATGCTGTGACCACTCTGTTAGGCAAGAAATGCTTCATTGGGTTTCTTTTTGCTGGGAATTCCCAAAGTTTCAAGGGATGACCTCGTAGGTGTTTATTTTCTTTGGACTTAAACATATCTTTAAGGCCGGGCACATCGTAATAATTAGTGAGGATTTTATAAGTTTCGATTAACCTGCCCCTTTGTCTACGCTGTTCTAGTGTGGTAAGGCCAAGGTTTATGAGGCGATGTTCATAGGGTAAGTTACGCATTGCATACACCATCTTAGTAGCCCTTCTCTGTACATTATCAATGAGCTTAATGTCTTTTTTGAAGTAGGGATCCCAGATAATATAAGCATGTTCAAGAAGTGGTCTTATATAGGTCTTGTATAACTTTATAAAAGTTTTAACTGTTAGGAATTTAAATGCCTTGCGAATGATATAAAGGATCGAATTAGTTTTCTTCACAACCCCAAGCACATGAGTTCCCCATTTAAGATCTTTGGATACTGTAACTCCCAAGTCCCTTTGTGTTTCAACTGCGGTTAATTGCTCACCACCAAGATAGTATATCTGACAAGGATTATTACTACCAATGTGTAGCACGGAGCACTTATTCAGATTTAAAGTTAGAAGCCAGTCATGAGTCCACTTAAAAATCGCATTAAGGTCATTCTGTATAGCTTGCCAGTTGCTTCGAGGGTTAGCAAAAAATTTGGTATCATTAGCAAGAAGCGAAAAAGGTAGTTGCAGAGTATCTTTCAAGTCTGAGAGGAACAAGATAAAGAGCAATGGACCAAGCACCGAACCTTGAGAAACGCCACTGAGGAAACTTCGCCGATCGGACATGACTTCGCCAATGCGCACCCGAAACGTTCTACCAGAAAGGAAGTCGTATATCCAGGCTAAAATGCTTCCACGTATGCCAAGGTGTTCCAATTTGTGTATGAGGCTTTTCAGAGGAACACGGTCGAATGCCTTCTCATAATCCAAGTAAATGATATCTGTTGGCTGTCCATTACTATGGTTCCGTGTCCACTCGTTTAAGCAATTTAGTAAATTGGTTGTAACAGATCGTTTTGGGATGAAACCATGCTGCTAATCCAGGGTAATCTTTTCATGTATTAGAAATTCTCTTATGAGGCAAGCTATCATCTTCTCCATGGTTTTGCACAATGCACTTTTAGCGGAGGTGAGAAACAGAGAGTAAAGTTCTTCATCCGCCATAGAAAAGGGAGGATTCTCCGGCCAGACGGGTGCTATGTCTGGCGGGCAGCTGCCCCGACTGTTGTAGTCGGGTTATTGTATATATACTCAATGACAGAGTGAATTTCTATAGCGCAATGTGGGATAGTAGGATGCGTCCTATGTGGCTCGATAGATGTCGCTATGTGTCGCTACGTGTAGTTGCGTCGATGCGTTGATGCGTCAGTTGTGGCGAGAGATGTCGCTACATCACTCCCCTCCGAGACCGGAGGTCGATAGCAGGTTGAGTCGTCCATTTGTGATGCTTGCCGGGCCAGTGGAGTGTTCCAGTGAGTCGGAACTAGATGCCGCATAGTTCACGGTGAGTCGAAACTGTGTGCGGTGATTGCCCCAGTGAGTCGGGATGATGTCGCATAGTTCACGGTGAGTCGGAACTGCCTGCGGTGATTGGCTGCTGCGTCGACCAGGATAGAAGTGCGTTTTCTGCTGCTTGCTGACTGGCCGAAGTGCAGTGTGCTGTGCCAAGGTCGCTGAGAAGGCTGTGGGGCTGACCAGGAATGCGCGTCCGCTGCATGCGTATGGTCAGGATACCCGTAGAAGCCGTGGATGCTGACTGGCTGTATTGACTCGCTGCTCGAAAGCTTGAGGAAGTGATGATGACGTAGCTTTGTGAAGAAGGTTGTGCTGACGTATCACGTCGGTGTCACCACTTTAGCGGAGGTGAGAAACAGAGAGTAAAGTTCCTCATCCGCCATATAAAAGGGAGGATCCTCCGGCCAGACGGGTGCTATGTCTGGCGGGCAGCTGCCCCGACTGTTGTAGTCGGGTTATTGTATATATACTCAACGACAGAGTGAATTTCTATAGCGCAATGTGGGATAGTAGGATGCGTCCTATGTGGCTTGATAAATGTCGCTATGTGTCGCTACGTGTAGTTGCGTCGATGCGTTGATGCGTCAGTTGTGGCGAGAGATGTCGCTACACACTGGTCTAACTTATGGGCCTATAGTTGACAGGCAGTAATTTATTTCCTTTTTTATAAATCGGTACTACATTTGCCGTTTTTCAGTCAGCTGGCACTATTCCATCCTTTCAGAGATTTGTTCATCATTTTCGCTATTTCGTCGCTTAGAGCTCCTGAGCATTTTTTTAATACCACTGAGGGTCGTCTGGCCCTGATGCTGTAGTATCACTGAAGCTAGATAACTTCTTTCTTACTAAGTCTCCAGTAATACTTATGTCTTGAATAGCGTTTATGACTCTAGGAACGTTGATATTTGGCATCGGTCCATCAGGCTTGTTGACGAAGTTCAATTTAAACTGATCAGCGAAGGCTTCGGCGATTTGTTCAGGCTTCATAACAAGTTCATTTGATACATTTTTTATTACGTTAGGGATGCAGATTTTAAAGTTCAGTTGTTTTCTTATGTAACTGTAAACAGCCTAGATAGACTAATAATTTTCATAATGACCTTTCTATATTCTTTTTATGAGTGTTCATTTTGATCAATTCTATAATTATTCCACAGTACTTTTTTCAGTTTAGTTAACTTGTTAATCTATACTATATCTTTGTTAATCCAGGGTTTGTTGGTGCAACGTTTATTACATATTTTCTTTTTTGGTATAAAATTATCTACTGCGTAAAGGAATTGGTTTTTAAAAGTGAACCACACATCGTCTACAGATTCTTCTACTATATACAAATTATTTGCTAGATACAGAGATAATTTATCGTAGTCTGCTTTGAAATATTCATATTGAATGGTATTTCGATTTCTATTAGTTTTAGTGCTGGTACTGATTACTTGCATTGTAGCAGTGATAACAAAATGATCACTTTTACCTATCAGAGGGTGATACTCAATATCACATATTAATGAGTCATCATTGCATAATATAAGGTCCAAAAGTGACCCTTCTTGGTTTCGTTTCCTGGTAATTTGCGTTATAAGTTGGTTTAGGTTGCTGTTCGAATACATACTAACAAAATTTTCGCAGAGACTGCCATAACCATGAGTTTTATAAAGAGGCCATTTTATCATTGGTAAGTTAAAGTCTCCTGCAATGACTACAGTATTTTCAGATGCAGCTTTTCCAATGGTATTAAAAAGAATTTCATCCAATTCAGAAAGAGACCTTGAGGGCGGCCTGTATACATAAATAAGGTAAGTTCTCTGTATTGAATATCAAGCCATAGTGCTTCGACCATATTATTTTGATATGTGCTATTAACTTTAGATATAATAGTTGATCCATTTATTATATTAGCAACATATATAGCTACACCTCCACATTTTTTACTATCCCTGTCTAAGCGATATAATATGTAACCAGGTATGTTAATAATACTGTTTGGTATTGAGGAGTGTAAATGTGTTTCGGTTACTAGAATAAAAGCAGGCTTATAGCTGTTAACCTCAAGAAGAAATAAATCGAATTTAGCCGTTAGGGATGCCAGGTTTGTATAAAAAAGGAGCAGTTCTGAGACCACAACACTTTAGTTTTTTGTGGTACTCACAATCCTGGGAACTTTGTTTATATATTTAATGGTCAGGTCTTTCTCACCTTTCTCAACCCTCTCAGCAAACTCGTCACGAAGTGTCTTAAGTTGGTCTCTTTGATAGGGCGTCATATCCGACTGGGCGCTGATTGTTTTAGGTAGTTTACTTTTATTCTTCAGAACATTAATAGCACTATGTTTATTAGCTAGTACCACCTTAAGTGGACGAGGCTTACCATTGTTGGATGAAGGTTTGCCTAAGCGAAACGTGGAAACTATCTCTGGTTCTTGTATAAGGAGTGGAGTCAATGTATTAGTTACTGAGAGTTTATCGTGTTGCTTTCTGTCTACCGAGGAAGTCGAACTAGACTCTGATAATCCATACATGATAACATTGCGGCTACGATTATTGCGATCCTCAATTTCATTAATCACCATGTCCAGTTTATAGCATTTGAGCGTTGTTTACTAAGCTCTTGCACTTGATGTTGGAGTTCGGTGACCAACATGCGTAACTCTGGTACCTGTCTCAATCCTTCCTCACATTCATCACACAAGTACGATAGCTTAGGATTTTGCAGACCAAACACACGTAGTTCAGTTGCAGTTAATCCACTACACTTGACACATACTGCCCTCCTGCAGCCTTTGCATGCTATTTTAGAATTCTTATCATCTTGAATTTGTACATCACACTTAAAGCATTGAGCCATGATTTAGTCAATATGCATATTTTTTCATATGCCACAATAAGGTATTTTGTGACAAAGGTTTGTTGAAAATTAGTAGTAATTTTAGACATGGCATGTTAATCCTTACGAACAAAAGTTACTTCTTCATTACGATAATTTTATGAACTTTAATTTTGCTCTGTAGACTATGCTTTTTGGACACATAGTTTAGGAGATAATGAAACATTAAAATCATTTGTAATTGCGAGAAGAACAATAATTACGATAGACTACATGGGCGTTGGCAACGCGGTGTTTTTTGGATAAAATTAACACGGGTTAAACCGTGGGGCATAACTAGTAAATCATAATAGTGAGCATTTTGGTATAGTTCTTCCCTTCGTGGAAGGAAAATGCAATAGTATCTAAGACCATACAGCCAACTCAAACGTATTTACAATTTATTAATGTTTAGATGATATATTTATAAATAAAGGCCTAAGCCATGTGTTAATTTTTTCTTCTTCTTATTTATCTTTCCAGTTTCAATGGTTTAAGCATTCGGAGTCTTTTCTAATCATCAAAGTGAGATCAAAGAAGATGGTGGCTCGCTTGTTAAAACTATTTAGATGATAGTTTTTGTGGGGTGACCATAGACTACTGAGAAGATTCAACCAAAGACGATTAAAAATTGATAATAACGTAAATAGGCTATTTGACAATATGAAAAATATTGAAGTATTTTTTGATATTCACACAGGTTTAGGGTTTTAAAAGCGATTTAGATTCATTTCAATAAAAAATAATTGTTTTATTTTCCAAAAATCCTTTAGAAAGTTTTAATTTTTTTAATCTGATGCCTTGTGACCGAAAACGTTTTTGATTGGCCGAGTCTATGATGACGTAACGTGTTTGTAAATAGTTGTCTGTCATTGATTGCCGTACCTATTTGTTTTTTTGTTGTGCAGTTCCAACTTATTTTTATACTAATATTTATTGAAATAACGATAATAATAGTACATATTGTAAGATTTATTTATTCTGTGCGATCATGGAGAGCAACTTCGTTAAAGCAGACAGCGGAAATCTACCTAAAGTTGATGCCATTATGGTCGGAGTTTTCTTTAAAAATAACACCGATTTTTATGCAGCTGAGCTTAGAAATATAAAAACAGCCATGTGAGTACCTTACCAACTTACTTAGTAATAGATCATAAACCTGTTGTTGAAATAATAGTACCTATTTATTGCATAACTGTCAATTGTTAAGATAATGTAAGTTAGTTAAGCGGTAATTTCGTGTTTGTAATAGTGATTTTTATTTGCAGGGCTACAAGAGAATCTTACGGAGATGATGCTATTGGATACGTGCAACTACATCGTGAATGTAACATTTGCACACTAAAATGCAAGATTTGTCCTGAACACAAAGTGAAAGCTCATTCTTACAATGTGACTATGGTGGTGGATGAACATAATCAGAAAATAGTGAGTTGCCAGTGTTTAGACTGTCCAGCTTCTGCTGGTGGCTGTAAGCACTCTGTAGCCTTTTTAATGTGGACCCATCGGCGAAGTGAGGAACCTTCCTGTACAGAGGTGGAATGTTACTGGAAGAAGCCAACACTTTCCAGAGTCGGGAACACAATAAAGTATGTTACTATAGAAAAGCTGTGCAAGAAAAAGATTCCATATCAAAATACAAACACTAAAGTTTTTACAGAGTACCTTCAAGAGGCCAAGAAGAGGAAAGTATCCAACTGTGAGCTTTTGAAATATCAAAACGAATATGTTTACAGTGATGCCCGGCAGTTTTCGTTACATCATTTTCTTATGCAGGGGAGTAATGATTTAAAAAATGATGTTGATAAACTAATTGAAGCATTAATAAAAAAACTTGATAACAATGCTCTGGCTTTAATAGAAAGTAATACTAGAAACCAGTGTAAAAATCCTTTGTGGCATGAATTAAGATATGGTCGTATTACAGCGTCCAATGCATATCAAGTTAGTTGCTGCCAAACACTAGATGGATCATTAGTAGCTGCAATCATGGGTGCTAAAACACCCGATACATCTGCTATGGAAAGAGGTCGAAGGTTAGAATCTTTAGTAATAAAAATTGTTCAGAATAACATTAAAAAAAAAGTCAACCCCTGCGGACTGTTTCTATCTAGGCAGTATCCCATGATTGCAGCTACTCCTGATGGAATTTGTTCTGATGGAGTAATTGAAGTAAAATGCCCAACTAGTGAGGCTACTAAATTGAATTATATTAATAATGGACAAATTACTAAAAAGTGTCTGGCCCAAATGCAGCTACAAATGTGTGTAACAAATATGAAGAAAGGCTATTTTTGTGTTGCACATCCTGATTTCGAAATTTCAAAGAAAGTTGATATATTAATAATAGATTTTGATGAAGAATTTGTTAGTAATTTATTGATGATTGTTTCATCATTTTGGAAAAAAAATATATACCCATTATTGGTTTGTAGTATTTCTTAATTAGTCTGGAAGAAATTACTGCCCTGGTAATATATTTTTATGCTTTTCTTTCTTTTTAATATATTCTCAATAATTTACTAACTTCAATAAAAATATTTTAATGTTATTAAAAGGTTATTAAACTAAAACTTGTTAATATTACAAATATTGTTTTATTATGTATTACAAATACCTAAATAATAGTCATATAATATAATAAAAAATAATACATTCAGAGTGACAATGGAGCACTATTTTTTAAGTGAATCCTGTAAGTTAATAAGTGCACATGCTATAACAATCACGTCATTAAATATTCGTAGAAAATTTTGATTTATCATTGAATGTTGTTTTAACATGTAGAATTCTCTTATTCGCCTTATTACTCTTTCAATATGTATCCTTAAACTAGCAATAATTTTTGTCTGCCGTACTTCTGATTTAGATAATTTAGATCCTGATGATACGCTAGGTGGCCTTAACAATTTAATTCCTTTTGCATCCAGTACCTGTTCAACATTCTTAAATCCTCTGTCAGCCAAAATGAAATTACTTGGTTCTATACCATCTAAAAAGTTACAATTTTGTAATATAGTGACATCACTCGCTCTCCCTCCAAATCCCGGTGAAATATAATTAACCAAACCATTAGGTGTGCATGATATCAAATATTTTATTGTGTTACTTTTTTTATAGTTTGACCAGGTCAGCGCTTGGAGAAGGGCATTAGTTGGCTTTTGTATATCAATTTCCAAGCAATCTATTATACAACTAACATTAGAATAATTGTGCCGAAATGAAATAGGTAAAGTCTTTTTTATGGATTGATTATTTATGTTCACAATAAATGGACGCAATACACTAGCAATTAATGGAATATTTTTTAAGAACAATTTGCTGCCGTATGACAACGACAATCCAAAATTATCTTCTAGTTCGGAAAACGTATTATCTAACCTAATTTTTTTCAAACACAGTAAAATATGTTCATGTGGTATATTAGTGTGTTTATGGATAACATGTACTATGAAATAAGATTCTTTAGGGATTCCTATATACATCATAGGTTTTTTAACAATAAGGCGCAGAGTATGCTGCAAACATTGCATTTTATCAATATCTACATATGTGTCTGCAATATTTGTGCCAGAGTCAGATACCATTGAGGAAGAAGTAACTATAAATGATGAATTGTGTTGTTTTGTATCCTCTGTATATAAAGAAATATCACTGTCTGATCTTTCTTCATCAATAAAGCCAATCCTCTTTTTTATATTAGTAATACCAGTTTTAGATGGCTTTGTATGACAAAAACATGGATTGATTTTGAATGGAGAAGTGTAGTTGGATATGGTAGAATATTTGTAAGGAGAAACAGAAGTATCTTTTGTTAAAATCTTTGTCTGCACAGCCTTGCTTCTAAACTTCACTTTTTCTTTAAAATTTAATTGGACAAATTTTTCAGCAGTGACAATAGGTTCTGTTGAAGTACTTTTGTCTGAAGTTAGCTGTGTTTCTGAAAAGATAAAACACTTAATTTATGCATACATAATATCAAAGGTTAATATAAAAAGTGTTAAAGAATCTATGATTTAACTGTACTGAAGAAATGACAAAATAATTCAAATTCCTATTATTTATTTCCATCGTTTCTAAATTTATATACCTGTATTCATATGTGTTTCACTTATGGTGACTTCTTGTACAGTATCAGTTGGTTGAATACATTCAAATTCTTCAACGAGTTGGATTTTTTCCGTTTGACAAATGCGGGTCGTAAAGTACTGATATCACACATTCTTTTCCTCCGATCTTCCTGGCAATGAAATTTTGAAGGCAAAATCCCATCTACCATGATTATTCTCTGGCTAAATCCCATTTTGTACTGACAGTAGTTTGCCATTTCTTTCTCTATCTGTAGGTAATAAAAAAGGAAACTTATTTTAAAAACATATACATACCTACACATGTTTTTTTATAAAGGTATTTGAAAACGAAATGTACATATATAACCAGTTGAGCCTGAGTTTAGTCTCCGTAGTACGTAAACAACATTGAATTCTGACCTCAAACAATAAATTATAAAAATGCATGTGACAATGAAACATTAACTATAATAATAATAAGCCATTTACTCACATCAAAGTGATCTTCACAGAAGAAAACCACTGAATTATTTGCTATATCACCAGGATTTCTGCGAGCTAGTTGCAACCACTTTTTACGCATTTTCAGTTGTTTTGGCACACATACAAATAGTTTTTCCGGTGTTTTTATTGACGTATTTGTGCATGCTGGCATTACACACCATTTATAACTCATTTTCTCGAATAAAACAATTTAAATAAACAAAACAAACAGCAAAATGTTTACTAAACTTATGACAGTTATGACTTGATACTGAGATGTGACGTCACTGAGCCCGTGCGACGTTTTATTGCTCAAGACAGCGTTTTGGCGGGTTTTTGAAATATTGTATTTTTATTTGTTATTATTTGAAGAAATACATAAAATAATTAAGAATAAACACTTTTTGTAGGTTCGACAAACACCACTAAACAATTTAAGATAGTTTTCAGAAACCAGTCAAATAGCCTATTGTGACTATATTATTATAAAGTACAATTGTTACTTTATTGTGTTGTACCGTAATGTATTGTAGGTACAATTCTGCCTTAGGTATGATTGCAAACCGGATGACTAAAATGTCTCTAAAATTTGTACCGTATCTAAAAGATTCCATTTGAAAATTGTTCGTTTTGATAATATTGCAGATTCGGCGTCTATTACAAAGGAGATCATGATTCACTTCGTTTGTCTGTTTGTATACCTACCTGTATTTAACTTAAAAACAATTTGACCAATTCTTTTTAAATTTTCTAGACTATAAGTTGATTATTCAATCAATTCTTATTTTTGTGAAGTTTTTAATAATAATTATGGTGTTTCTCCGTGTCCTTAGGTAGGTACTTAGTTTCAGAGCACATTATACTGTGATACATCGTTATTATGTGACTGATGCTTAGAAAGGAAGAAATTATTTGATAAATTTGGAATGTGATTAAATGATTTTACCTTATATTTAGCAAGTTGATATTGAGGTTTATACAACTAAGATGGCGGCTACCGTACCCTATGGGCGCCATACGTGTCACTACCCCCTACTTCAGGGAGCTCTAGAAACCCTACTCACCGCATGAACACAAGGTTATTCGACTGCGATCTTCTGTAGGGTGTAGGACTGCCCCAAGTAGAGAGAAATCTCCAAATAAATGTCTTTGTGCCCTATATCTCTTTGAACCCTCGTTTCCCAAGGAGCTTTGGTCAACCTACTCACCGCAGCCGCCAGTCAGATTTGAGAAAATATTTTTGTATTTTATAACTTACCAGCTGACCCGCGCAACTTCGTCTGCGTAACATAATTGAAGCTCCCATATGGAATATTTTTTTCCCGTTTTTGCAACATTTTTTTATTGAAAACCCGCTCCTATTGGTCATAGAGTAATGTTATATAGCCTATAGCTTTCCTAGATAAATGTGCTTTACAACAATAAAATAATTTTCCCATTTGACTCTCTCGTTTGAGTTCTCGAGATTAGCGCGTTCAAACAAACAAATTAATAAACAAAGTCTTCAGCTTTGTAATATTAGTATAGATTCAGGAATGTAAGGAAGATGATGGGCTGTAAAACATCACGCTACGACTCTAAAGAGCAGAATATTAACTATGAACGTCAAGTAAACTACTTGAATACGTTGTCGGGGTGCGGAGCGGTACGGTGCCGTGGTGGACAGTTGTTCGAATGGATTTAACACGGATGAAACCGCGAGCTAGTGCTAGTTAAAATAAATCTTTTTTACTTCACTTCTCATAATGTCATGTTATGGTGGTAAATCGCATAATCCGTTATATAGGTACTTTCTATGATGGTAACCACAGTACAATCCTAAAACAACAGCGACCATCAGTCAACATCCATCTCCAGACACAGCTGTCATGACGGTTTTTTAATTTTTTATAGTCTATCAATTGACTGTACTGTTCCTGAAGGCATACACAGTACAATCCTAACACAACGGCGACCACCGAGAGATCGCACTCCATCGACGGTCACTGCTGTCATGCTGGCCTGTATTAATTTAACTGGACATGCAAAAGCTATACGCTATGATGGACTTTCACCACATGCATGTTGGCCGCAATCCAGTCGAGCGGTAGGTTACCACACCTCTATCGCCATTTCCTCGTTCGTTGCTCAGCATGGTGCATCACGTGCAGGTGAGGTTGGCTTGCCCGTCTCTTTGCTGAAGATGTAAACACCTCAAAACCACTGCCTGAGTACTCAGATAGAAACTAGATATGAACCAGATGATTCCGAAGTGTGACTCGCATAACTGAATTACTATCCTATGTTTCATCATATGAATGGTGGTTGCTAGTGTCGTTATCCAATTAGGTTGTAGGATCCCGGAACCTCGCTATCGCCATTTCCTCGTCCGTCATCATCTTCTTACCCCTTATCCTACTTAAGTAGGGTCGGCGCAACATGTTTTCTCCTTCCACTCTACTCTATGAAATATCATCTCAGTATTGACACCTTTTATACGTATATTATTCTTCACACAATCCATCCATACCTTCTTCGGTCTTTCTCTATTCCTGTATCCATCCACCTTCATACTTAACATTCTTTTAATTATATAACTTTCATCCCTCCTCATGAACTTCCCGTACCATGCTAGTCTACCCCTCAACTTCTGTTTCGCTGTTTCAACTTCTCGCCATTTCCTCGTCTGTTACTAATTATTATTATTGTTGTGTTTTAATATTTTTTATTTTATTTAAAGTATTTATTTCACTGTCGCGGGTTACTTCACCAAACAACCAAAAGGAAAAGTGATAGAAGAGATAATGACAGTGTTTGTAGTTACCTATCTAGTCTATACAACGTAGTACTTTATAATTTGTGCCTATATAAAGACAAAAATTTTGTAACATTTCTGCAGATGCTTATAACAACAGCCTTTTTAAAGCTGAACAAAGGTAAGAAGTTGTATATTGTTGTCTAAACTATTGTGTAGTGTATGTGGGTTTACGCCAGTGGAGGAAATCTATACAATTAATAAAATTGAAGTGTCTGTTTGTAATGTCAAAATAATAGCTTTTTAATAATAAATGCATATGAAAGTATATATGGTACCTACAACAAAAAACCCATTTTTAAAATTTTTCGCTGTCTGTGTATTTGTTTGTTCCGGGTAATCTCCGAAACGGTTGGACCGATTTTGGTGTGACTTTTACTGGTAGATAGCTGATTTTATGTGGAGTAACTTAGGCTACTTTTATTTTAGAAAAAGAATTTGGATTCCGCACAAATAAATAAACTGGTCCTCGTGAATCAATTCGGGCGCTTAAATGGCTTACGCTGAGCAAACCATAAGAGATATAGCAAATTAATGTAGTAAATAATTGTAGACATTAAACACACCTACAAAAAAGTCAACAAGAGTATACGTCTGTCTTCTAAGGAACACCTACAAGATAAACATTTTCGTCTCTAAAATAGATGGGAGCGGGGGAGCAAGATTCGCGCGGGCATTCTGTAGTCCACGTGAGCGAAGCCGCGGGCACAGCTACTAAGTAACTATTATTGTTAGGGTGCACCACGTGCAGTTGAGGTTCGATTGGGTGCCTTAAGATGTTACAGCCTATAATGGCAGTTTTTACTAAAAAAGTAGTCGATATGTAGTTAGTTAACAAACCATCTCTTAACCTTCAGATGGTCCGTAGCACATTGTATACGTCTTATGCAACAAGAAAGGAATTCTGTGTTATAAATATATTAACGGCAACGTAAATGTTTAGTATACGTCTTGGTTACTTAATTTGAACTTTATTTTAGACTAGCGAACCCGGGCTTGCGATGCTGTGCCGCTTTGGAGTCCATAGGGGACATACACACAAACAAGAAGAGAACGAGCAGAAGAAGATAACTGATTAAATTATTGTATGTTCTCTGTTAAATAATACCTCATTACATTTATCTTACTCGCTCCTTATTAGAATTTTATTAGTGTGAGTGGTGCCGTTAACTAACTTTACATTAAGAAGTAGGGGCTTCTCATTAACCAGATTACAACCAACCGGTGCTAACCATAATATTATTAAAGAAGTAGTTGCAATGATTTTGTGAATTCTCGAAGTGGAATATACAATTCTCATCTTTGAAACATGAAAAATCTCCTTAAGCTTCTCATATTGAAAAAAGAAATCATTAATTCCTTACACCCAATAAAGTATGTAAAGTGTCATCATATTACATGAAATTCTAAATTATAAAACCTTGTTCTGTAGTGAGTGAGCTATTTATTGGTTCGGTTTCCTTTCTAAGATTGTTGAGTCTACACAGGCCTTTTAATACTATGTGCTGGTGCTAGGTGTGAGAATGTGGTGTGTAATGATAAAATCAAGCTTAATACAAAAGGTGATCGTTCTGATCACAATGTCATTTTGTTCAGACTTGATGTAGCTTTATTTAGAAACAACAATATAATGAATACACAGTATTCCTCATTCAGCTCTACCGCCTCATAGCGTCTCAGGTCTCGCTTCGTGTCGCTCGACAATATGGGAATAGTTACAATTAATTATAATAGAGCTATATTTTCATTATATATATAAATTAAAAATGGAAACAATAAATTATTATGTATATAGAATATTAAAATAAAAATGTTCGGTTCACATCGTGATGGTTTAATCCGATGGTTTGGAACCTCGGCCGGGCGTGATGGCCGACCGCTGCAGCTCGCGTCTCAGACCTTAATGTACGGATGGAATCATTACGCGGCTTCACCGCCTTCCTCGTCTTCAGCGCTGGCGGTCAACATGGTGATCAGCTTCGTGGTGTCAATGTAGCCTTTTTCGTCGATGTCCATCTGGTCGTAAGCCTCGTCGACCTCGTCGGCGGAGAACTTGTCGCCCCAGGTCATGAGAGCGTGCCTGAGCCTCTCGGAGTCGATCTTGCCCTCCTCGTCGAAGGTCTTGAAGGCGTTGATGACGACGTCATCTTCGTCTGAGCCTCCGGACATGCGGTTAGCGAAGAGGGTCAACAGCTGGGTGAAGTTGATGGGACCGGGCGCTTCGCTGACCATCTCGTCGAGCTCTTTCTCGGAGGCGAGTCTGCCCAGAGAGTCGAAGGTGGCGCGCAAGTCGTTCTTGCCGATAATGCCGTCCTTGTCGTGGTCCATTAGCTGGAAAGCCTGTAGGTGGATAATAAGCGAGTTATGAAATATTGCACTTAGAACGCTAATGGTTGATTATAATCTAAATTAATATTATTTAATAAAAAGATGAAGTGAATCATAAACGAGATTCAAAGAATACTACAGTAATAATTGTAGTATCAATAGGGACAATGTAGACAATAGATGATCATGTTTACAAAACACAGAAAGGCACGAGCCAAACATACATATATGACACAATTACAAAGCTGGAAGCTGGAGGAATGGCGTCATTATCATTGTTTTGATTCGGAGAATGATGCTCAGTAAGACCGGAACATTTAGAAAATTTTCATATAAACGTCTATGATGGATATTGTTAACCAAGGATTACTCAATTTATTATTTGTAAAATCAAATTGCATGGGTATACGATATTACCTCCTTGAACTCGGCGACCTGCTTCTGTGAGAACATGGAGAAGACATTGGAGCCGGTGCGCTTGGCTTTACGGCTTCCACGAGAGGATTGCCTGTCACCAGTGGCGGCGGCAGGCGCGGCCGGGGCTTCCTCGGCGGGCGCGTCTTCCTTTACCTTCTTCTTCTTTATTTTCTTGTCCTTATCCGCCTGTAAAGAATTATAATTTACTCAGCATTTAAAGTTTGAGAGTGAAGTTGATGAACTACAAGTTTGTTTAAAAAATCTTTGCCTTCTTGATTGATAATTCTCTTGAAATAGAGCACTATTTGGAAACTCTTTCATATTCGTCTTTCCAAATTGGCTTTTAATGCTTTTCTAATTTTGAGTAACCGACTCAAATTAGCCCTTTAAGCATTATTTTATAAAAAGTGCTAATTTTTATAAGTTTCACATTGTTCCAAAAAATAATATTTGCTTTTATTATAATAGCTGCATTATTAACGCGATCAGTTTTAATTGTATAGTTTTCATCGCTATTAACCGATTTAGGCGGGGCCGCGCCGGCGCCTCTATATTTAGATTCTCTTCCCGGCTTCGCTTACACTCGGCAACGCAAAACTGTTTCGTTACGTAAAGTAGGGATATAAATAGACAGTTCTTTGCTCCAATTACTGCATGTACAGGTTTGTATTAATCATTTAGTTTTATTAAATAATCGCATATGATTCTCTGTTCCTATTGGGTTCATTATGTTTGCGGTTGGATCATGTTTTGGGAATTTAACATGTTTTGTTTAAATGATTATTTGTTTTAGCATTTAGTATTTCGATTAATTCTGAAATATAATTGAAATATTGCGTACTGTTTCGGTATTCTATTTTAGAGCATACTATTCTTTAAGTTTAACGTTCTAACGATTATAAATCCCGATATTATTTTCGTTTATTTATTTTAATTATTTTAAGTCTAGTAAGTTTGACATTAATTCGAAATTGAATTTATTTAAATTATCATCAGAATCATCACTTGTGGGTTCACTTCACATTTCACTATTTGCACACGAATCACTAACACTTACCATTGTGTTGTGTGTTGGTCGATCGATGAAGGAGAGACTAAAGCGTTCGACAGTCCCACCCTGACTCCGAGATTTCGCTCCCACTTGATGGTCCAAGAGGAACGCCCCTCTCTCCCACCTCCCGACCAGCCGATCGTCTGGGCACAAACGATTCCATATTTAGTTCGACAAATAAGATAGTCTTCGATTCGGTATCAGAACAGTTTCGGTCGTGCGGTCGCTCGGCCGTCGGCAAACGGGTTTGTTTAGATTTAAAAATAATCAGCTCACCTGCCTCTTGATCTGTTTTAGTTTCCTTGGCTTCGATGTCGGAATGTTTATATTTTTTTAGGAATACAACGTCACAGAAATTTATTAGCAATAAACTATTACATAAAGCATACTCCATCATCATATGACGACATATGTATAGTTATATATTGTTTTAAACAAAACTTTGTGTATTAATTTTTATTTATATCTTCAATTAAAACAAAATTAGAGAACCTTCTAAGCAAAGAATCTCCTAACAGATGTCCTCGATGTCATATTTATGGTTTTATTAGTTTCGGCTTTACGTCGATCTGACACTAATCTGTTCTAATTTTAATAGAAATGTTCTTTTTCATATCTTCTCTTAGGATTGCTGAACTACACGGAAACCAGTTTCTGTGATGATGATATCTCGTTAAATGAATATAGAGGGGAGGTCAAGGTCCCGAAAGCATTACTCTTAGAGCTATAAAACTTATTTATTTGTTAATTATTAAGGATGTCTAACAGCTAAATTAACAAATTAAAAACAGCAAAGGAATCTGTTAGCAAATAACAAGTCATCACTTTTAAAAACCTGTAGAAGTTATAAAAACGAGAACAAGTTTACAAGCACATTGTCATTACTGCTGATAATAACAATAAAAAACATTTACACATAACTTACTTATAAAAAAATCAAGACTTAAGCATCTTCTAGCCGAAACGCTAAGTGGAAAGGATCCAGTTTGTGCTGCCTACACAACTCATTGGGAAAAAAGAAAAAGGAACATGTTGTAAAGAATAAGACGAGTTAGTTTGCCACTAATTTCCGCCGGAGACAAATTCTTATTAATACTCAGAATTATTAGGTCTCTAAGGATAGCGCTGGCTCGATTTTTGCTTAGCAACCCACGTAATGTTGTACTTGGCTTGGAGCTTTATAAGACTAAATACTGATAAGGGAATATAATATAACAGAAGTTTCAAAAGACATTTTTTTAGATTCAGTCAAATATTTTATTGTATCTTGTATAGTTGTACTTACTAATGTCGAGCAGGAGTTGGTAATATTGCAAAAAAATTTTGGTGGAAATGATAATGGACGTGATCAGTTAGCTTCTTGTATTTTGAATATGTGTGAAGAGTTATTTCAAGGTATACTGCTGAGAGAGACCAAATTTTGTTGATTCTACTGTTAGATCTTTTAGGAGGTACTTTAATCAAAGGTTTTACAACTTTTTCAGTAGATTGATCAATTGATTGTATTAGCAATTTTAGGTTAGCAATGTTTCGTTAGTGCTCTATTCCTTAATTAAAAAATTGGTTCCGTACAACTCTAAAATAATTACTGTCGATTAAATCTGAAACATTCAACAGAGCAAATTGAATTGAGAAACTTTTGTTGTGATTAGCTTAGGCAATTTACGTTTCAATATTCCATTTCATATACCAGTTTTGCTACCAATATCTTTCGCTATGGTATCTATATGTTTGGAAGCATAATAAGATCGACTACCGACAGATTAATCGATTAAAGTTGGGTACCTATAGACATTTTATTTAACTCTTATAAAATATCCACGAGCTCGGATAAAACGTGCTTTGTAGACAATAGTTTTCATTAAGCAATGAAAGTCAATTATCACAATTTAATCATGCTTGGAATGCAACCAACAGCAAGTTGGCAAGGTCGTGTAATTTTGAGTCGGTTTTTCGGACCTAAATATGTCTCTTTTTATTTTTTTATACGTTATAGGTTATTTGGCCGAAGATACTAATACCTATGCCTAGTGGGGCGCTGGCTCTCAAGTGCAGCTGCCGGAACACAGTTATGGGAGCTAGATGACAGATTTTTTACTTGTGTTAAACATTCAAAACAAAAACTAAACATACGACTTTTGTTACAGTTTGGTCCTAAGAAGGCACCTTTTAAAATCAAAAACTACCACCGGCAAGCTTGTGAAATCGATGAAGTTTATCTTCTTTTTACCAATTCTATGAATAATATTTAAACTTTTACAGTTAATAACCGTATTAATAATTTAGTGAACGCACAAAGAGAGAGTCACTTCCATACACCACTATCATTCACATAATGATCCACTTACGGACCAAAGAATAGAATCCACTATATGTATACACATCGTTTGACAGTAAAACCTTCTTGACATGGTCCTTGTTGTCCAACAAATCAGTAATTTGCTTCGAAATCTTTCCTAAAAATCTTATATTAGTCTTCTAAACACATATTAATAACTACTACTACAACATAACATAACTACTATACTATACATATCTACTTTATAACATTATGGTTTCACCACGATGTTTGAATCACATAAAACTTACTGTTCATTGTAGAAGTCGCGTCGCTGCCACGTCGAATCGTCTAAAAGTAATTATGTACCTTTTTTGTCCGAGCCAGTTATTAAAACAAACAAAAAAAGTAAACAAACGCCTATGTGTCAATCCAGGGTGTCAGCTACCTCCATACCCAATTTCATCAAAATTGGTCCAACTCACACTCACAAACTTTCGCCTTTATAATATAAGTAGAATAATATGTAACAACAATAATCATATATGTGTGGCAAAATATTATTTTGATAAATATAAAGTAATAATTTAATTATTAATATATTTTGACCCCAAGCAGAGCCGCGGTCTCTAGCTTACAATTCTGTCTAATCTCTGGATGTGACTGAACTCCACTGATTATAAATTATTCCCTTTAACGTTATTTTAAAAGAAAATGTTTCCAAATATTTGGTTACAAACAGTACTTTCAATTAAGAAACAATAAAATAACTTTGAATATTATGTCGTTTCAGTATAACTTAGTGATAGGTTAAAACGAAGTTAAAACTATTTAAATAAGATGATTGAGGTTTGCCGTTACATTGTGCGCGCATCAATATAAAAGAGTAAAGAGTCGAAATCTGTACATTGAAAATATTTCGGACAAAAAACAACAATCATCGACAGAACACATTTTGATACTTTAATAAAACTGTCTGTCTGTCGATATGTTTGAACGCCAATCACGTAAAAACTCCTCGATCGAATTTAATGAAATTTAATACAATTGTAGCTAATACTTTAGGATGCATTTTTACACATATGGACGTTTGTATGGCCTGTAAATTGTGGTTAGGTTATCTATATTAATAAATCTCTAGTTCTGTCTGTACAGTTAATATTTTTCCAAAATTTCCCGGTAGGCATTTCAAAATGAAAGATACTGATCACGAATATGTAATTTTTTTTTTTTTGTTTGACTGTTTCCATGATCCATATCTAATTCAGAAATGGCTTGACCAATTCGTATGATATTTTGTGCATGTCAATTGATAGGGTATAAGAAATATCAATATTACTTTTAGAAATCATAAAAACAAAATACAAAAATAATTATTGTCGTTAATTCTTGACCGATTTTGATGAAATTTGCAACATGGGAAGTATAAATCGAACCATAATTGAGAGGCTATAAGAATCGTTAATAATACATTAGAAACCGTAGAATAGATAATAATTGTCAACGAATTTTGATGAAAATAGTACACGGGAAATACATGCCACTTCTCAATTGATACAGTATATGAATTGTCAACAATATCAGTAAAAAACAGTAAAAATAAAATTGCGGGCTGTAAATAACTACTGCGGAGTAACAAACGCGTATTAGATAATTGATTATTTAGCTTCCGCTGCGCATTGATTATATTAATTGAAATTAAAATACAGTATCATTTAAGTAATTTAATGTTCACGATACAGGCTCGGCCTAGCTTGGAAGTCAGGCTGTAAATTGTAATGTAAACCTGAAATGCTAAAATAAATAAAAATGGGCTATGAAGTTACCTTCTTTTTAATTTATTTAAAATTGTTGTTGTGGTAATTCGTCCGTGAGGTTGTAAATGCCTACAGACCCGGTCAGAATATCAGCCCTGTAGTGGTTGCGCTTGTAGACCTGCAGCATTATGCTGAGACAGGAACCTATTCGACCTCATGCAACACTTCATTTATTGTATCAATTTGTTTGTTTTGTTATTTAAACATTTGTGTCATGTAGTATTATTTTCGAATAAATGCTTTTTCTTTCTTCGTTTTTTCTTTCTAATATTTATTTTAACATTTGTTTTAATGAAAAAAAAAAAAAAATTTACTATCAGCAATGCAACTAATAAGATTTGTATTATTCTATGAACCTATTTGATTATTTCTGGCTTGAATTATACTCGTAATTAAAAATATTTCCGCTAATAGAAGTGTACACGTTCATGTTTCCTGCCTATCCTTCAATTTTTAAACGTGAGTATAAAGCCGTACGTTCGTAATTACATTTCGTTGACAACGCATCGTGACGTCTGCCAAGTGTATGGAATCGAACCCAGATACCGAGGTGTGGATTACAATGACCTTATTTCCGTCTACGTGAGTCAGAAAAGACGTGAATAGATCGCGACAAGCGTAGCCGCGGTAGCGAGATCGCGCCGTAGGGCAGGCGGACCGGCGCAGGCGCCGCGCCGCGCCGCGCCGGTGACGTCATGAACAAAAAATGTAATTCAAATGCAATTTTTATTAGATAATGCAATATTAGCCCATATCAGCGACTCCGCCCGAATAGCAAAGACTTATTTTAATTGACTGGATTTAAAGGGCAAGTTTCCAAGTGTGATGAGAGATTATTCCTAGTTCATTACTCAAACTAGCTGTACATGCGACTTCGTTCGCGTGGATAACGAAGAAAAAATACCATTCATTGATAACAGCCATGTCACTTACCGGGATAAAAAGTATCCTATGTATTAATCCAGGTTATAAACTGTATGACAAATTTGATCGAAATCCATTTAGCCGTTTTCCCTGATTGAACAACAAACATCCAAACATATTTTTTTTATATTTACTAGCGGTCACCCAATGATCGAAATTCGACCAGCAACTTTTTAATCATAGACTATTTTATGTTTGACATTTGCAGTATGAACCTGAACAATGAATATTATATCACTCGCTGTCACTTTTCATTGAGTGACAATGTCAATATTTTGGAGGGTCTAAGTTCAGTGGTAATTAATGTTCGTGTTAGGATTCGCAGTATTAATTTATTTAATTTAATATATTAGTAAGAGATATTATAGATAAATTTTAACTTTCTGCACTCCTCAATATAAACTTTGACTATGCCAAATCTCACAGTCTTTCGTTCTCGTTATTTTCGTAAGAGGGGTACAAAATTTTCGCTTCATGTATTAATATAATGATAATATTAGTAGGATTGATGCATTATAATACATACAGATGCGACTATTGGTTTAACTTTCTCTAAATCAATTTTTTGAAACAATAATGGCTCAGTGTTATCGTGTACGGGCACCGCGTCGATCGACGTGAGTTCGAATCCCTGCGTGAGCCTGAGTACCCGGTGAAACAAAACATTATGACGGAACCATAGCATGGTGGTAGGGCTTTCTCTTCCCGCCTGGCTAGCTACCACCCTCAAGTTGTAAATCTGTTGCCAAGTACCAAACTTTTCTTCTACTTTTACACATAACGTTTTTTCATCTCGAAGTAGAAGTTTCTTTGCAGATATTCATCTGTACTTGGAGCAGTTCGACTGGTGGAATACCTTCACCCTACAGCAGATTGCAGCTGAATAGCCTTGTATTGTGTTCCTGCGATGAGTGGGGTTTCCAGAGCTCCTCGGGGTAAGGGGGTTTAAAGTCGGCGTGCATAGGTTGCGGTACCCGCTCACGATAACGCGGGCCGTAATCTTATTTACCACCTAAGTTGTATAGTAAAAAACCCCTATAAAAAGTTTCGGTGGAAATAACAGAATACCAATATTTTCCACAGACCCTAAACGGACCTTCGTGATTTTATGGATACAATGCAAAAATATGTTTTTCTTTGAAATCCGGTATGTAGCATACCGGCCTTGTGACGTATCTGTCTTCTATCCCCGTCTAAACAATTACCCGTCTCGCTCGCCTGCACACTGCCTTTCACTTAAGTGAAACTTAGTTTTGTCTTAAACATAACTTGGACCGGTTGTGTAAAATGTGATAACACGTGACAATGTACGATCATGTTATACCAAAGGTTTGGTGCTTACTCGTGTTAAGTTTTCTTGGTAAGTTTATGTTCTTTATGCTAAGATTGTTAAATTTATTACTTAATTATTAGTTACTTAATATAATATTCGTATTGTGGATTCTATTAGCTGTGAATAAAGGTTTTCGAAAATAAGTTTTAAGTTTATTTTTAATTTTCTAGAATATAGTGATAAGGTCACGTCAAAGGCTCGTGATATGAACATTGAAAACAGTCGACTCTCGTGAAGTAGTAACGATAAATCAATTTCAATAATTTTGTGGTTTATAATAACTGATTAGTATCAAAGATGACATTCATTATAATATAACTTTATAAGATTATAGATTACATCTACTATGTGGACAGAATAGAGATTTTTAAAATTAGTCAAAAGAAAAATAGTGTATAACATGTTTCAAATTTTACTTTATTTTTAGTCGGTCAATAAAAATACTAGCTTATCATATTATTTTGATAAATAAAATCCACAAACGAGGGTGATCGTTGTTTTTGTGTGATCAACTGATCAACAGGCAGTCACTGTTGTCAGGTCGTCTTTTCGTAACCATCACAGTGAGTATACACTGGTTAATTCCGTAATGCAATGCAGCAAACCTAGTCACAATGACAGGTTACGGTTTCTTCATTGATTGTTCAAGAGATAAACATATTCAGTGAAATCGTTAATTTATTTTGTTTTAAAAATATTTAAGATTTACTATTTATTTACTACAATTTACTATAATTACTTATTTATGTACTAATCATTAAGATGCATCAGAATGTGCAGAACATACAATGAGTTTAATGGATTAGTAGAGAATTTTGACATATTTGCACAGACATTACCGAACATTTATTACCAAGATTAAAAGTTATTTCACTTCAGACACTTAGTTTAAATTACAATAATCGATATTCAGAATCGCTGGTCTGTCTATTTTATTTTTTATTTTTCTTTCTCATTATTAATTAAAACGTAGTGTTTTAATGTTACAATATTAATTACATTAATTTCCTATTTATATTAGTATTTATTTAAATTATATTTTTTATTAGTAGTAGTTTTTCATACTTAACTTAGTTTATTTTATTTTTTAAATTTCATTTGCGTTATTTAATCTTATCAATGTAGTGGGCGCCTATAATAGGTTCGCATATCTGTATTAGACTAAGAAAGAATTTTAAAAATAGCTCAAGTATAGTATGCGCGCTGTTGGCGCTTCTTTAATAAATAAATAAATAAATATCAAATTTAGGATCTTTAAATCTGTTGAATTCAGTTTATAAGTAATATAATACATTTTCAGAACCATGCAGATCCTTAGTTCTTCGAGCTTACCTCTCCCAACACGGGCTGCACGGCGAGATAGAGTTCTCGCACAAAAACGACACCCTCATCAGCATCAGAACAAATCTGCAACCAACATTACAATACCCTGACGGCGTATGGCGATGGACCATACACGAGTACCCGGTAGATTACCGCGATCTCTCCGATGCGCGATGTTCAGAAGAGAATTTAGGTAAAGAAATATTAGACCTGACAGAAGAACTAGGATACCTCATTATCCCGGGGAAAGATCACGCAGAATTTGAAAGTAAGAATACACTGACAGGTCCGAAAGGGCTCTGGGGGAAGAGTATTGTGCTCGAAACGGCTGAACGCGATCGCATCATTTGCGCTTCGATTCTATCCACTGACAAACTGTATGAGAAGCATGCTATAGCTAAGTTCTCGGCTCCAGTAGCTGGCACACTACATTTCAGATGGCTTTCCGCAAGAGAGTTCGATGAATCTGATTCGTATATACAAGCCGATTTGTACCATATAAAGGCTGTGTCAGAAAAAGGACCATACACTGAGCATAAATGGAAACTATTTGTAACTGATATATTCAATTCTGACAAAGGTAACTATGAAGACAATTGCAACGTTCTCCAACTAGTGTTTGATCCGGAGAATAGCGGGGACGGTATGAGTGTTGGTGATTTAGACAGCAGATTGGGTTTGATAAAGGTGGCAACTGATGCGAATAAGATGAAAATGAAGACCTTGTACAAGAATGATGTGATAAATATACTGAGGAATGATATGGAAGTAACGAGGCGGAGCTTGTATGTAGTGATTTATGACAATAGACATTCAGATAGCTTCCTCGCATGTGCTAAGTTGAGATCGATCCAGCCAAAATCCACTAAGTAAGCACCTACTTTGATTTCCAATTATTTATGTAGTCTAACGTGATTAGGAAGTACTGCTTTTTTTCTAGTATGAGTTTTGAATTGATCAAATAGTAGACTGTATGTCATTTAAGAAAGTAAACCAAGCGCTATTATCAAAACACTCATAGGAGGTTTTCATCTAAGGAAGTTCCGTTTGTATTATGAAGGTTTAGTGTCGTAGCAGTAATTATCAGTTTATTGTATTGCTAATATTCGACCAAAGTGGATTCAGTGCTTGTATGAATGCGTATATTAATCTAGAAAGTGATATAACTGTTGATACTTTTATTTTAGAGTTTTGATTAACGCAGACGGCGTCCGAGGATCCATAGACTTCACCCAACGTTCCCCGTTCGACCCAACCTGGGTTAATTTCCAGCTGGGAGCAGCGGACCAGGATTACGAGTCTAACTTACGTTTTGTTGGGTCAATGCTCCAGTATAACATCAGGGAGTTGCCGCCGAAGCTGGTGGAAGCCAGCAAATTTGACAGCATGTGTAATACGACGGGCGGTCTGTATAATCCCACTGAATTGGATTTGAAGACCTTACCGCCTCCAGGTAAGTCTTCTATTATCTTATTTATCTTTTATGAATAGGTTAATTTACATTGTTAGATTAATTATCATTATTTAAAATTATTTTATTTTGAGTGTGCATATTGGGGTACTTTAAGCTCCATACAAGCGGGCACCATCAATCTAATACCTAACTCTTCAATTAAGGCTTTATTAAACATTTTAATTGTAGAAATTACAAGAAAATAGCAATACTTTTTTCTAGATCCTAATTCAAATTTAGCATTCAAAAAAGCAAAAATAGGACTTTAAATTTTTTTGGTTAGCAGACAAAACGTGCGTGCGTTTGTTTTCACTTTTCTCAAAATGTTTGGAAATTCCAACGTTTGTTATTAGTACAGTGAGTTCAATAGTTTCATCCTATTTGTGTAATTACTATTAAAATGAATAATACTATATTAATGTTTATATTTGAGTGTATTTCAGACTGTATTTCAGACTATATTTCAGACTTTATTCTCAGAGTTAGTTACTAAACGGTCAGAGTGAACCTCCATATGAAGATTAATATTGTTTTTACTCATAGACTTATTTTTTCCTATTTATTAGGGGTCGTGAGAATAATACCGATTTTCGATTAATTCCAAAATTTCCAATTATTCATAAGTATTTCGAATAATTCAAACTTTCGATTTCGATTCGATTCAAGCATTAAATAATTTACGACTTTTTCCATTCATTTTTTAATATACAAAATTGGAATGGAAAATTTATTAAATAATCAAATTATTAATTTTACGATTTTTTTTCAGTATTAGTAATATTTTATTTTATTCGATTCTAATGCTATTAAATGTATTAGGCAACGAGTTAGATAAGTATGCTAGGGTTTCTTTATACTGCTGTTTAATATAAATGTTATTTTATATTTTTAGGTATATAATATATTTATTTATTTTAATTTATCTATCTTTCTATCAGATTGAATGTATAGACGAATTAATATTAGTTATAGAAGATTTAATGATTTTTTAAAAGTATATCTTAATTACGCGTTACATCTTGACATTGTGAATATATAATACTAGCTGTGCCAGTGGCTTCGTTCGCGTAGACTACAGAATACCCGCGCGAATCTTGCTCCCCCGCTCCCGGCTATTTTAAAGACAAAAATGCTTATTGTGGGTGTTTCTTAGAAGATAGATGTATACTCTCACTGACTTTTTTGTAGGTCTTTTTAATGTCTACAATCATATAGTACATTAGTTTGCTATATTTCTTATGGTTTACTCAGCGTAAGCCATTTAAGCGCCCGAATTGATTCACCGTGAGCAGTTTTTTTTATTTGTGCGTGATAAATATATATATATATGTTATATTGAAGTGATCAGCAAAATCAAAGGGTTTATTTTAATTCTAATTCCAGTGAATTTCTAAAAAAAAAAGTAATTACATCTCTTTTTCTAATACTTAGGTGTAATTATGGTATTTATTTTTCCACGTTATTTAAAATTAACCTCAGTTTTTGATTGTATTTTTCACAATACACTAACACGTGGGTGTAATTATGGTATCAATTTTTTCTAATACTTGAATGTTTATTGTGGTATTTATTTTTCTAAAATATTCAAAGTCAATGCACAATGGTAAATGGGATAAAAATTTTGATTGTTGCAATATATATATCTCCTAATCAGAAGGTGGACGATATTATTGATTTTATTCACCATTCATTGTTATCATACACAAGTGGCGGTGCCTGTTTACTCGGCAACAATAATGATAAAATACCGATGATATTAAGTGGAGATTTTAATATCAATTTTGCATCAGAAAAATCTTTGAAACTAATTAAATTTTTGAAAGATAAACTGAATTTATCCATGAAAAACAATCCTCAAACGTCGACAACGAGATCCGGCACTACAATTGATGGAGTTTTCGCTCGGTTACTAAATTTAGTGGAATGTAAACAATATATTTCGTATTTCAGTTACCATAAGCCATTAATAACACAAATATATAATAACGACATCAATGATAGTAATAATTCTATTACAATTAATGAAATTCAATAATAATCTTTGTAGTAATAAGCTAAAATGAAATAATTGTAGAATTTGTATTTATGTCTATGATAATAAAAGCCTTTTATTAAACTTTATCTAATTTAACTTTATTTAACCAATTTCTGTAAAGTTGCATATAGTAAATTATTTTTTGAAAAATAACGTCATAAAGAAGTTTCACTTCTTACGAGTGTACGCTAGTACACGCACACATAATTTTTTTTAATTTTTACCATTTACTATTTATTTACTACTTTACTACAATTTTCTATAATTACTTATTTATTTAATAATCATTAGGATGCGTATCAGAATGTGCAGAACATACAATGAGTTTAGTGGATTAATAGAGAATTTTGACATATTTGCACAGACGTTACCAAAAATTATTACCAAGATTAAAAGTTATTTCACTTCAGACGCTTAGTTTAATTTACAATAATCGATATTCAGAATCGCTGGGCTCTCTATTTAATTTTTTATTTTTATTTCTCATTTTTAATTAAAACGTAGTGTTTTAATGATACTATTAATTACATTAATTTCCTGTTATGTATTTATATTAGTATTTATTTAATTTTTTTTATTATTAGTAGTTTTTAATACGTTGTACTTAACTTACTTTATTTTATTTTTTAAATTACATTTGCGTTATTTAATGTTATCAATGTAGTGGGCGCCTATAATAGGTTCGCTTAACTGTATTAGACTAAGAATTAATTTTAAAAATAGCTCAAGTATAATATGCGCGCTGTTGGCGCTTCTTTAATAAATCAATAAATAAATATCTAATTTAGGATCTTTAAATCTGTTTAATTCAGTTCATAAGTAATATAATACATTTTCAGAACCATGCAGATCCTTAGTTCTTCGAGCTTACCTCTCCCAACACGGGCTGCACGGCGAGATAGAGTTCTCGCACAAAAACGACACCCTCATCAGCATCAGAACAAATCTGCAACCAACATTACAATACCCTGACGGCGTATGGCGATGGACCATACACGAGTACCCGGTAGATTACCGCGATCTCTCCGATGCGCGATGTTCAGAAGATAATTTAGGTAAAGAAATAGTAGACCTGACAGAAGAACTAGGATACCTCATTATCCCCGGGAAAGATCACGCAGAATTTGAAAGTAAGAATACACTGACAGGTCCGAAAGGGCTCTGGGGGAAGAGTATTGTGCTCGAAACGGCTGAACGCGATCGCATCATTTGCGCTTCGATTCTATCCACTGACAAACTGTATGAGAAGCATGCTATAGCTAAGTTCTCGGCTCCAGTAGCTGGCACTTTACATTTCAGATGGCTTTCCGCAAGAGAGTTCGATGAATCTGATTCGTATATACAAGCCGATTTGTACCATATAAAGGCTGTGTCAGAAAAAGGACCATACACTGAGCATAAATGGAAACTATTTGTAACTGATATATTCAATTCTGACAAAGGTAACTATGAAGACAATTGCAACGTTCTCCAACTGGTGTTTGATCCGGAGAATAGCGGGGACGGTATGAGTGTTGGTGATTTAGACAGCAGATTGGGTTTGATAAAGGTGGCAACTGATGCGAATAAGATGAAAATGAAGACCTTATACAAGAATGATGTGATAAATATACTGAGGAATGATATGGAAGTAACGAGGCGGAGCTTGTATGTAGTGATTTATGACAATAGACATTCAGATAGCTTCCTCGCATGTGCTAAGTTGAGATCGATCCAGCCAAAATCCACTAAGTAAGCACCTACTTTGATTTCCAATTATTTATGTAGTCTAACGTGATTAGGAAGTACTGCTTTTTTTCTAGTATGAGTTTTGAATTGATCAAATAGTAGACTGTATGTCATTTAAGAAAGTAAACCAAGCGCTATTATCAAAACGCTCATGGGAGGTTTTCATCTAAGGAAGTTCCGTTTCTATTATGAAGGTTTAGTGTCGTAGCAGTAATTATCAGTTTATTGTATTGCTAATATTCGACCATAGTGGATTCAGTGCTTGTATGAATGCGTATATTAATCTAGAAAGTGATATAACTGTTGATACTTTTATTTTAGAGTTTTGATTAACGCAGACGGCGTCCGAGGATCCATAGACTTCACCCAACGTTCCCCGTTCGACCCAACCTGGGTTAATTTCCAGCTGGGAGCAGCGGACCAGGATTACGAGTCTAACTTACGTTTTGTTGGGTCAATGCTCCAGTATAACATCAGGGAGTTGCCGCCGAAGCTGGTGGAAGCCAGCAAATTTGACAGCATGTGTAATACGACGGGCGGTCTGTATAATCCCACTGAATTGGATTTGAAGACCTTACCGCCTCCAGGTAAGTCTTCTATTATCTTATTTATCTTTTATGAATAGGTTAATTTACATTGTTAGATTAATTATCATTATTTAAAATTATTTTATTTTGAGTGTGCATATTGGGGTACTTTAAGCTCCATACAAGCGGGCACCATCAATCTAATACCTAACTCTTCAATTATGGCTTTATTAAACATTTTAATTGTAGAAATTACAAGAAAATAGCAATACTTTTTTCTAGATCCTAATTCAAATTTAGCATTCAAAAAAGCAAAAATAGGACTTTAAATTTTTTTGGTTAGCAGACAAAACGTGCGTGCGTTTGTTTTCACTTCTCTCAAAATGTTTGGAAATTCCAACGTTTGTTATTAGTACAGTGAGTTTAATAGTTTCATCCTATTTGTGTAATTACTATTAAAATGAATAATACTATATTAATGTTTATATTTGACTGTATTTCAGACTGTATTTCAGACTATATTTCAGACTTTATTCTCAGAGTTAGTTACTAAACGGTCAGAGTGAACCTCCATATGAAGATTAATATTGTTTTTACTCATAGACTTATTTTTTCCTATTTATTAGGGGTCGTGAGAATAATACCGATTTTCGATTAATTCCAAAATTTCCAATTATTCATAAGTATTTCGAATAATTCAAACTTTCGATTTCGATTCGATTCAAGCATTAAATAATTTACGACTTTTTCCATTCATTTTTTAATATACAAAATTGGAATGGAAAATTTATTAAATAAACAAATTATTAATTTTACGATTTTTTTTCAGTATTAGTAATATTTTATTTTATTCGATTCTAATGCTATTAAATGTATTAGGCAACGAGTTAGATAAGTATGCTAGGGTTTCTTTATACTGCTGTTTAATATAAATGTTATTTTATATTTTTAGGTATATAATATATTTATTTATTTTAATTTATCTTTCTTTCTATCAGATTGAATGTATAGACGAATTAATATTAGTTATAGAAGATTTAATGATTTTTTAAAAGTATATCTTAATTACGCGTTACATCTTGACATTGTGAATATATAATACTAGCTGTGCCAGTGGCTTCGTTCGCGTAGACTACAGAATACCCGCGCGAATCTTGCTCCCCCGCTCCCGGCTATTTTAAAGACAAAAATGCTTATTGTGGGTGTTTCTTAGAAGATAGATGTATACTCTCACTGACTTTTTTGTAGGTCTTTTTAATGTCTACAATCATATAGTACATTAGTTTGCTATATTTCTTATGGTTTACTCAGCGTAAGCCATTTAAGCGCCCGAATTGATTCACCGTGAGCAGTTTTTTTTATTTGTGCGGAACCTTAATATTTAAAAAAAAAAAAAGTAGCTTAAGTTACTCCCTATAACATCAGCTATCTATCAGTAAAAGTCCAGTCATAAATCAGTCCAACCGTTTTGGAGATTACCCGGAAAAACAGACAGACCATTTAAAAAATTGGTGTTTTGTTTTATGTAACGTATAATCTTTTCATTTAGTAAAAAGCTGTTATTTTGACATTACAAACAGTCACTTCGACTTTATTAATAGTATTGATAAGTATAATAATATATAATAATTATATATATAGAAAAACTTTCTTAACACGTACGTGTTGCTAATGGCTATTGGATGTTAAAACTACCATCGTTAGTTGGTGACCTCTTTTGACTTTTGGCCAACTCTGATGTTTATCTTCAGCAATAGTTTAGGTTCGACGCGATGTGACGTCACTGATATGTCATCTTTATTATTCAAGTATTTGAAATTAACGTCAACTTAAATACAATACATAAATAAACTCACAGTTATTTATTATTGTTGAGGCGTAACACACACACGCGCTGTACCGTTAGTGCATTGTTGAGTTTGTATGCGTTCAGAATTATTTGGATAACAATATAAACTAGCGGTTGCCCAATGATCGAAATTCGACCAGCTGCTTTTTAATCATAGACTATTTTCTGTTCGACTTTTGCAGTATGAACCTAAACAATGAATATGATGAATGAATAAATGTCACTTTTCATTGAGCGACAATGTCAATATTTTGGGGGGTCTAAGTTCAATGGCACTGTTCGTGTTAGGATTCGCAGTATTAATTTATTTAATTTAATATATTAGTAACAGATATTATAGATTAATTATAGCTTTCTGCACTCCTTATTCATATAAACTTTAACCATGCCAGATCTACAGTCTTCTTTGCACTCAATACGCTTGAAAAAGTACCGAAAGCTTTTGCTTCACGTATTAATATGTAGATGACGGTGATGTCTGTAAGTAATTCCCTCTCTGTGCATCCACTGAAAATCATATTAACTATAAACAATGTAAATACTATTTAAAACTTTTCATTTTGATAAATCCGATCGAGTTTCTTGCCGGTTTTTCTCGATGTCTGAGTTCCGAATGAATATTAGTGTTTTGACATTCATAAGTGCCTTGTTAGGGCCTAAATTTTATAAAATATTTTCGATTTTGAGTTCTTAATCCATCATAATGTTGATTTTTAGGTATGAGCACTCAAGACCAATATCCAGTCGGCGATCTGCTTGGTAAATATAAAGGTAGAACGGACTACCTCAATCACAAATACTTGCTACCGGGTCTGGCTAACGAGCTGAGCGGCGCCTACTGGGACGTGTTCCTGCCATTGCAGGGCAGGCATAGCGTCATGCACAGGGCCTTGGTACTTCAGCGGTGAGAATAATTATTGGTAGATTATTTACAAGTACTTTAATATCGTTTCAACCAAATCTGGCTTGGCAAGGAGGTATCGCGGGCAATCAAAGTAAGGGGTGATGTGCATCATAAGTGGTCCCTTAAACCTATATCTGGGTCATAAGTCCCGAGGGCTGCTCGTGTTTCCCTCTCTCTGCCACACGATGGACCCGGACCCGGCACCCGAACGGTGAATCCATGGAATGCTAAGATGTTTGTCTCATATTGGTTATGAGATTAATTCGAATTTAGGTGATGAAAGATTCATTTTTAATATTATTTTCGTTTGCAGTAATTTTTTTTCTTTTTTCCGAGGATAACGCATAATTTTATCAACTGGTGAATTGGACGATGTGCCTAAAGGTGGTGGCACGTTATGTTTAGAAATAGTAATTAGATTCTCAAATGTGACTGCCAGAACACTCCAACGAGTGCTTTGAATTTGAGAATAACACATATCCAAGCGAGCACTACGGAATGCTTAAGCATAACCTGGAGGTTACATCACGATATTTTTCATCACCTAAACCTCAGACTCACGGTAAGGTTCGAAGAAATTTAGATCGACGTAGTATCTAAACGACTACTAATCGAAGAATTAATATTACCAACTAACCCAAATTTGTCTCACAAGCAGATTAACTGAAAATTGGATATTGAAAACTTTACTGTATATTTTTAGGTTTCGCATATGACTAAATCTGACAACCTCACTATCGCCAAGTGTGAACTTATCTAAGCGAAAAAACAGTTTGCACAATAAGAATATAAAGGTTTTAACTAATGGTTTCAATGAAGAAAATCTTGTTTACAGGAGGCAGCCAAAACGTGACCTTTGTGGCACCATCCTTCCCTATGAATATGACACGGAGTACCAGACTCAAATGAGTTCCGCTCAAGTGGTATTCCGTTATCCTATAGTTGGGAGAGTGATCTTCAGACAGCCGCTAGACAGACCGTGGGAAGACACCACCATTATTATTGAGAGCATGGTAATTTTTTTATTTATGGTTGTTAGGATAGGGATTATGTTCCAGTCATTTTAAAAACGTATTCATTGAAATCAACTCTCATTATAATCAGTTACACGTTGACATAGGCGTTTAAAAATCTATGTACTTGTTTACGAGTCGATTCATTTGATGTTCACCGACCAGTAGACAAATCCTTGGGTCAATATTAGCTGATGAGTTCAATTTACGAGAGGCATAGCGTGGGGAATTGCTTCTTTCACGAACAGATTAGAGAATGTTGATGGAGGAACTTTTCTGTCTCTATCATCTGTTTCCATAGTAACCACATGGTAACAAGAATTTGTATGTGAACCATCATATTATAACAATTGTAATACATAAAATACATTCACTAGTAATCATAGCGCAAAACTTAAGAGCGGTGATCACATAGCATAGGACTATCAACTTTGGACATCATCTGATGGCAATAAGAAAATATGAAAGCTCTATTAAAATGTATTTATAAACTAGAATACAATTCTACGAAATTAAAAAAACATCGTAATTTCAGCTCAATTAATATTTCTTATTGATACGAACAGATACACGCTGATGGAGCTAATATAAACAATACTCGAGAACACCGTTGGGCCATTCACGAGCATGCACCTGGTAAAGATTACTACAACTGGACAGCACGTTGTCTTAGCGCTGGTAAAGTGTACGAACCCTTCGGCATGGATATCGACACGCGGCATCCGGACCAGTACTGCAGACCGGGACTCAAAGGACTTTGTAGAATTGGTGATTTCACTACTAGGTATAACATATTCTTTGTTAGTATGCATATACTTTTAGGATAAATATAAAACAAGGAGAAGTAAACCTTATAGGTAACTCTCTTTCGCTTCATTCAAATTCATTAATTTCGTTCACACATTTTCACCGGTTACCAAGACATAGGTATATTTCCTACGATCAGTACTTTTCTGTTTGACTGATAAACCTATGTCGGCTATGTCTTATTTGCGATACCTATATATACACTTATTAAATGAACGTCTAATTACAGACACGGCATGCTCTCCGTAGCTGGGAAGAAGGTAGACAGTGATCGTCTTACTAGACGCCTCTTTACCGACAGCGTGGTTGCGCTGGTTGGTAAGAACTCCATTATGAAAAAGTCATTAGTGATATACGATGACCATGGTCCAGTTGCTAGAGGCGAAAGAATGGCTTGTTCCATGTAAGTTAACCTCTCAATCTTAATCATGCGTAGTATATAAGAATAAATTCGAGTTATGGGAATCCGGATGACGAAATTCGCAAAAAATGCTTTGAAATTTTATAAATTCATAGAGAAATTTGAATAAATGTCGCAATTGTGATTAATTCCAGAGTAAGCGGTCTTCATCGACGTAAAGCCGTCGTCAGAGACTGGTTCGGTAATGGAGAGATGGTTCCTTTAAAGGGAAAGATTGAGATGACGCAACAGTCGGAGTATGACGTCACCAACGTCCAGGTCACTCTCGACGGATTGGTGGATGTTAGGAATTATAAGATACATATGGTGAGATTTCACGTTCTTTACTAAACTTTCAACTGTTATAATAATTATAAGTTTAGTTGTGTCCGCGGCTCTGCTCGCGTAGACTACAGGATCTGAAGTAAAGTTAAGTTGAAGTTATCGTGCTTTTTTATAAATGATGTCCGTGTACCTATGGAAGTATGGAGCAAAAATAATCTACCCATTAGTTTTTGCGTGATGCGCGCACAACGGCAGACTTCTATCATCTATACAAATAAGTGAAAATGCATTTAGTTGATAAAACTAACCCTTTAAACCAATGTATAAAATCAAACGATACCCAGCTCAAAATCGTGTCAGCGCCATCTCTTATCGAAATAAAAATTAACCATGAAAATATATTATTTATTGATTGTCAGCGCTATTATTTTTCTATTTTCAAAAGAACACGTACAATAAGCATATAACCTGGAGCAGGGGTAGGACGATTCGCGCGTGTGGTTGATCGGCGGTATTTTATAGTCCACGCGAGCGAAGTTGCGGGCACAGCTAGTTTTATTTATATAGAAGATGAATTAGAATTAAAACATATTTAATAGACAGATCGCGATGTTGCATATCTGGCCACAACAGTCCTAGTCTAACTACTTTATACTTTATCTGTGCGCAAATTTGTGTATAAATCATGTGTTCGTTGATAGAGATGTACTAAAGTTTAGAAATGTTTCTACTTTCAGATGCCAGTGGAAAAGGATTTGGAGTTTCCATGCGAGAAGACCAGTCTTTACGACGCATACAATCCTTTTAATGTTAATAAATCTCTCAGCCCTCCGCCAACTAAGGGTACATATTAAAAACGCAATTTATAATCGCTGTATAGAGCTCTAATACTTTTAAATATGTGCAATACGAGGAGGGCAAGATAACTGCATATCTCCTGCATTATGACGATCTCAATATATTGTTAACGCTGATTTGGTCTACGAAATTCAGACGGTAGCTTCGAGGTATAAGATTTATTCTTGGCTTCAAAAAAACGGCGTGTCGAAGCGAGTCATTAAATCGGGATTTTTCACCGTGTTTGTTGTGGTTGCGATCCGTTTGGATATGAATACCACTTCCACCCCTCTATCAGGATTTCCTCTTTTGTTGCCTTATACAGGCTAAACTGGCCTCGGAGTCCAAGCCAGTATATTATTGTTACTTCTTACACACTCAAGTTTTATGACCTTTAGATTAAATCTGCTGAGTAATTTTTATTTTTGAAATTGCCGAAAGGTTAATGTTTTATGCTGCTGTTTCAACTTCTTTCTAAGTTTCAATTTTGTTTGACTAATATTTTTATCCAAATATAGACAATTATTATGCTAACAGTGTTAGGATCAGAATGCAAGTTTATTATCATTCGATGTCTCTCTTACATTAATAGTATGTTTATTGTAGGAACAGCAGATCAGTATGAGTTAGGCGATTTGGGGGATAAGTATGGTCTTCTGGACGACTCCAAGAGTATTACTACGTACTTCAACGAGACCCAGCTGTCGCTCTTTGGACCTTACAGTATTTTGGGACGTTCAGTTGTTCTGCATAAACGGGTAAGAATAGTTTTATAAAATTTTACTTTAAATCTGATACATTTATTGGTTAAATTAGTGTAAAATTGTTATTAATGTGAGAAGTATTTGTCTATGTTTATTTTAACTGTAACAGAGTAGGGATCGTCGCTGGGCATGTTCCAGTATCGAGCGCGGGTACAGTCCCTCGGAGGCGCGCGAGATCCGCGGCATCGCCTCCTTCCACCACCCTGGTGGCTTCGCGTATGGTTACGTCCGCATGACGCAGTTAATTCACAACGACGGAAGCACCAGTGACACTGTTATCGAAGTCAAGCTCCGGTATCCCGGAGTCAGAGATCGAAATCTGGTAACTTTTTTGTCTTTTTTTAGATTTGTTTGATTATTGTAATAGCTTTTAAAACAGTCTCGCAATTGATATTTACAGACCCACAATCACAATTGGGAGATATTCGTAAACCCGGTGGGTGTCGACGCGGCGGTGCAGGTGACCAACACGAGATGCGTCGCAGGCGGGTACCGTTGGAACCCTTACTTTACACAGCTTGCAGATCCTCTCAACGTATGTTGTTGTAGTTAACTATCAATCAAGACATGGTCATTTCTTATTATGTAACTCTCTACCGTTGAGATTAGGGTTTCTTTTTTATTTTGTTATAGATGGATATGCGACAAAAACGGATATCATGTTAAGCTTAAAGGGAAGCTGCCTTAGAGAAAAAAATAGAGCTGCCAGCTGCTTGGCCTCAAACGTCTACTTAAGCATGATATTATTAAGAACTAGCTAATTATTAGAAAATGCATCACCGTCATGTTATAGTGCCATCACTTTTATTTCCATCACCAAACGCTCAGATTCATTGTAGAATAGGAATCCATGTGCCATGACCCTTGACTGAGGTACAATTATTCCAAGAGTTTTTGTCTCACATAGAGAAGAGTACTGTTTATAAGCTTCACGTGTTGCCAACGATCTACTTATTTGAGTATAGATAAGTTACACTTGCAAAGTCCCGAAACTAATTCGAAGTTTCAATACCATTTCAATACCATGTTTAAATATAATATTGGTATATTACAGCGTGACTTGTACAGCCAGGAGTGCGGAGCGGATAACCCTTTGCGATGCGATGTCGGAGACGTTACAGCCAGACTTGGTACCATCAGTAAGTTCTAATTGATATACTATATAATACGTGACGATTCTTCAATTGTAAAGGCCACTAGACTAGATCTGTATGCGGAACCAAAGAGGGCCATAGGGATTGGAAAGCCAGTCAGTACGACAGAAGTCATGCATAAATAACTATAAAGTGATGTTTTTTTTTTTTTTTTTTTTTTTTTATTTATTTATTTATTTGGCGCGCCAACAGAGCCACAACATATGATACATGATTATATTTTAGTCATACGAACACATCTCAATAATTATGTATACTCCACTTACAGGCGAGCACAGCATGCAACAATTTTCCAGCCTTAATATTGATTAAATATAGTACTATGTTAACAAACTTGATAAAAATAATAACAATAATTAAAAGCAAACAATAATAATACAAAATAATGTTAATAATATAAATACTCAATCATGGCATAATTGGAGAATTTTAAAGATATAGGATTTAAGAGAGGTCAAAGAACTGAAGAATATGTCAAGACTTTGGTCGTAAATTTCATTAAATGTCTTCGATATGCGCCATATAGGAGACTGCATACCTAAGTTAGTACGTATGAAGTTACAAGCGAAAGAACATAAGTGCAAGATCTAGAATTTGGACGTGGTACCTTAAGTGATATTCTCTGTAAAATATCCGGACTGTCAACCAAGTCATTCAGTATTTTATACAAAAATATTATTTCAAACATAGACCGCCTGGCTTGAAGAGAAAGACAGTTTAACTTTTTTAAACGCTCCTCGTAACTATTATTGCATGGGACCATATGGTGCTGAGCACAGATTTGTCGAAAGAATCGTTTTTGAACCCGTTCTATATTATTTACATGTACTGTGTAAATAGGATTCCAAACTATGCAATTAAATTCCAGCTGACTTCTTACAAGAGCGTTATAAATAATCATTTTTGAAGTCACGCATCTGAAATCCTTAAAATTTCGAGAAATAAATCCAAGCATTCTAAACGCCTTATTTACAACGGAATCCACATGACTAACAAAACGCAGTTCCGAATCCATTACTACACCAAGGTCGCGAATTACACTAAATTCTTTCAAAATAGACCCATTTAATTCGTATGATGTTTTTATTTTATTTTTCCGCTTACGACTAAACTGGATATGACTACATTTTGAAATATTTAAATACATGTTATTGTTTTTGCACCACTTATTTACATTATTAAGATCTTGTTGGAGGTAATATGCGTCAGTACTGTTAGTTATTTTTTTATAAATTTTAAGATCGTCAGCAAATAGAAGGTAGTTTGAATATTTAATTTCTTTTACAACATCATCTACAAAAATAAGAAATAAAATGGGTCCCAAATGGGATCCTTGAGGAACGCCGGAAGTGGGTGTGAAGTAATTAGAGACATAACCATTGACCGTGACATAATTTTTTCGATGAACAAGATAAGACTTGAACCATTGCAAAAGGTTTCCAGCAATACCAAAACTCTCCAGTTTAGCTAGCAATAATGTATGATTGACTTTATCAAACACTTTACTAAAGTCAGTATATAGAGCATCAACCGAATTATCCTTATCAATTTCAGTTAAAATATAATCTGTGTAATGTAGAAGGTTGGTGGTGGTAGATCTTTTAGGAAGAAAACCGTGTTGTGATGACGACAGAAGATTTCTCACGTGTGAGACTATGTGTTAATCTTAAAGAAATCCTTCAGGGGTCTACCTTCCATATTTTCGGCTTATTGAACAAGAAGTCAACTATCAAGTGTCTTGATGATATTGCAAGGTGTCATTCAATAGGCTTTGAAATGACTGTGACTATTGTATATCCTTCAATATACGAATTATCTTTGTGCGATATTTGAACATTATCATGCGACGCGTTAACGGGTAGGAACTAGAGGGTGGCTTGTATTAAATCGCGACCAACTGCCTCTCTCTTCCAATGTTTTGTTAATTAAAAAGGCAACAGTCCGAGACAACACAAAAAAGAGAACTTTCAAAGAATTTTACTGGGCTACTGTTACTTGTTAATTTCTCAAATAATATACAGTGCTTGATTCTTGTATATTATATATTCTAATTCTTGTTCTAGCCGTAGGTGGGGAACGGCAGATGTTCGTGGACAGTAATTTTCCTCTTGAGGGCACTGTGACCGTTATGGGCAGATCTCTCGTGATCTTCGGTCCGGAGAGAACGAGCGAGAGGTTCGCATGCGCTAACATCGAGCCTGACAAGGACATTATTAAGTTCGTCAACATCATGAAACCGCCTAGATTTGTGCTGTGAGTTAAATTATATTACTTTAAGGTTCTAGTTAAAATAGTGGCGCTTTAA